>CM068382.1:28195943-28795943 GCA_034770075.1 Aralia elata | reverse complement strand
TACTGCATCTCTCTCTATATATATATATACACACACACTTACATATGAACACATAGTGATTCTCGTTTTTTTCAATTTCCATAACTGAAGTTCTAATTCGTGTTCCGCTGACTGTTATTACAGAGAGGCGTCCACTCTACTCAAGATTGAGGGCACAGACAGAGCCGAATATCTATCCAAGGTAAAAGCTTTTTCATTTTTTCTCACTAATTACTCATTAGATATGCATTTTACTTTCTAATTCTACCAATTATAGAGATACATTTATATTTTAGGATTATATATTCCAAATTTGACATTTTACATTTTTACTATCATTACACAACTACTACTAAATTCTTCACTAAGATAATATCAATCGAAACATAAAATTACGTATGTCGAATTTTGGAAAGGAGGGAGTATGAGTAATTTGTCATACACTCTATAAGGGTAAATCTTTTTTGGTTGTTATTGTTGGGGGTCTTAAGTTAAAGTTTGTTCTTTAATAGATACATTTGGGTTCCAGAGACATATAAGCTATGTTTACATTGATTAAATTTGTATTAATTGTTTTAATTCATAGGGCATAGGTTACCTGCAGAGAATGATCCGATCTGCTTTGGACAGGCCATTGACTATGTGGGAGAAGTATTGTTTGCGCCACTGTTTTGTTGTTCCTGAAGGATTTTCTTTGCCCAAAGCTGTAAGTTATTTTATTAAATTAGTTTTAGGACAAATTATATATTTTCCTCTCATAAGGTGCTGATTCCTTTTTCTAATTTAAACAATTTGGGGAATGTACATATCAAATATGAAAATCTGAAATTTTCCACTTCTTTTAATTGCTTTGAATTAGCAAGACTGATTGTGAGAAATATCGTGCTCAATTGTGCTACACTATGATGTTCTTCTAAGTACTACAAAAGAAAATAGAAAAACTGTTTGTGGTGATGTGCGTGTTTGAAAATGTTATTTCAAGCTATTGATGGAAATCCACGACTTGTGTGGCTGTGAGATCCAATCATTGCTTTCTCCAAGAAAGTCAGTAATAGGGTGCGTATGAGCAGATTTTGTGGTTCGCGAGGAACAAAGTTTTATTTCAGTGGCAGTACGTAGTTTGTTTGATCTAATTATAAGAAGGTCCCGTGTTATTGTTTATTTCTGATCAAGTAACAAAATTAATGGCGGTTCTTTACTCGGGTTGCAGATGGCTTCTTCTTTTCGGGATGTAATGAATTTTCCTGTGGGTGGGAGTTGTGAAATTAAGGTTAGGAGATCTGGGGTGTTTTATGAAGTTGAATGAAAGGTGATTCTGCGCAGAAGGATCTTCTGTATTCCTGATTGGTGGGTCATTTTTGAAGCTTTTGAAAATGCAGGGTCCTTTCGAAAATTGAGGCAGGGCGTCAAGGGCTTGGAGAATGTCTGCGGGTGTTAAAGTAAACTACCTTCCTGACTCACTCTTTATAGTTTTCCCTTGGAGGTGGAAGCCAGGAGGTTAAGAGAAGTGTGTGAGGACAAGGAGGGCATATATCTTTATGTGGAAGTTTGAAATGTGGGGGATGGATGTGCTGGGATGATGCATTGGGAATGGCTAAAAAAGTTTTTTGTTTCTGGAGTTCCACCATACAGTTGTAGCCTTTTTTCTGTTTCAAGATATTGGAGTCATAAGGCTGGTTCTAATCCCCATACTTGGGGTCAAATTAACTATCAAAAAAAGATATTCTAGACATACGAGTTGGTTTCAACTTTCAAGAGTCGGGTTCGAGGCTATCATAGGACAATCAACTCGAGTTCGACACCTTCACAGGCCTTTTTGGATTGCCCTAACATATGGCCACAACAACTTCATTTCTCTCTGGTTAGGAAGTAGTATTTATAGATATTTTGGTTCTGCTACGTTTGGGTCAATGATGTATATATATTTTTTGGGGTTCAATTGTTTATGTACTTTGGTGGGTGGCTAATGGCCTGTGCAGGGTAATGGTCCTGGCAGGGAGGGCAGTTTTATTTTTTTATATTTTTTCCCTTCTCTCCGGGCAAGAGCTGAGATTGTTTTGTCGCATTATTTTGGCATAGGACCTGTGTGGTATAAGATAGTTTTATGAATCTATGATTCATAAGATTTTCATCTTCTGAGTTGTTTAAGTTCTGAAAGTTAGAGGATCATGGGGAGAAACACTACAACAGATGGATAAAATAATTATTGATCTGAAAGGTAATGGAAAACTATGTTTTACTTTTGAGGACGACGGAAAATGAATTATGTTAGCTTAGCTAATTAGACCATGAGATCAAAGTAAACACATTTTTGGATTCAATAAGTGCTCGAGTTAGGAAGTAGCATATGTAGACTTTGGAATGATGCATATGTATTCTTGGGGTGGGGGGGGGGGGGTGTATGATAGTCAATTTCCTTTTGGGTAGTGAACGGCATGTGAAGGTTGATGGTCATGTCAGGTAGTGTGGTTTTTTTGCTTTGCAGGAGCTAAGGTTGTTTAGGCTCATATGCGCTCTTTTGGCATAAACCAGTTTTTGGTTCTGTGCTTTTGGATGTATACGTCCCCTGTACTTGAGTTTTATCCCACCCCTCTTTCTCACGCTTTCAAGGAACCTTCTAATAGCATGCTAACTGTAGTTACTTATCAGAAAAAAGAAGAAGAAAAGAATGTGGACTTCAATTAAAATATTAAAATGTGAAAGCTCACAGGATATTTAAGAAGAAAAAATATATATTTTTATTAATTATAATTTGATTTGTTTATGGTTCTGTTTGCTCTCTGACAGATTTCATATCAGTAAAAATGTTAAATATGAATTGAACTTTTATTTTTCTGTTTTCTTAGATAAAATATTAGTTGCTTTACAAAAATGTGTTTGCTTATCTTATGATTTAGTAGCTATCCTTGGTTGCAATTTTTGTTTATCATATTGATTCTTTAAAGCACTTCTAAATACATTTCCAGAGTGAATCATCTGGTGACATTCCTATTTATTTTAAAATTTATCAAAATCTTCAAGTGCATTATTGCTTCATACAGAGTTGAAAAGAACTGCAGCAGAGCTTCGTGCAAAGGTGGAGAAACTGAAGACCAAAAGGGTGGAGGAAACTAAATGTATTAGAATGGAGAGGATGCACATATCAAATGGGGATGTGTTTAGGATGAACCGTGCTAATGGTTAGAAAATTTTCAAATTGGTATTTTTTTTCCTGTTTCTTATTTATAGTATCTCCCAGCTCAATGATTTCAAATTTTCGACGGAGTGTAAAGTTCATTCTTATGTATGTCTTGTAGGCCTGTCGGGAAGAACTTCAAGAATTTATAACTGATATAGAGGGTGTGTGAATGTTGCCTTGTTCTGTCAGCTTGGCTGTATAACATTATCATACTTTTTGTAGCCTCGTAAGGAAATCCATATTATCTTATGATTGTCTGTTCTTTATATCACCTAATGATGAAATGCCTTGTATTATGATACGATACGGTAATGATTTTCTAACTATTTTCTGATAAAACAATTAGTTCAGGAAGTAGATCAGATACCCTTCAGTAGCATATGTAAGCCTGGGGCTAGTATAATTGGTAGGAAGAACCCAGTGAAATCTTGGTATTTGGCAAAACCTCCAATAAGGATGATCAAAACCGGCATGAAATTCCAAGAAGTGGGTTTTTATATTAATTTTTAATTAATTGATCAAAACAGAAGTTCATATAACAAATGGAAAATTTTACACAAGGTGCCTAGGAGAACAAGTTCTTTCTCAATTATTAGAAAACATGAAAAAGGAGTATTATACAAGAATTATTAGAGCCTTTATTAAAAAATTTATTTTAAAATTTTCATAGTAGGTAAAAGAGCGTAAAACCTAACCTCAAACCCTACATGAAAATAAGTAGCTCGATGGTATATTCTGTATTTTCCTCAGTTCTTGTATATACCAACGAAATTAACATTACGACTCCCTATATACAATGCCCCATTCTGCTCTTGAACTACACTAAAAGAAGTGTTGTAATACTCTGCATCCAAGTTCTTCTGTTGTAACACGAGGCCTAAAAAATTGAACCTGAACCCTTGCGGTGTAACAAATATTGATGGTACTGTATTCATAATATTAACGGCCACCCAAAAATTACCTAGATTGTCCCTTTTAATCTTACTTGGGTTACCGGGAAGGTTTAAGAAAACCTCAGCCGAATTTGCCTTGGGACCGACAAGCCAATACCTTAAAATTCGTTTCGTGGCATACTCGGAGACGAGGACGAATTTACTAGCATAACTCACCGCTGGCCCAACTGACGCAGAAAGTTCCCTTAGCAACACTGTCACCTGTTTGGTTCCGGGGTCATATTTCAGTAGCCTTCCACTTGAGTCAGGCACAAAACCTGGCTGGGAAATGTTTCTGCAAGCATATATATTTATAGATATAATCAAATCAAATAATATATGTTTTCATTTTCAAATCTAAAATTTAACCAATTGACTCAAAAAATGGAGATATATAGAGGCAGTAGATAGCATCAAAGTTGTGCATGTATGTGTACCTTAAGTCGTAAGTAGTGGTACCACTTGAGAAATAAACAAAACCAGTGAGTTGATCAACATCCACACCGTCGAGGAAGCGGAACCTAATGCCTTCTGCACTAGTTGCAAGTACGGTTGCAAGGCCTCCGTTAGGCCCGACAACTTGCAGACCAAGGTAAGCATCAGCAATATAAAGATCGCCCGTTCGAGTGTTGAAACTGAAACCGAGAGGTCTCCCACATGTAATCCCTAAATTTGGATCAGTTGTTCCATCACACAACTCCTTGGTCCTAATATATATATATATAGATATATATATATATATATATATATATACACACACACACACACAAACACACGAGTTAAAAGTGAGAAACATTCATGTTTGCTATATTAGTACTCCCTTTGTCCAAAAGTGAGAGTACATATTCCTATCTAACTTGCTTAACCTGCTATATATATATATATGTATATATATTAACTTATATATATATATACATATATATATATATATATATATATAAGTTAAAGTGAGATACATTCATGTTTGCTATATTAGTACTCCCTTCATCCAAAAATGAGAGTACAAATTCTTAGCTAACTTGCCGACTTTTTTTTCTTTTACATCTACTATTATGATCCAGACTCGCTGAAGCTGTCAGTTAATTGGTGAATAAATCAATTAAGTTCAATATATATAGGAAAAACTTTGATAATAAAAAGTTGGTCAACTTCATATCGTTCAAGTTGCAATGCAAGTCAACTCCGTGTTATTCACATGTAACTTTTTTCTATAAATATCGAGTTTGACCGACTCTATGGAGTGACCGTCTGGATCACAACAAGTGCTACGTATTTGCATAGAATACACCAACCTGTTGGGTGAAGTGGTGGCGAAATCTAGGAAGCCTTGAGCGGGACCTTGCCACTTGAGAATTCTACCATCAGCCACACCAACATAAGGACCTTCTCCCCTTGGATCCAAGGTAACCGACTCGGCACCTGTTACTCCGGGTGGGAGTGGGATGCTGCTAAAAGATGAATATGTTGGGAATAAAGAATGAACACAATGAGGAACACTGAACAGAAAGATGATGAAAATAGATATTATCATGAAAGCCATTGTTCTAAAACTCCAAACAATCATTATGCAATTTCCATATGCCTAACAAAATTGGCTATTTATAGGCACATAGCACATGAAATATCAGTAACAGACACGAGAGAGAGAATCGTTGACAACTTTAACATCTATAAATTAATACTCGATAAATTAATAATTTTTTTAAAATAATATTTTTTCTCAGTCCCGACTTGGGCTAATGTGATAAATTAATAATTTTGATAAAATAATAAAATAATAATTTTTAAAAAGACCCTTATATAAATATATGGTCCCATCAAAATCATAAATTAATAATTCTTTTAAATTACATATATATCTAGGGTAATCTTGTAAAATATGATTCTATTCTCGTTTGTTTTGTCTTGAAATTCAAATCTAATTGAATTTCATCCTTAATTTTTCTCATTGCGTCCAAAAGTTCAGGTATTGCATTCTCGAATTGTAATAAAAACTTGTGAAGAGTTGTTGACGCTATTAGTGCTTCTTTTCGCGTTATTGGAATGTATTAAATTTTAGTACAATGAACTTATATATACAAATTAATTAAACTTAATGTGAATATAATTTTTTTTTTGAAATAAAATGTGAATGTAATTTGAAAAGTGGATACAATGAACATTATTTAATTATTAAAAATAATTAATATCACTTGCAATGAATTCTATTATTACATTAATTTAATAAGTATGATACATTGTATCAAAAAAAGTATGATATAAACATCAATAAAATGCAATAATTTTAATGTAATTAAATTTATGTTCACCGAATAGAAAAACACTCTTTAAATTAATAAATTATTAATTTATCAATTAAATAATAACTCTCTAAATTAATAAAAATTTTCAGTCCTAACAGTATTAATTTATAGAGGTTCCATTGTATATATAGACGTGGCCTTGGGGAAATTAAGCCATATATATGGCAAAACATTTCTTCACAATCTTGATATTGGATAAGGTTGGCAATGACATTCCATGGGTATGTAGTTGAATGAACACCATACCGACAATATGTCATCGGTAATTTCTCTGATTTCGAATCCCTTAATTTCCTCCCTCGTTTTCATGTCCATTTATAAGTTTAGTCAAAAAAACCATGCATTCACTTGAACCGTTTGGGAATTCTTCCGTGTGAAAATCAGTACATAATCTGGAAATGCATTTAAATGTGTGAGGGCAGTGATGAAGCCAAATTTTACATTTAGTGGGGGACAAAATTATTATGAGGTTATAAATAATTTAGCGGAAGTTCGGGGGTAGTGCTCCTAAGTCAATTTTTTTGAATAATTTTACACTTTCAGATTGCATATATAAAATATATATTTAATTACAATGATAACATAATAATTATTAACTCTATATATATTTATATGCATGTATATATACACCCTATTGACCCCTAATAGACTTTTCTAAAGACAAATTGTTTATAAATAATTATTTCTTTCAAAAAATAATATAAAATAGATTATTAATTAGTTTATGAATATACATATATTATATATAGAGGAGGCAAGAAAGATATGAGATTGAGATTTAAGTGAGAAAGTTATAAATTAATTTTCAATTTGGCCCCATATATTAAAAATTTTACAAAATTTCAGTGGGGTCAATTTCTATATAACATTTAAAATTTTTAAATTTTGCCATATATTATAAAACAAAAAAAAAATTAGTGGGGTCAGTTGATGGCTTCGTCCCTGTGTGAGGGTGTATTAGTGTAGAGAGAACTTTCCTTTGTCTTTATATATAGGAAATTGATATTTTCACAACACATTTTGATATTTTCACACGCATGATTTACATTTTTGCTTATGTGAAGGGACATTATTGGTCTAAATGTGGCCATACGTGTAAAAATATCAAAAAGTGTTGTGAAAATATCAATTTTCTTGTATATAATCTCATATATATATATATATATAATGAGAGAATTAAACTTGGCATATTGTAGACCAATTGAACGTTTTTTTGAGGGTAGAGTCCCTTTGAGGGTAGACCAATTTGTCATGTTTGTATAAAATATTTGGCTTTTTTTATTTGGCCCATCTTAGTCAAACCATATCCCAACACTAATCGTACTCCCTCCTACAGTAATTTAGAGTCTACTATATACTTATAAAAACAACTTTTGTATTATTAATCGGAGTTCAAATTTTATATCCCATTTTCGGTCTTATTTTTGTCTCGTGTTATATATTGTTATTAGGTGAATTTAGTTACTTATATTTACGATAAATGTTTTGATTATTCCCTTCTACTAACCAAACAATTAATAGCTACTTGTAAGTACTTAATTAAGTTAAGTCTTGCAAATAAAAATGAGTCACAAACTTTATTTTATATTTATAAAACAGAATTAGTACTGATCTACTAACATTCCAGGATTTCCATCATTTTGGGTACAGGTCAACAAAGCTCCCCATAGGAGTACCTACAAATAACCCCCCAAACATTTTCTTGAACTTCACTAACCAACATACCCTTGTATTCTTCATCAAGATTAATGGTTTCCAAAATCATGCCAAAGGGATTTATCCTCTGTCCAATAGGCACTAATATTGTTTGCATTGGCTGCACTTGTATAATGCTCACCAGCACCCAAAAATCTCCACTTAGAATGATCTCTGTGGTGTTGCTGCAAAATTGTACCAACATCTTTATTTGAAAAGTAAGAAACAAAAACTTAAATTTCACTTACAAAGAGAGTTTTGTTTGAACTACATATATATTCCAAATTGAAAAATGATAATTCCCTATACCAAATGGAGGGATATATATATCCCCTCCATTCATATACTTCTCATGCAATTGTCCTCGATACAAATATAGCAACAAAAATATAATTGTTAGCAACGACACCACTGCCATGATTGCTAACACTGACACCAACTACTTGTTCAAATCGAAACTATTAAAGCAAGAAATGATTTGGAGATTTTTCGGTATTCATTTTTGGGATTTTCAATAATTATGGATCGGGAAAAGTAGGTGTAAAGTGATGCAGTAGAGAAGCTATCCAAAAGAATAAGTCTAGATGCACAACTTTGGAGCACAACTCCAACACACAACATGCATACCAACCATTAAAAAGTAGGGCATGAATTTCCGTGCCATGCCCCACTTTTTAATTGTTGAGATGCATGTTGTGTCCGGAGATGTGCTCCAAAGTTTTGTACCTATTAATGTCCAACTAACAACTTACAAGATAGCACACACTTTAGGATATAGGAACTATATAAAATAATAATAAAAAAAACTGAAATGGAAAGCCATCTACACCCCCTGGCTAGTAGGGTTGCAGGCCTTCCATTAGAACCCACCACAAACAACCCTTTAGAAGAATCTGCAATATATAGTTCTCCACTGAAATAGTTGAATGCAATACCAACTGGTAAGGGTGTTCATTTTATTCCGTAAATTCTGTATTTTGGGTATACTAGATCGGGCCGAACCGACCAGTTCGGGACACTAAAGACCGGTTCGGTATAGTACCGGTTTGAGATTTTGGATATTTACCGAAACCCTACCGCTTATACCGGTTTTCCTAATATTTATTATTATTATTATTATTATTATTATTAATTAATAATAATAATTTTGGGTATTTTTTCGGTAAAAACCAATACCAAACCGACCTACCGGTTCGGTAGACCGGTCCGACCTTCGGATTTTTAGACAATTTCAGTAATCAGTTTGGTACAAAGGTTCGGTAGACCGGTCCGACCTTCGGAGTTTTAGACAATTTCAGTAATCGGTTCGGTACGGTTTTGTACCGAGGCCGGCAACTGGCCTTCCACAAATTGGTCCCAAGTTTGGATAATTTGTACTAGAGGTGCACAAATGGCCTGCGGCCCGCGACCTGGTCTTGGTCCGGCCTAGGCCTGGCCTGGTCAAAGCTCGGCCTGGTCAAAGCCTGGCCTGAAAAGGCCTGGCCTGAAAGGCTTGAAAAGGCCGACATTTAATGATAAAAATTTGGCCTGACCTGGCCTGACCAAAAGCCCGGCCTGGACCGGCCTGTGGCCTGAGTCCGGCCTGATCTGGTGCAACAGGCCCGGCCTGATCAACAGGTAAATTGAAAAAAATGTGTACTCTGTCCAAGCCTAATGAACACGATTTTTAAAAAAGTGGAGGCCACATTTAATATAAATTAATTAATTATTATATACATCATACATGTCTGAGTTGTTTAAAAAAAAGTAAAGGATGACTCATATCACATTTAATATAATAAATTAGTTATTATATATAAGTGATTGATTAAGCATTTGAATTTTAAGCTCAGTGGCTCACACTGCCCAAAGCCCCCAACTCCCAAGTTTGTCACATGCAAGTCCAAATTCCAACGAGGTATACAAACCCAAGTCTAATCTTTATTCCTTTCTCTCTCCTCATACACACCCATCAGGCCATTATTAAACTTTCAGTTTATCACCATGGGTCAATCATCCATGGCTTCCTCTTCTTTTCTCTCTGATCAAAAATTTTGAAAAATCATCCATCTCTCCTTTTGGGTTTGGATTCAATAAAAAAGGGACCAATTCCTATTATTATCATCATCCTTGTGCTGTGGAGAGAGTTTCAGAATTTGAATTTGACCCAGATAAGTCTTGTGAAGCTCTGCAAAAGTTAGTGTTAATCCAATTTATTATGTTGCTTAATTATGTTGAGAAATATGTAAATTTACACATGTAATTAGTGTTGATTATGAATTTGTTTTGAAATATATATTGTTTGATTTTTTTTTAAAAATGGTGTTGGGTTGGACTGGACCGGCCTGGCCCAAGGCCTGACCTGGTCTGGTCTGCAGGCCTCAACAGATCGTCTCTTCCATCGCCAAGTCTGGCCTGGCCTAGCCTGCAGGCCTAAAGTCAAAGGCCTGGCCTGGCCTGGTCAACGACCAAAGCCTGGCAGGCCCAGGCCGGATAAGGCCAGACCGGCCTGTTGTGCACCCCTAATTTGTATCATCACAAAATTTCTTGGTCCTAAACAAAATTAACAATCACAAAATATATATTATGCTGAAGCCCAATGCTAAATATTTTTTAAAAAAATAATAAAAGATGATGCAGAGGAGATTACCTAAGAGGTGAAGTGGTGGCAAAATTAACAAAGCCATCATTTGGGCCCTGATATCTGAAAATTCTACCGTCCGCGACACCGGTGTATATAAGGTCCCTTGCCCTTGAGGTCGAAAGCAAGGGACTCGGGACCTGCGACTCTTGGTGGAATTGGAAGCTTGGTAAACGAACCAGTTGGTTAGGGAAAAATAGGACAATTGCAAAAACTGAGTATGAAGACTGATTGGGGCCGTCCTATAGCTAGTGCTGCCCATGGCTTTTGTGAAAGGCATGCAAATGATTTCCAACCGCTTAAACCGTCCCTAATTATTTGTTTTTTTTAAAAGAATAGACACACATATTAAGAAAAATAATTAATACTATATTTTTTAGTTAAAAATAACTTTAAATGTCGATATTGTCCTTACATTAGAAAAAAAGAGTGTTAGTTATTGGATAAAAAATAGTGAGAGAACCAAAATTATATTTAATACTTGGAGTAATATTAGAAACTAAGCAATTAATGCTTACTTGAAATTTTGAAACGACAAATATTATGAGACAAAAATATTTTTTTAAAACGACATTTAAAAAGAGACGAAGGGAGTAGTACACATGTATAAAAAAAATTTATGAGAGAGAAATATATTACTCCCTTCTCTCCATTATATAGGTCGTTTTAGAAGGAATTTTTTTTCCTCCATAATATATCTAGGAGAAAAAATCTAACCGTTTTCTGTTTTTCCCTTAAAAAGTTCATTAAGATGGAGTAATTGAGAGAGAGAGAGAGATGAGGAGGAGGAGAAGTAATTAATTTATATATGGGTAGTAATAAAATTTCAAACCAACATTAATTACCTAACAATAGTATTAATGAGACTTCTTAATATGTGTGATTATGTCTAAAACAACCTATATAATGAAAAAGAGGGAGTAAGTTAAAGATTTAGGCATGGACGTTTAGGACGACTTATCACCAGGAGGGGCATATAAAAGCAAAAAGTAACAGAATCTAGGGCATTTTTGTCTTCTTCTCACCAACTTTACAGTAGTTAATTTTATTATTTTTTATGGGAATTGATATTTTCACAAAGAAAATATCAATTTTCTTTGTGAAAATATCAATTCCCATAAAAAATAATAAAATTAACTACTGTAAAGTTGATCTTTCGAAGACAAAAATGCCCTACATTTTGTTACTTTTCAGAAGGAAAATTGATATTTCCACCGATGGCCTTTGGCCTAGTGGTATGACTTCCCCCATAATTTTCATGTGTATTTTTGACCTAAAGATGAATTATAGAGGGGGAAGTTATGGACGCGTGGGCGCTTGAATCAATCAAAAATGTTAAGAAACGAAGAAGTTATGGTTGTTTTAGCAAGCGAGGGTCGTGTAGTCTAAATTGTCGAAAATTTATTTTTGAAGTTCTACCCATTTGGCATGGGTGCGCCACAAATAAGCCTAGTAGTGGTGCGTCCGCGCCACTCCAGCAACCTATATGTTGTCCGGGTCGGATCTGTAGGTTCGGGTCGGATTAGATCCGGGTTGGGTTGATTTTTCTTGAAAAATAAGTAAAAATATGTATAAAATAAATACTTAAGTACATTAAACCAATGTGATGGGTCCATTAGTGACTAATTGGTAGACCAAACTATAATTGTAGATCGAACGAAGAACGCAATATTAGCGTAAGTAGGAAAAGCGAATCTGACAAGTTTTTTATAACTTATTGTTATGTGTTATCTGCAATTTTTCAGTGTTATGTGAAGTCCGTGTGAATTTGTTTTAATGTGCATTCTGTGCAACGATGTGATAAAAATTGTCGATATTCAATTGCTGATTTAAGTAAATTGCTTTATGTGAACTTTATGACTTCAGAAATATGAAACATGTATAAATGCAAAGCATGAGAGTCATAAAACATATATATAACTGCAAAGCATGAACAATATGAAGCATGTATAAATGCAAAACATGAGAACCATGAAGCATATATAACTGCAAAGCATGAACAATATGAATCATGAATAAATGTAAAGCATGAGAAACATGAAGCATGTAAAAATGTGAGGCAAGAAAAAGGTAAAACGTGTTTGAAATGTGAATTTCGTGTTACATGATATCTGTTAAACTTGTTGAGCAACGTAGTTGCTCATTCTTGCTTTAATTAAATATTTTCAGCCAAGCCGAGGAATCCGAAAGTTCCAATAAGACAAAGAAAAAGGAATGATTAACGAGTAGAAGTGCTCGAATTATGTAAGTTTAAGTTTTTGGTAAATAAAAACTCAGTTGTTAGAATTGATCATATATGTTAATGTAACCCTTTGGGGCAACTTGTCAGTAATGATACAGGCTAGAAGACTGGTTAGTATAACCTTTAGCTATGTTAGATGAGTGTTAATATTATTAGTCACATATGATTAGTTGAAGAAGAATGTATAGGGAGAAGATGAGTTTTGGATGGTGAGCTTATGTATACTCACAATCAATGTATCAGATTAAATTATAATGCATATTATTTTGAGAGAAAGATGTAAAGATTACGATTCTGGAATAGAAAGATGTTGTAAAGTCTTAGTTAAATGAGTTTTTGTTAAGTATATTATTGATGAATGTTGTGGATGTTAAGAAAGAGGTTGTATCGTGACGCACGAGATCCGACGTGGAGAACTGGGAGCTACTTAGAATACTAATCCAATGGAAAATTTTGTGTATTTCGTAGTAGAGGGGTGTTCAACCGGACCGGTTTTTTCGATTTTTTATCGAACCGGTACCGACTGGGTACCCGATTTTTTTTTGGGTACCGGAATTTTCAATACCGATTTTTCAGTATTTTTACAATTTTTGGCAGCGTTATGAAAAATACTGAATTTAGTAAAAACCAAAATATCAAAAAAATCGAAATTAATAATATAAATAATTAAATATATTATAAATTAGTTTTTTTGATAAAATTTCATAAATTAATTTAATTATTATTTATAATTATATATATTATCATTCGATACGAATCGAAAAATCGCTACCGATCATGTATCGAATCGATACTGGTTTTTGATTTTTCGGTTATTTGGGATCGATACCGGTTCGATTTTGGGGTGCCGGTTCAATAATTTACCGATGAACACTCCTAATTATACTCAAAATGAAATAAATTTAGTAGTTATTTAAGGTTCGTATCTACGATGTTGAATAAATATGAACATAAATATTTAACGATCCCTAACAATGTATAAACAATTTGGTCTTTTTATAGCTTTCAAATTAGATTTTAAAACATTCAAATTATATTATATCCAAATGTAATATTCTAGGATATATTAGAAATATTTAGAGAAATAATATTCAACATAACAACTATTATCAATTCTATTTTAATTACACATTATCATAAAAAAATATTGTAAGTTACACATTAGTCACAATGATATAAGTAAATTACAAATAATTAATAATATTATAATTTAAATACAAAAATGTAAAGTCACATTAAAAGATTTAGTTTAAATAACTAGTTTTCAAATCCAAAAATATATTGGATTTCTGTCTTTTGTTTCACAATTAAATAAGATTAAAGCACTTAATTATGCTTATAAAGCAACCACTAATCTTTCATTTAACCGGAACCAATACAAACTAGTTTTTATAAATAACTTTGCACCTTCTCAAATGTCTTACTTTAGACATGATAAACATAACTTACACTATTTGAAACCCAGATGTCCTACTTGAAGCAATAAATTACTCTTTTATTCTCTACATGAAAAATAATAAATTACACCTTTTATACTTAATTATGTCTGTAAATGAGTTGCCTCAAACTCAAATTTCCATTTCAAAGTCCCTATCTTGGAAGAAATTTGTCTTTTTCAAGAAAAAATTTGAAACCCAGAAAGCAAAGCAGAGTGAGCTAACTCAGGCTAAGGTTGAACCAGTTTTGTGCTCTGTTTTTTGAGTTGGAAAGAGGGCTTATTATCATCAATGAACAGTTTAGCTGGAACAATGCCTAACACTATTTTCTGAGAAAGATTGACTGACTGGTCTCACCTGATTTTGTTCCTGTCTCTCTCGCTTAAATTTTGTTGGGTCCTGGGTTCGGGATCCCCGACCCGACATGGTGGATCCGCCCCGACGTATGGATTCGGAGTTGAGAGGAGTGATCTAGTTAAGGAAGTTACTTCCTAACTGGATTGACTTATATTTTGACTGAAGCATTTATTATGATTTGGTTGATGGAGACATATGCTTTATACTGACAAGTGGGTCCAGGCGTGATGATGATATAAGGAGGTATATATACAAGGCTTCCCTCTCCAATTAAAAGGTAATGCAAAACTCAACACTAAACTACAAACCTCCATTGTTATCAAAACCTTGAGACAGCGTGTACTAATTCTCACGCCTGAGCTATCCCCCGGCGGCAAAACCGCCCGGAACTCTGAGTGTGGTCTCGTTATTGTGCAGGATTAGCGCATTATTAGTGATTGAAGTGCGTGGAAAAATCTTGGCGTTAACATTGGCGCTAGAAGGAGGGCCTTTAGTGTTAATCATCAATCACTGTTAAGATTGTAAAAAGAGTAGACATGGTAAATACAGCCCATAATGGAGGAGAAGGGTCAGTCGATTCTCATACGCCGACGCGCAGGTCGGTGCTAGACCGACTCAGGTCGTCGGCTAGGGAAAGGTTGGGGCCACGAGGCCGGCCTAGGGCGCCTTTGCAAGTCCAGTCTGCACCGGTTCGTCGTCGCCTGTTTCATACTAACCAGCAGACGCCAGAACCGTCGACTCACTTGGCTGCCAACCCGGCCCGAACCCTTATCTATTTAGGCAGTAATGCCGATCATGGGGATAAACGACAATGGATCCTGACCCAATGTAGGGCGAAGGACCAGGAAGTAATGGAGGCCTTACGCCAGCAACAACGAGAAATAGCTGAGCATTTGGCTAGGTTGGAAGGACAGGAGGAGGTTTCTTCGAGCCGACCCCCTGGTCGACAGCACACTGATCGGGACCAGTCCAGGACTAATTGTTCGGATGGTTCCGAACCGGTTCGGAGCAGGCGACAGAGCCGCTCCCCGGTTCGGAGCAGGCGACAGAGCCGCTCCCCCGTCCGTGGCAGGTGCCGAAGCCGCTCGCAGGACGAGAGTAGACTAAATAGTCACTCCCCGATCCGCAGCAGGTATCAAAGTCCTTTGCGACAGGTGAGCAGGCGCCGGAGCCGCTCTCCTGACCGCCGAAGGCAAAGGAGCCGCTCACAGGACAGAAGCAGGCCCATGAGCCGCATTCCAGATCGGAACAGGCGAATAGGCCGTTCTCGGGATGATATTATTGAAAGGAGGGGATTCGGACCGGATGGCAGGCTTAGGTCGCCACCCCGGAGGAGTGAAAACGATCCCCTTATTAGACGATTGGCTGAGTTAGAAGAGAAACTAGCCGCAGTCGTTCAGGCCAAGGAGGTGCCGAACGTCACAAATTCACCTTTCACCAGAGAAATCGAGCAGGTCAAAGCAGACAAGACTAAGAAAATGCCTCCTTTGGACTCCTATGACGGTACCGGCGATCCCTATGACCATACTCAGGGGTATAATCAAGTAATGAATTATTATGATCATCCGGATGCTGCCAAGTGCCACATGTTCGTCACCACACTAAAGCTGGCAGCTCATGAATGGATGGCATCCCTTCCCTCGAACTCTATCGGATCGTGGCAAGACTTGAGTGACAAGTTTCATGCACGATTCAGGAGCAACAAGAAGAGAGGAAAGCTAACTACGACTCTGACCCAAGTAAAACAGAGATCGGGGGAAAGTTTGGGTGAGTACGTGAAAAGATTTCGCGACATGGCTGGTACTGTAACTAGTCTGAATGTACAGCAAGCAGTCGGGTTCTTTACAACGGGTCTGGATGCCACGAAGTCGAAAGATTTATGGAAAGATCTCATTCTTAATCCGCCAATAGACTTGGCTGAAACCTATGGTCGAGCTGAAGGACTCATCACCATAGAAGAAGCCTACAAAAGCTTAAATCCTCAAGATCGGTATGAGGACAATTCAAAAGGAAAAGATAGGAACTATATTCCTCGGCCCGGCAACCAGCCGAAGGACAACTTCTATGGTGGAGCCGGGTCGGGAAATGGTCAGGGAGGGGTTAACTTTGGAGGTGGTAGGCCGCCTTTCCCGAAGAAGAATGTGAATAAAGTATATACCCCTCTCACTAAGGATCGGACGAGGATTCTCGAAGAGATTAGAAATCAGCCATCGTTTGAACCCTGTCCGACCACAACTCGATCCCACCGGGGCAACCCCAACCGTTATTGTGAATATCATCAAACTTCAGGTCATGATACAGAGGATTGCTATAACCTGAAGGATCTGATCGAGAAGAAAATCCAGAATGGTGACTTGGTGCAGTACGTCGTGGGTCGACAGGATTTCGGTTCAGATGGCCGAAGAGGGTCAAACCAGGAGAGGCATCTCAAAGCACCACCCCCACCGAACCCTCCACGAAATTGTGTTGATGTCCTCACTGGGGGAACGTTCGGAAAGAAAATCGGAAAGAAGAGGCGGGGACTGATGGATGTCGTGTTATCGGTTTCTGAATGACCCTCGGTGAAGGATCGGCAATTTCCCGATACGGTGATATCATTTACCGAGGAAGATTACCCCTCGGAACCAATTGATCCACATGAAGGGCGTTAGCCATCACAACCCAGGTCGGATCCATGGATATGAAGCGAATAATGATCGATAATGGATCTTCGGTCGACATATTGTTTACTTATGCATACAATAGGTTAGACCTGGGGGGAGCGAAGATGGAAGTGGGTCAGAAATCTCCGTTGTATGGCTTCAGCAACGATCTTGTTCGCGTAGTTGGGACCGTTGAGCTGCCGGTTATTTTCGGCACGACACCGAGGCAGGTAGAAGTCAAAGTCAGATTTTTTGTGGTCCAAATAGATTCAGCCTACAACGCCATCTTGGGTAGACCCACTTTGGCAGGGCTACAGGCGGTTACCTCAATATGTCACTTCAAGATGAAATTCCCGACTTCGGAGGGAGTCGGTGAGGTAAAAGGGGATCTGGATATAGCGCGTAGGTGCTACCGGAATTCATTGATATCCTCGGTGGTTGGGGTCAGCAAGCAGAAACAAACGATGGCTATAGAGGTTGAGCCATTCACTGAGGGAAATTCTGAACCCCTAGCGTTACCTGTCGAGGAGACGGATGAGGTAGAACTGATTGTAGGAAAGAATGATAAGTTGATCAAGATAGGCTCGGGACTGGTAGAGCCATTTCGGACTAATCTAATAGAGTTGCTTCGGGTATATGCGAACATTTTTGTATGGGAGCCTTCTGATATGCCCGGAGTTGATAAATCGGTGGCGGTTCATAAGTTGTGTATTGACCCTTCTAAGAAGCCTATCCGTCAGAAAAGGAGGATCTTCGTTCCTCACAGACAAAAGATCATTGACGAGGAGATTGCCAAACTGCTAAAGGCGGATTTCATTTACGAGATTGATTACCCGGAGTGGTTAGCAAATGTGGTGCTGGTGCAGAAGCAGAATGGTAAATGGCGGGTCTGCATAGATTACACCGATCTGAATAAAGCATGCCCAAAAGACTTTTACCCTCTCCCGCACATTGACCAACTGATTGATGCAACTTCTGGGTTCGACATGCTTAACTTCATGGACGCCTTTTCTGGATATCACCAGATCTCTATGGATAAGAAGGACATGCCGAAGACGGCGTTCATTATGCATCGAGTAATATACGCTTACAAGAAAATGACGTTTGGATTGCTGAATGCGGGAGCTACATATCAAAGGATGATGAACTATGTGTTCTCCAAGTTATTGGGCCGAAGCATGGAGGTATATGTGGACGACATGATTGTCAAAAGCATGGGAGTTCGGAACCACCTGGATGACTTAGAAAACTGCTTTGAGACGGTAAGAAAGTACAAGCTTCGACTGAATCCGACCAAGTGTACTTTTGGCCTCGGTTCGGGTAAATTTCTGGGGTATTTGCTCAGCAAGAGAGGGATTAAAGCTAAACCGGAAAAGATCAGAGCCATTTTAGACATGAAGTCTCTCCAATCTTTCAAAGACGTTCAGCGATTGACTGGTAGGATTGCTGCACTTCGGAGATTCATGTCAAAATCGGCGAAACGGTGTCTACCCTTCTTCAACACTTTGAAAGGACCAAAGAATGAAAAGACCTTCCAATGGACTTCAGAGTGTGAAGATGCGTTCCAAGGGATCAAAAGGTATCTCTCCTCAGCTCCGCTTCTGGTAAAACCTATTCCTTCGGAACCCCTGTATTTGTATCTGGCGGCGAGCTCATTGGCAGTAGGAGCGGTATTAGTTCGGGAGATAGGGGGCAGGCAATGCCCCGTCTATTATGTCAGCCATGTGCTTCGGGATGCTGAAACCAGATACCCCAACTTGGAGAAATTCGCCTATGCACTTGTGATAGCTAGCAGGAAACTTAGGCATTATTTCCAAGGAAGATTGGTGGTAGTATATACTGATCAGCCTTTGAAGAAGGTCATGAATAAGCCGGATTTGTCGGGACGCCTCTCTGCTTGGGCGATGGAGTTGACTCAGTTCATCATAGAGTACCATCCTCGGACTGCTATAAAGGGTCAGGCTTTGGCCGACTTCATTGGGGAATGTTCGTTTACCGAACCCGATGCAGATGACAATAACCTGATTGTGAGTTCGGTATCGAATGCTCAGACAAGTCGTACGTCGTGGACGCTATATGTGGATGGCTCTTCGACTTCGGATATCAGTGGAGCAAGAGTTATCTTGATTAGCCCGGAGGGATTTAAGGTCCAGCAGGCCATTCGCTTTGGGTTTAAGGCGACCAATAATGAGGCAGAATATGAAGCCATTTTGGCCGGATTGCGGTTAGCAAGAAGTCTGGAAGTAAAACACTTGGTCATCTTCAGCGATTCCCAATTAGTGGTCAAGCAGATAGTGGGAGAGTATGAAGCTCGTGGGGATAGGATGACGAAGTACTTAGCCGCAGTTAAAGACCGACTACATTATTTTGAATCGTATAATGTGCAAGGAGTTGGTCGAGAAAACAACACCATAGCCGATGCCTTAGCAAAATTGGTAACGACAAAGACTACCTCTTTTAGCGGGTCGGTATACCTGGAAGTTCTGGGGGACTCAAGTATTCGAAGGTCAGAAGTGTTCCCGATAGAAAGGATGGACTGTTGGCTCACGCCATATATTTCTTATCTGGCGGATGGCATCCTTCCTTTGGATCAGATAGAAGCCAAGAAAATCAAACATCGAAGTTCGTTCTTCATCTTAATCGATGGAGACTTATACCGAAGGGCGTTTTCTTCGCCGTTGTAGAAATGTTTGACCCCTTCCGAAGCGGATTATGCACTTCAGGAAGTTCATGAGGGTATATGTGGAGACCATATGGGCGCTAAGGCATTAGCATATAAGATTCTGAGACAGGGCTACTATTGGCCAACCATCTTCTAAGAAGCTAAAGAATATGTTAAGAAGTGCCCCAAATGTCAGCTGAATGGAACAATCCCTCACCAACCTCCCGAAGAGTTGTTCTCGGTTTTATCACCCATTCCGTTTGCTATATGGGGAATTGATATTCTAGGACCATTGTCGAAGGCTAAGGGGCAGGTCTGTTTTGTCATAGTGGTGATCGATTATATGACGAAGTGGGTAGAAGCCAAACCTCTCAAAACGATCACAGAGCAGGAGTGTTTGAAATTTCTCAAAGAATTTGTTGTATATCGCTTCGGTATTCTGATGGTGCTCGTCTCGGACAATGGGAGGCAATTTGTGGGTGCGAAGTTTGAAGAATTTCTCGCAGATTTGGGGATTCAGCACCGGAGGACTTCGGTGGCCCATCCTCAGTCAAACGGGCAGGTAGAAGTCACTAATAGAACTCTCCTCAACGGGATAAAAAGGAGATTGGACGAAGCCAAAGGAAGATAGCCTGAAGAGTTGCTTAGTGTGTTATGGGCTTATCGGACAACAACCCGAACAAAGACAGGAGATTCGCCTTTCCGTCTCACTTATGGGACCGATGCCCTTGTTCCTGTTGAGATCGGGTCTCCTTCACTTCGGGTCAGCTAATACCAGGAGTTATATAATGACGAAGGGCTTCGCCTCAACCTGGATCTGTTAGATGAGGTCAGGGAGTCAGCTCTGATAAAGTTGGCAGCTTATCAAAGGAGCACCGCCAGACACTACAATAAAGGAGTGAAAGTTAGGAGATTTGAGGTTGGCGGCATGGTGCTTCGAGAAGCAGCGGCCTCGACTCCCTTGAATTCTGGCAAACTTATGCCGAATTGGGAAGGACCTTATGAAGTCGTTGAAGTACCCAAGCCGGGAACTTACCGGCTTCGGGCAATAGACGGTTCGGATATTAAGAATACATGACATGCTGGGAGACTTAGGAAATATTATCAGTAAGTCATGTTATTTCTCTATTCCGATGATGTAAGTTTGTTGGTTTATCAATATGAAGTAACACCACTTTGTATGTTTGGAAATTCTGAACTATTTCATTAATGTTCAATGTTGTTACAAATTACATTCATTACATTCGAAAAAGAAAAGCAAATAAAATAGAAATTATCCTATTGGGTCGGGGGAGGAAGTTGCTCTTCTGATTCTTCTTCATCGTCGGAGGAGTCGAGGATGGAAGTGTCCAGCCCTGTCGCCAGCATCTTCTCCTTGATTTTTTCCTTATGGCTCTGGTATCCTTCGGAGAATTGAAGGATGACCTTATCTGCCAGCTCGGGAGATGCCTTGTATTCTTTTATTACTTGAAGTCTGACCTCTTCGGTCAATCGAGGCTCCTAGCTCTTCAACTGGGCGTGTTCTTCCTCCAAAGAATTAAGGGCGTGAATCAGGTAGGTCATCTTGGAGTGTGTTTGTTCCATCTGTTCTTCAAGGGCCACGATTGCCTCCTTCTGGTCGGCATCGTTCTCTTTCAACAAAACCCGCTCTTCCATGAGTCGGTCGATCTGCTTCTCGTGTTCAACGATCTCCGATTGAAGGATGCTGACCCGATTCCGAAGCTGATAGCTCTCTCGGCTGGCTTCGGTGAGTTTGTCCTGTGTACCAGCATGAAGGTCCCTCTCCTTCTCCAGATCAGACTTCAAAGTCTGAATGTCACCCTTCAAGACTTCATTTGCTGCCTCGATCTCCTTGTTCTTTTTTGTTAATTTGAGCAATGATGGGAGAGATTGGGCAAACACCGCGCTAGACTGTAAAAAGCTGTGTTAGATGGGAGATCAAGTAGTAAAGTAACTTTCTATAATAATAATGAAAGCAAAATTACCTGAAATTGAAGTTTGATGAAGTCTTCTAAGAATTGATCCGGGGTATGATTCTTGATTCGATCGTCATCGGCTGGCATGACGAAGCGTTCAAGAAGGTCATAGGGAAAGGGATCAGAGGAGCTTTGGGGCCAAAGGGTTCGTGGTTTGGGCTGGTTGCTAGAAGAAGGAGCCGAAACCGGGGGTTCGGACGAGCGGGCTCCGCCTGGATGGGATTTGATCTGATGTGTGGGTGCGGGCGGAGGTACCGAAGTGGACGAAGCCTCTTTGCGAGGTCTTTTTGCTAAGGGCTCCAGTACTTCGTCATCGGTATCTTCTTCGTCGATAATTCCCTAAGGAATCGTGTCGGGAATTATCGCGAGAGTCTTCACTGGTTTGGGTGGCACCTTCTTCTTGAGTTATTTTTTCTTCATCAAGGCCATCTTTTCTGACCTACTCATCTCCAAGGTGTTCTTCTTGAAGACTTGAGCCATAGGAATGGCTGTGATCAGGCGGGCGTCTATCGACACTTGGTTTAAGAGCTCATCGTCTGGAACTCCTTCGGGATCGACAAGGTTCGACTCGGTAATCCGGGGAACGGTTCGGCCGACGTCAATTGAGGCGACTGGCTTGATGAGAGTTACTGAAAGAAGATGAATGTTAGAGGTCATTCCGAGTTAAAAAGGAATTATAAGCAGTGAAGGTATAAATTGGGGTTTAAAAATTAGTTCTTACGTCCGTGATCGTATAACCAAGTATGGTTGTCGAGGAGCTCGAAGTCCCACTCCTCATCGGGCATCTTGTTGACAAATTGTTTGAACTCGTCCAGACGATCGGCTGGAAATGTTTCGATGTTGTTGGTGTTTTTGGTGAGACCGATCCAATCCGATATCAAGCTGGTATCAGGCCCCTTGATGTAGAACCACTGGGAGTGCCATCCTTTATTGCTAGTCGGGGTCTTCATCAAAGATCGTTTCTGAGCCCCTTTGACAGGCAGCTTGCTGATCTGACGAAACCCTGACTCGCGAGAGCGGATGACAGTGAATAGGGCAAAGAAGAAGTCCAGGGTCGGCTCGACCGGGCAATCATGACAGAAGGCGATGAAGCAGACCAGGTGTATGAAGGAATTGGGGATAAGCTGGGCGAGCCTGACCCCGACAACGCTAAGAAAAGTGAGCATGAAGGGGTTAAGGGGGAATCTGAGCCCATATTTTAGGGCTTGGACGGATACGGCAGTCCAACCCTTGGGGCGTTAGTACATTCTCTCGTTGAGGTCGGCTGTGCGTATATGGTACGATATGGGGATCTGGTACAGTTTCCGGATGGCCGCGAGGTCTTTGGTTTGGATGGAAGATTTGGTATTTATGTGAGTGAAGGTTTTATCTGAGGAATATTCCTCTAGCATCTTCATGTTTTGGAGTTCGGCTTCGGTTCGGGGTGATGGAGTAGAAAAGGGGTTGCTAGGGAAGTCTGAGCTGGTGATGGGATCTTGAGATGAGGTACTGGGTCCCAAAGAGGTAGAACTGGTTCCAGCGGTGGAGATAGGAGCTGTTGGCGCGGCGGCGGTAACGACTGTTGAGATGGCAGTGGTGGTGACTGTGGTGGCTTCTGTTGTTATCGCGGTGATAGGAGGTGGGATTTCGTTAGCGGCAGCTGCGGAGGCGCTGGTTTTGGATGGGTTGGAGGAGCTTGAAGCGTCGTTGGTTGCCATTGATGAGTAGAAAGACAAGGTGCAGGAATCAATTGGTCGGAGAAGGATGGAAATCGCGGTGGAAGTTGTAGAGAAGAGATTGAAGAATTTGAAATTTAGGGGTAAAAATGGCGGTTGAATTTGGAAGTGGTTTATCTTTATTGGGGGTGACCCTTGAGATCCGGCACGTTTTTCCACAAACGACACTATTTTAATAAATGTGGTGGGGCCGTTATTGGCACGTGAAAACTAGGATAATAATGGTTGTAATGGTTTGAGACGGTTATATTTTTAAGGGGGTGTTTGGTTCATTGATTGAAGTTAAACTCATTCTTTATACTCTTTTATTATAATTCCTTTTTATAATTAAAGAGTATGGGGCAATGTTGGGTCCTAGGTTCGGGATCCCCGACCCGACATGGTGGATCCGCCCCGGCGTATGAATTCGGAGTTGAGAGGAGTGATCTAGTTAAGGAAGTTACTTCCTAACTGGATTGACTTATATTTTGACTGAAGCATTTATTATGATTTGGTTGATGGAGACATATGCTTTATACTGACAAGTGGGTCTAGGCGTGATGATGATATAAGGAGGTATATATACAAGACTTCCCTCTCCAATTAAAAGGTAATGCAAAACTCAACACTAAACTGCAAACCTCCATTGTTATCAAAACCTTTAGACAGCCTGTACTAATTCTCACGCCTGAGCTATCCCCCGGCGGCAAAACCGCCCGGAACTCTGAGTGTGGTTTCGTTATTGTGCAGGATTAGCGCATTATTAGTGATTGAAGTGCGTGGACAAATCTTGGCGTTAACAAATTTGATTTAAAGTTTGAAAGGAAGTTCAAATCCAATAGCCAGATGTCAGCGTCTCTCTCTTGCTTTTTGTATCTGCAGATTCTAAAGTCCTTTTATTTAAAACTTTAAATTTTAAACAGTAACGGTGTGCATATAAACAACGTTAAAATTATAATATATTATTAATTAAGTATTTATAATAAATAAAATTAATCTTATTTTGACTATACTATATCACTAATAAAATATTTATGTTAAATAATATTAATCATATTTTTTAATTATAATATATCATTAATAAAATATTTTATATTATATAATTTTAATTTTATTTTAATAATGTATTATTATTTAACACTGATTATATATACAATTTCGTATAGAAAATTTAAACTCTTTAAATAAACATCAAAATAAGCTACCATAGGTCTATAGCTGTAGGGGTGACGGATATGTCAAAACATGTGTATTTATATTTTTATCCAAATAATGCTACAATTTTCTGTTCCACTAAATAATCTCCTAATTAATTTAAAAAATCAGCGTAACAAATCGATTGGATTTAAATATTGATAATAATCACATATGGGTTAGAGTGGAACTTCTTTTTATTTTATTGGTATGCTGTATTTGAATATACTGCATACACGTGAAGGAACCCTATAGAGGCATTGAGCCCAATTTAACCTACCCTTTTGGTGCCATGTGTTTTCACTTGTGACAATTTTTTTGATCGTGTCCATCATTTTTTTGCAACCATTCATTTTAAGAAATTGTTTGGTCACTGTTTCTAATTTTTATTTTTTATTTTTAATTTTTAAATTCGTATTTTATTTGAAATAAGTAAGAGAATTCCTCATTTAGCTTTAATTTTACACGCATCATGAATCCTAGTCTTTCAAATGAAGAACACGGGAACAATGTTTTTCTGACAGGTCATAGAGATGCAAGCAGTTGTGCTACAATGTAAAGCAGTGGTGGACTTTAAGGAGGAGACAGTACCACTGCCTTACCTAGTGCGGAGAACGACGAATCATTATATGAGCATGCAAAGGAAGTTGGAGAGATCTTACTTGGGAAACCGAAGATGCAGCTGTTTCTAGTAACTTTGGGAGCCAAGGATTTTAGCTTCTATTCAGAGGATGCCAGTTGCCATGTTTGTACTTGGAACAATGAATGAGACTCTCGGATCAGACATTCCATTGCACTCGCCTTCACTCCTTTATTATCGACGGGGAGGCTCTTCCTATAGGAGCAGCTCTTCATGCTGTTGTTGCCATCTCTTATTTGGATAGTCATGTTGTTAACACTTGTAACGCCCCCAAATCCAAGTCCCTTGAACCTCGTGTTAGAATATTTTATTTTCTTATGTGGCCTCTACTATTTATGTAATTATTGGGTTTACATATTGTATTAATTTAATCACTTTATTTATGGGTTTGGTAATTAATTATGTGGCCTATAAATAATATTACTAATAGTATTTGGCATAATGGGCCCTAGGGTTTCATAATCTTGATGGACGATTTTGACCCTTAACTATTCTATAAATAAAACAATTAGGGTTTGGTCCCAGTTGTCGTCTCAAGAATTTTTTATACACACCTATACATCCATCTTAAGATTGAGAGAGACAATTGAAGGCTTTCACCCTTAAGTGCAGCGAAAACGTGATACATACAAGATGTCTTCTATCAATTCATGTAAGTACTTAATATTATGATTAATTGATTTATTTTATTTTATGTAATAGCACGTTCCGATATAATTTATTTAACATTTGGTATCAGAGCATGGTTATGCTATTGTATCGAATAAATTAATTACGTTGTTATGCTAGAATTTTTTTAATTCTACATATTCTCTTTATTGGTATGATGTACAATTGTTTTCGTATGTTCCCATGAATTCATAAGTTTTCAAACCGAACGTATATGCAGTATTTATGAAAAGGATTATGTATCCTGCTGCTGCATAATTAAATACTCAGTTTTCGCTGCCAAATAATTTATTGATTGGAGTGTGCTCTCCATGCGTTCATTATATATGTTGATTGGCAGAATAATGAATTGATGAATTCATGATCAATACTTTTGTTATCAAGTTTTCTATTGCATCATATTAGTATTATTTTAATAACTTGAATACATGACCTACTGGATATGATGTTAAAGTAATAATATAGAACAATTCACTATGTTAAGAAATTTCCGAATGGAAATAAATTTATATTCCTTTTCAGTATGTTTAGTATGACTGTATTATAAATTTTAGTATGTTCAGTATAACTCATGTATTATTAATTTTCGTGAAATCCATTTTTTAATGCAAATGCGGCGTTTCAGTATGTTCACTGTATATGTAATTAATATATTCTTTTGATGGTATATATTAATTCGCCTTTTGCATGAAATCAGTAATATGCATGTATTTTTTTTAGTCATTCTGACTATGTGGTATTATTATGCCCTCATGTATTCCAGTTAAAACTAATTTGATTATTTTATATATAATCAATTCATGTTCATAACTATATATCTTAATTTAAGATTCAAGAACATGATGTGATATATTATTAGGGCTTTTAAGTTGTTACATGTAAATTATTAATTGTGTTAATTTTCAAACTTAATTAATATGTTGTTTAAAGAAAATTGAGTTTGATCATAATAATTTACATGTATGCGTGACTCTTTTATTGTTAAAATTAATAATCAGCCCAACGGAGGACTATTAATTGAAACAATTAAAGATTAAGAAAAGTCATATAATGTTACGTTTAATAAATGAGAATTTTAATTTTACCCAATGGAAAAATTTGAATTAGAATATATTAAATGGAATTTTATTGCATAAGTAACATGTTTATTTCGTTTCAGCCCAACGGTGAGCGTGGATAAATGTGTTGTGCATTATATTATGGGGATGTTATTAGCATATTATTAATTGGACCAACGAAAGATTAATAATTATGCACCAACATCTCATTAAAATCTATTTTTGAGTGTTGTAAATAGATTTTATGTAACTAACTGCCTGTCCTACAGTTGGTTTTATTATGATTAATTATTAATTATTGTTGTACGTTGTGGATTTCTTTTAGTTTTTTGTAAGCATGCTTATGAGTTTGATTATGTTTCAGCATTGACTCCAACTAGTATTTCTGGGTATCTCTCTGGAATTGAAGCCTTGAATGGGACTAATTTTACTGCTTGGAAAGAGCAAGTGAAAATTGTTCTCGGCGTTATGGATTTGGACTATGCATTACGAGTGGATCCCCCTGCTTCACTTACAGCTACAAGCTCAATTGAGCAAAAGGCTATTTACGAAAAGTGGGAGCGATCCAACCGCATGTCCCTTATGATTATGAAAAACACTATCACGACAGTCATTCGAGGAGCCATTCCTGACTCTGAGAATGCTAAAGAGTACTTAGCTTCAGTCGAGGAACAATTTAAGGGTTCTTCTAAAACTCATGCAAGTGCCCTTATTTTGAAAATGCTCACTAGCAGGTATGATGGGGTTAGTGGAGTGCGCGAGCACATTATGATGATGAACGACATGACCTTTAAATTAAAGGGTATGGACATGGCGATTTCTGAGGGTTTTCTTGTTCACTTCATTATGACTTCTCTTCCTACACAGTTTGATCCATTTAAGATCAATTATAACACACAGAAAGAAAAGTCGAAGATGAGCGAGTTAATCGCCATGTGCGTCCAAGAGGAAGAAAGACTAAAGGTTGAAAAACCTAATGTTGCTCATTTGACTACCACTGGATCCCATAAGAAGAAGGCTTATAAGAATGGCAAAGGTTTTAAGAATAAGAATAAGTCGATTTCTAACAAAACAAATAAGGCAAATTATTCAGGTAACAACTTTGAGGCAGGTACTAAATGTCGCTTCTGTAAGAAGCAAGGACATATTCAGAAGGAATGCCCTAAGTTCAGATAATGGCTTGAAAAGAAAGGTATGTCCTTCAATTATGTGACTTATGAATCCTTTCTAATTGATGTTACTTCTAATACATGGTGGCTTGACACTGGTGTTATGGTTCACATTACTAATTCATTGTAGGGATTCCTTTCAAAGAAGACACTCCAAAAGGGGGAACGAACCATTAAAGTTGGCAATGGAGAGTCTATACAAGTTGAAGCTGTAGGAACTCTTCCTTTAGTTTTGGAGAGTGGTTTCACCTTGTATTTATATGATACTCTTTATGTTCCCAGTATGACACGAAATTTAATTTCTGTATCTAAACTTGACGTTGATGGTTTTTCGTTTAAATTTGGGAATAGTAAAATAATTATTTATCATTACTCCCATGTTATTGGTTCTGGCTCTTTAGAGGGAAACCTCTATAAGATAAATTTGGATAATGTCTTTGTTGAATCCTTGTTAACAATGAATGTGACAAAAAATACCTCTAAAAGTGAAAATAAGAGAAAACTAGACAATGAGAATTCTTCAAAATTGTGGCATAAACGTTTAGGCCCTATTTCAAAAGATAGAATGCAACGTCTTATAAAAGATGGAATTCTTCATTCACTAGATTTTTCTGATCTTGACCATTGTATTGGATGTATAAAAGGAAAATTTATGAAAGGAAGTAAGAAAGGAGCCACTAGAAGTGGTGCACTTCTTGAGGTGATTCACACTGATATTTGTGGACCATTTTCTCCTGGAATTGGTGAACATAAATCTTTCATTACGTTCATTGATGACTATTCTCCTTATACTTATGTCTACCTGATTAATGAAAAATCTGAATCACTAAATATGTTTAAAATTTTTAAGGCTGAAGTTGAAAATCAACTTGACCGAAAAATTAAAGTAGTGAGATCAGATAGAGGCAGAGAGTATTATGGTAAACACTCCGACACATGTCATAGTCCTGGTCCATTTGCCTTATTTTGTCAAGAAAATGGCATCGTCACTCAGTATACAATGCCTGGTACACCGCAGCAGAATGGTGTAGCTGAGAGGCGAAATCGTACCCTTATGGATATGGTACGTAGTATGTTATGCAATTCCAACTTACCTATATTTTTGTGGACTGAGGCATTAAAGACAGTTGTTCATATTTTAAACCGGGTTCCTAGCAAATCTGTCCCTAACACTCCTTATGAAATTTGGACAGGCAGAAAACCTAGTTTAAAATATTTACGAGTGTGGGGTTGTCCAGCCAATGCTAAGTTATTTAATCCACAAATAAAGAAACTTGATTCTAAAACCATTAGTTACCATTTCATTGGATATCTTGATAGATCTAAGGGTTTTCGATTTTACTGTCCCTCACATACTACTAGAATTATTGAGATTAGGCATGCAGAGTTTTTAGATAATGGTGATTTAAGTGGGAGTGGTGAGCCTAGAAAAATTGATCTTGAAGAAAACAGGATTTATGTTCCTAATCCTGTAATTCAAGAGGGTGAGGCACAACAACCTCCTATTGAGGCGAATGATGCCCCTGAGATAGCTGAGCCACCACCTAATGTTGAACCCCGCATTATTGAAAATCATATTCCTAAAATTGTGCAGCCTTTACGTAGGTCCAAAAGACCTAGAAAGCCTATTAATTTTGATGATTTTATAACCTATCGTAATGAGATTGACTATGATTCAAGTAAAATTAATGATCCTATCTCCTATAAAGAGGCCATTACGAGTGCTCAATCAACTCAATGGCTTGAAGCCATGAATGATGAGTTGAAATCAATGGAGCTTAATAACGTTTGGGATCTTGAAGAGTTACCAAAAGGTGTTAAACATGTTGGTTGCAAATGGGTCTATAAGACCAAATTAGATCCTAAAGGGAACGTTGAAAGGTATAAAGCTCGATTGGTTGCTAAGGGTTTTACTCAAAAGGAAGGTGTGGATTATAATGAAACTTTCTCTCCAGTATCCAGGAAAGATTTATTTAGAATAGTCATGGCTCTAGTAGCTCATTATGATTTAGAGTTACATCAGATGGATGTTAAAACTGCATTCCTTAATGGTAACTTGCATGAGAATGTCTATGTGGCACAACCAGAAGGTTTTCTCGTTAAAGGCAAGGAACATATGGTATGTAGACTAAAGAAGTTCATCTATGGGTTAAAGCAGACTTCTCGACAATGGTATCTTAAGTTTCATGAGGTGATGAGTAATTTTGATTTTAAGAAAAATATAGTGGATCAATGCATATACTTGAAGGTCAGTGGGAGTAAATTTGTTATTCTTGTTTTGTATGTTGATGATATACTACTTGCAAGTAATAACTTAGACATGTTGCATGAGACCAAACGTTTCCTTTCTGGAAATTTTGATATGAAGGATCTCGGTGAAGCCTCTTATGTCATAGGTATTGAAATTCATCGAGATAGGTCTCGTGGGATATTAGGATTGTCCCAAAGAGCTTATATTGATAAAATTCTTAACAAATACAACATGCAAAATTGTTCTCCTACTGTCGCCCCTGTTGTTAAGGGTGACAAATTTGGCTCATATCAATACCCTAAGAATCAGTTAGAACGTGATCAAATGAATCTTATTCCAGGTTTAGATCACTGGAAAGCAGCCAAAAAGGTTTTACGCTACTTACAGGGTACTAAGGATTTTATGCTTACATTCAGGAAAACAAATAACCTTGAAGTTGTTGGTTATTCTGATTCTGATTTTGCTAAGTGTAAAGACGAAAAGAAATCTACATCAGGGTACATCTTTATGTTTTTAGGAGGCTCTATTTCATGGAGAAGTCACAAGCAGAAATTAACTACCACTTCCACAATGACGGCAGAATATGTGGCTTGTTACCATGCTACTTGTCACGCTGTATTATTGAGGAATCTTATTTCAGGACTTAAGGTTGTAGATTCCATTTCAAGGCCGTTGAAAGTATTTTGTGATAATGATTCTGCTGTTAGTTTTTCCAACAGCACCAGCTCGAGTGGTGCTGAACTATACCTCGACACTAAGTATTTATTTGTCAGGGAAAGAGTTGAAGATCAAAGCGTTGTCATTAAGTATATTAGTACGCATGATATGTTAGCGGATTCACTTACGAAAGGCTTACCACCCAAGCTCTTTTTAGAGCATGTTGCTAGCATGGGTTTAACTGGTAGTCTTAATTAGTGAGTTATTTTGATGTAAGACAATATTTTTTGAGCTCGTTGATTTGAACTTCACATTACGTTTATGGTTTGCTATTCTCTTTATTGTGCACACTTGAGAACTTGTGAGCAAACAGTTATGTTTGGACCATATGAATGAGTTTAATTTATTACCACTTATGTAAACTTTGTTCATACCTGTTATGCTTAATGTTAATCTTTGTTCTAATGAAAGTACTAATTGTGTAACTAATGGGGATCTTGTGTTAATAGTGACACAAAGATTGTGTTAATTCGCATTGGTACTTTTATTTGAACAGGATGTAGACATTAAATTAATACTTGGCCAAATAAATGATTGTAAGCGTTATATTTTGTATATAAATAGTATTTCGGCCAAGTGGGAGAATGTTAGAATATTTTATTTTCTTATGTGGCCTCTACTATTTATGTAATTATTGGGTTTACATATTGTATTAATTTAATCACTTTATTTATGGGTTTGGTAATTAATTATGTGGCCTATAAATAATATTACTAATAGTATTTGGCATAATGGGCCCTAGGGTTTCATAATCTTGATGGACGATTTTGACCCTTAACTATTCTATAAATAAAATAATTAGGGTTTGGTCCCAGTTGTCGTCTCAAGAATTTTTTATACACACCTATACATCCATCTTAAGATTGAGAGAGACAATTGAAGGCTTTCACCCTTAAGTGCAGCGGAAGCGTGATACATACAAGATGTCTTCTATCAATTCATGTAAGTACTTAATATTATGATTAATTGATTTATTTTATTTTATGCAATAGCACGTTCCGATATAATTTATTTAACACCTCGAACCTGGTACGTCACGATACATCACCTTCTCACTCATTCTATATCTAACACGGACTATATAAACATAAATTGTTTATTACATAAGTTCTTCATCATTCCCAAGGTCTACCAACCTTAACTGAATACATACTTTAATAATTAAAAAGGTTTACATAATCATTTTACATAAGATAAATGTAATATTAAATTACTCTTGCACGTTTCCTCTTGTCTTTGATCCCCCTAACGCACTCGGGCTTAACTGAAATGTTATCATGATATAACAAGAGTGAGCAACTACTTTGCTCTGTAAGTTTAAATACAAGAAAGATATATCATGATTGAAGAAAAGAATATAGGTTTCTGAACTTTCAACAATATATAATCATTGTGAAAGAATGAGAATCAATTTCAATAAATGAATAACTGAATGAATAACACTGAGTGGCCAACAATGGCCATGAATAAATTTGGTAATCAAGGTGATCAGCCTTTCATACCAGGTGACCATATGCAACTTGCACTAAGTGCGATTGACAATAAATTTTATTGATGTGGAATAATTAATAATAATTAAACCACTAGCATGCTTGAAAATATTAACTCAAGTTTGAGTTAGGAAACTTGCAATAACGTAAGAAGATTAATTTAGGGTTAGAAACTTGCTCAATATAAATTTGAGTAAGATTAGGGAACTTGCCTTGATTGGAGATTACCGCTATAATTTAACTTAACTTCTCTCCACAAATCCTACACAATTGTATTTACATGCACATACATATTAGCTAATTAAATATACTGCAAAACATGCATGTGTATTTATTATTAATAAATATTAGTTTATGAAAACTAATATTATTTATACTTATTCAAAACCAATCTTGGTTCCTTTAGAAACTTTATTCATATTGAAGCTTAAACCATTTATATTCTATTTAGAAATATCATTTACCTTTACTCGCAAATTCGGGAATTAAACAGCTAATATATAGATTTTATAGTAAAACTCAATTCACTATATTATCACTTTAATTTAAATAATTTTTATATCTTTTTGCCTGTTCATGAGTCAACTCGGACCATTGCCTCATTAATAAATATTTTATCTTGCTAGCACATTAGCCTCATTTTTCGTTTTGCGAATAACTCGTATTTTTGCTTTGTATATATATTAAATATATATATATATATATATATATATACATCGCTATATAAATTTTAGCTCAAAAACTTTGTTTTAAACTCCGAAAACTTTCATTACATCACTTTTACGATTGTAATACTTTTTAACGGTTCCATACTTTTCGTTTTGCTATAAAACTATTTTACATACCCTCGCCGGCTTTCATTTGCTTAAAAATGAAATTTCATATTTTTATTATATTTTTATTGCATTATTTATGCCCGGAATAAATTTTCGTGGTATAAATTTATCAAAAACGTCAAAACTCTCATATTGGGACTTTATTAGACTTAACATTGCTTAAAATCTCGCCCGAACGCGATTCGGAACGACGAATGTCAAAACAGCCTGGCGTCGCTCAAATTTTAGTTCTGCCATGCCTTTTTGCCTATTTTTAATTCTCAAACCATAATTCGAATCGCAACGAATTCTTGGTATGTTGGAGTTCTTATGTCATAGTATTTTTAAAAAATTTCTAACTGCGAAAAGGAACCACGGAAACCAATCAAAAAATAAACAAAAAGCATGTCAGGCAGCCTAGCAGCGTAGCATGGCGGGCACGCAGCTGCTGCTGTTGACCAGCCCCTTTTGTGATTTTCTCACGCCTTGCTCGTTTATCGAATTGATCTAATTTTTAGATATATTATACTTGGCATACCAAAGTATTTTTAAAAAATATAACCCTTCCATTCCGGGTTCGTTACGCTGCCTAAATAATGTGCCGAAAAGCATTGTAGAGGCTAATTTTTAGACTTTGCGTTCACAAGCCAAACTTGTTGTGGTTCGTTCCAACTCGTTCTACTTCACAACTAAGTCTTGTTTAATATATTAAGACGCGTCTAAAGTCTTGGCTTCGTAAAATTCAAAGTTTTTTTTTTATCATTTTTATTCTTTATGGTAACAAATTTTCAATTTTCGCGTTTAGAGGTCAAAACTCGCCTCGACGCGTTCCAACCCAACTTGCTTTACAAATAAGTCTTATTTAACATAATAACACTCGTCTAAAGTATTGCCTTCATTAAATTCCAAGTTTTTATCCGTGTTTGTTCTTTATGGCCATTTAACGAACATAACGCGTGCGTTTTCATATTTGTTTAAGTTTTTAGCGATTTGGTTGGGGGTAATCCATAATTTCCTTCCTTATAACTCTGCACAACAACAACTATACACCAAGGCTCTAATTCTATTATTCCAATATCGTTACATAAGCTATTTACATGCATTATTTAGCTTACTAACAAAACTAAAATTTTCATTCATTGCCTAAATTCCATTTCTCATACCATATTACACATACAAAGATCAAAATTTGTTTCATTACAAGGAATCTTAGTCAATATAACCAATTAATGTTCCAAAATTCAAGCTTTAACTCATTTATACATAATTTCATGAATTCCTACAAAAACTCAAAATTGAAATCAATTGCATACCTCTTGCTATATGAATTTGAGATTCAAAGCCTTATAAAGCTCCAATTTTTGTTTTAGGCTCGAGCTCAATTAGGATTTGAATCTTTGGAAGTCACGGCAAAAACTTCATCTTTGGATATGAGAGAGCAAAACTTGTTTGCTTAAGAAGAAGAGGAAGAGTTTTGCTAACTTAATTGTGGGAGGATGATAGCTTGATGGCTTCCAATTTCTTGGCTTCCCCGACTTTCTCTTACTCCCTACTCTCTCTCACTCACGGCTCACATAAGGAAGAAATCTGACTTGCTCCCTAATCTTTTAACAGTGAGGGTTTATAAAGAAATTTTCAAATTTGACCTAGTATATTAAATAACTCCTTTACTCTCTTGGAAATACATAATATATATATATATATATATATATATATATATATATAATCATTAATATATAAATTATGTATTCCAAAATAAAAACATAAAATATAATGTTTTTATTACATTCTCACTTATATATGCAAACATAAATGCATTAATTATAATTTCCCAAATACAAGAAATTATTCATTTAGTTATGACATTATATTAAATATAATATTCTTACCTCATTAATATAATTCATGTAAGAATTTATTTTAATGCTCTTGGGTAAAGCATATAAAATATTATATACTCAAACCGCCTCCTTCACTTTGCGACGCAAATTGTTCTTAACAATTTAATATACATTTATATTTATTACCTTGCAAATATTCCATGTAATGCACATATACATATATCACATTTAGAAAATAAATAAATACTAAATTTATTTTCTCACATTATAAATTGTTTATATCAATTTGTTTACATATAATAAATATAACTTAATATATTTACCATATCATGTAAGCACACATATTACATCATACAAAGCCATACTGATAAGTGCAAAATATTCTATATTTTTGGTTCCTTTATGCTTAGTATTATTATATGTTTTCTGTGTTTATAAGCTAATTTAAGGTATTTATTGATTTATAGAAGAATTTAGTGTGATTCTGCAAATATGAGTTATAATGATGATGTTACAATCAAGAATGAAGCTAAGCTGATTATGGAAAGTAGAATCTGATATGGAATCTGAGTTAAAACTTAATATGGAAACTGAATCGAATTGGAAAAGGAAATGGAAGAAGACTTGGATTTGGAAACTAAATTCTAAATTGATAAGGAAGTTACTTAAAGCTGGATTTCAGAGATTGAGAAGGATTTAGAATCCTACCATATCTACGGAGTGAAGACTTTCGAATTAGAATTGGATTAGAATTATTCTAGGGTTTCAAAGCATCTATAAATACCTTTAACTTGTAATCAGTTGGGAGCATCCTAGAACATCATCCTAGATCATATTTTATTATTCTTAGTTTATTAGCATGTTAGCTTAGTTTAATTTTATTCAGTTCTAAGGGGATGTGGAACCTTATTTTCAGTTAATAGTATAATTGAGTTTTGTTATTTATTCCTTCGTATATGAGATTTATTCTGATAATTGTTTTAACTGTTGATATGCTATTTGATTTGATTAATTTGATATGGCCAGTTAGATTAATCCGATTAATATCATCTGCTAGATTCAGGAATAGTATTACGTAATTGATATTGTTTCTAATCACAGGTAGCGGTTAGTAATACTGATTGTGATCAAGCTTTTGGTTTATTGCTATGATTATCAGAAGGCAGGTTAAACAATCCGAGCTTATGTGCTTGTTGCTTGGAATAGTCTAATTCCTTAGTTCTTAATGTTGCTGTTATATTAAATCTAGAGAGCTTATTCTATGTTGTATAATAGTTAGAATCTTATGAAGAGCTTGTTTCATTAAGTGATAATCTAAGAGAAATTTTGGGTAGCAGAGCTTGTTGTTGCCTAGGGCTATTAATCTTATGGAACGAAGAAATAATATTAACTTAATTACACTGTTTCTGTAAATTGGTAAAACTGAACTGAAGAATTGAAACTTTAATTTATTTGACTATCTTTATTAATTTAACTTTGTTTTTTTAAGATTAGATATAATTAATTCAAAACCCCCCAATTCTTTATTTATTATTTTTAGTTAAAAATATTAGAATAAATTCAAAGCAATATCATTCTCTGTGGGATCGACCCTTACTTATTGTTATATTGTGCTTAGTTTTGAGTTCGTAGAGTTAAGTAAGGTTTTTATTTTTGGCAGCACTGGCGACAGCTCCCACATACATATAATGTAATAAAATAAATTACTATATTAAATAAAAATTATTTATTAAATTTTTATTTTAATATCTCTGAAATTCCCAGACCGCTACAATATATATTACCCATAATACTTATTGAATACAACATAATATTCCTTTACATCATATGAGCAAAAATATATGTATTTCATTTTATTTTCCATATAAATAGAAATTTATTCATTAAATAAGATATTATAATTAATATAATATCTTCTCTTTATTAAAATAATTCAATACTATAATTTATTTTAATATCCTTAGTTTAAAGTATACAAACATTTTTATATACTTAAATTACTTATCTCGCTTCGCAATATAAATTGTTTCATAACCATTTATTCACGTATAATAAATATTCATACATATATTTATCACATATAAAAATACAAATTTATTTACTCAATTCTTATTTTAATTTTTATCGAGAAATTTGAATTATTATTTTTCCCTTCTATAAATTGTTTTCAACTCTTTAACTGTAGTAAATATCATAATATATTCACTACATTAGAAACATACATATATTACATCCAATAATGTAACACATGATTTCTTTAATAAAATGGTGGTTATACTTTAAGTATATTTAATGCCACCAATTTACCACATTAAAAATAATTTAATATTATAAATTTTTTAACTTATTTAAATCTTACCCATCTTATTTTCCTTAATAAATTGTCCCTACAATTTATTTACATATAATAAATATATAATAATAATATATTTATTAAACATAAAACTCATATATTGCATAGTTCGTATTCACTTATATAATACATTCTCACTTTTCGAACTCCAGGTCTTGTACCTTAACCTTTATTTAACCATTGATGACTTTATTATTAAGTCTTAAATATCAGGGATATCACAACACTCAAGTGTGACTTTGATATGTTTCTACTTGTGCAATATGAACCTTTTGCCAAAAAGAGGTTTAAGATGATGCTCCAAAGATATAGGGAAGATAGCTGCAGAATAATCTTGTGATAAATTTACTTGTGTTGTGCCATAGTTGAGTAAATGAGCAGAAGTCTTTTGAACCTTTGCAGAAAGTCCTGTTATATAATTCCAGACTCCGTCTATTTCCTGGAAAGTTAAGATCTAGATGGACAGGTCCTTATATTGTAGAACAAGTTTTTGATCATGGAGCAATTGAAATTGAGAATCCATCAACTGGAAATATTTTTAAAGTAAATGGTCAAAGGCTTGAGCCATATTATGATGGATTTAATCAAGATGGAACTTCCATACAATTGTTAGAACTAGTCTATCTGCCTTGAGAAATATGTATCGCTGTTAGATTGTAAATAGTAGTACTAATTGTTTTGTTTGTTTGTTTTACAGATTAGAGTGTTATATTATGAATAATTCTCGTTTCCAGAACAGATTAGCAAATTTCTATTTTTACTATGCATTACATTGAGGACAATGTTTAATTTAAGTTGGGGGAGGGAATCATTCATATTCGTCTTTGACTGGCAGACGTTAAAGAACTGGATAGCGAGTCAGCTTTTGATTTTTAAAATTTTTCAAAAATTTTTACAATCTTCCAAAAATATGCTCAATATACAAACCTTTTTCATAAATGGATAAAAAATTATTTTGGTTTAGTTTAAGTATAATGCGCCATTTTCCAAAAGATAAAAGCAAGAATTGTTAGAAAAACAGAAATCATCAACAGTCGAGCAAGACCTTTGTGCGGGAAAAGTACATTTGCCAAACGTCGACAAGCAAAAAGTCTCGGTGCTTGTGTAAGATGTGGTCGTACAATGCATTTAAGACAATATAATCAGTGTGGAACCAATTTCAGGTCGAGCATTAGATCGTTTTGGGTGGATTAGGTATGGGTAGAGTAAGAAATACCCTGAGACGCCATCTTATTCCACCCCCATGTTGTCAAGATACGTGAAAAGTGAAATTAATCGTGTCATTGGTGTTGTTGATTTAGAAGATTTGATTCAGATTAATTGTGATCAAATAATGAATAATTTTGGAATGGTGCATCAATGTAAATATTTATAGATTAGGAAATAATATAATTGTTAAAAAAAATGAATAAAAGAAAAAGAGTAATGAGCGAGTAAGTGTGTGGAATGTGTAGAAACTAACCTTGTAACTGCAGGTTCATAATTGAAGAAGGAAAACAGTAGAACATAAGAAGTTAGCAGCCTGTAGCTGCAATAAAAATCCAGTGCATCCTCACCGTCCGTACGGTGGTGATGGCGTCCAGACGGTCCTGCTTATATAAATACTAGAAGGCGTGAAGATCAGCAGTTTCAGAATTCCCTCGCCGCCAAAATACAAAAAACCAGCTTTCTTCTCTGCAATTTCTTCTCAAATCTGCTACATACAACCGTTTTTCTTCAATTTTTTTCCGATTAAACACTTACCCGTGCTATTTTCTAGCTTTTTACCGATCGGAATCCTTTAAAACCAAGAATCAAAAGAGAAATCAAGAAATGATGAATCCAAGACTAAGAACACGAGGTTCTTCAAGGAGAGCAACAATAGGTCAATCTTCGCAACCCAAACCACCACCGCAGTAACCCTAGACAGGAAATACCTTTGATACTGCGATGTTTGAAACAATTGAACAGCAGGTCTGGTATGATTCTCATTTTCTTGACAAGACTATTATTTCTGAATGGCCTGGTCTGTGATAACCCAAAAATTTATGAGACTTGTAAATAAGATCTCGAATAATTAAGTAAAGGTTTAAAGGATAAAACCTAGATTTAAAAATAGAGGAGTAAAATGAATAGAGATGACTATGCTTTAATTTGGAGGACAAAATTCTTAGAAGAAGGGGTGAATGTAATATCCCAGATATTTCAGAAAGTTAAAATAAGAATTTAATAAATAAAATTTTTATTAAGAGATAAAGTATATTTGAATATATATGAATATATGTATTTCATATATATAATCCGAAATATGTGATTTTGTGTAATGGATTAAATGTGTATATATATATACATGTGAAATATATACATATATTGGGAAAATAAGATTTAATCGTTAATTAAATCACCAAAGAAAGTGGATGAAATTAACTAATTAATATTAATTAATTGAGATTACATTAAAATTATATTATTAAATAATATAATTTGAATATTGAGCCTTGGACGGCGATAGAATTATTATGAACTAAATTTCATATACAAGTTAATTAATTCACTTACTTTATATTGGTGAATTAATGTATGTATTTTGTTCTAATAAAATGAGGGAATTAATTAAACTCATTATTATAAATATATTACATATGAATGTTGTGACGCCCCCAAAATAGGTCCACATAACCCATTTTGAGTCGCCAATAACATTCCACAAAATACAAATACAAATACGAATTTTCTCATTTACAACTAATAAGTGTTAAAAATACCGAATACCACTTTACATAAAAGTACAGTCAATAACTGTTTTATGAATCAAAACCTTTGGGAAATGATCGAGAAAACCTTCGTACATTGGAGGCCATGCTTCTAAGTTATAATAAATATCATAGGACTTGAGAATTAGCCTTGGTTGATCCATTAGACCCCAAAGAAACACAAGAAGATTACTGATTCATCCCAATGGTGTGTATTTTCTTGCCATATAATTATCTCCATCTTATCCGACTGAGAATCATACTCTAACCATACTCCAAGATTATAAAGGTAGTGCTCGAAAATATAGTCAGAGAGCGGATACGCACAATCATATCTTATGATAAAATGATTTTGTACGTGGTTGGACATACGACAATGTTGTGCAAAATACGACAACACAATACAAATACATCTTAAATTCTCAATACATTTATTGACACACACTAATAATAGTGTATTGAGATACTTCTATTGTCTCGGACCATCACTCCATTCCTCGGCTAGTCCCAGCTACATTTTCCTTTCCTGAGAAGAACAATGGGACAAAACTGAAAAGGGTGAGCTCAAATAGCCCAGTAAGAAATATCATGACTAAGATAATGAAGAATAAAATTATCTTTAGTCTTCAACAATAATAAATCAGAGATTTAAAGATATTATATTTGTTCAACAACAACAACTGCAGCGGAACGAACAATCCATTAGAAGAGTCAAGTAGATTATAATATCTACTATCTTCTACAAGTTAAAAGATCACCACCAATATTATGTCCCTGTAACACCAATCAATAATTCATGTTTAACAGCCTCTCTTTGCACTACGTGCCAAAGATATTTATTTGTAACACCAATCAACAATTTCAACAGCCTCTCTTTGCACTACGTGCCAAAGATATTTATTTGTAACATCACCGGTCATGATCATGCCAAACGCCAGTTCATCTTTGCACTACGGGCCAAAGAGAACTTTCACCATACGCCTTTGTTTGTAACACCAAAAGTCATGATTATACCAATACACAGTTTGGTCAAAATCATGTCACGCCAGTTCATCTTTGCACTACGGGCCAAAGAGAACTATCACCACAATTTAAGTATGAGGATGAGGATGATGACAATGATACAGTGAGATTAAGGATAAGAAAATCTTTATAATTTAATCAGTATCAAAGATTGACCAAATTGCCAACACGATGACCAAATTGTGGAGTCAAATTCAAGAATGATATTCAAGAAATTATTTCATGCTTCAACTAAAACGTATAAAATGAAATAGAAAGATTCAAGTGAAAAGATATTAGATGAAGCACAAACTATTAAGGATATTTTACTAATTTTCAGGGATTTTCTCCATTTAAAAATAAAGTTTTGGAAACAAACAAAGATTTCTTATCATAAATGGAGAAATGTGAAAGAAAAAGATATCCCTTAAAGAGTACAAAATTAATGATACGTTATACGAGTATAACAGAATATATGAAACTGCAAATGAATTTTCACCCGTCATGCGATAATCCGCGTAGACAGATTATTTTTACAACAGATTAATAAGTAATGAATACAAAGGGTTATTCACCAGGCATGCGTCAATCCGCACGGACAGGTTATACCCACATATTAATAAGGAATGAATACAAAGGGTTATTCACCAGGTACGACACTCGTACATACAGGTTATTCCCACAGAGTAATAAGGAATGAATACAGAAGGGTATTCACCAGGTACGACACTCGTACATACAGGTTATTCCCACAGAATAATAAGGAATGAATACAAAAGGATATTCACCAGGCATGCGTCATACCGCACGGACAGGTTATCCCCACAAATTAATACAGAATGAATAACAACTTTTATGAGTATAATATCACTTACGAACATGAAAACAAATGATATTATATATGAGTATGAAAGAAATGATATTCCCTACCTTCGTTAACTGGATGTTACTTTGTATGAAGTTTACTAACTTTGGACAATACTAGTATTCTCACAAATACTCACAATAGCCTAGCACACTAAGAGAACTTAAGAAATTTAGAGGGAGAGAGGAAGTATAGGCAATGAAGGTGTGAAAATTTCTTAAGCAAACTCTCCCTATTTATAGGAAAATCAAGGTGAGGGCATTTTAGTCTTTTCCCTAAATTTTCTTGGTTTATTACTCTTATACCCTTGGCATATTCTTTTAATATCAACCATCCCTTTTTTTTTAATTTATATCATCCATCCATTTTTTCTTCAATTTATATCATCCATCCATTTTTTTCAAAAAGATTAATCTATTATCAAAAGATAATTCCATTATCAAAAAGATAAAATCATTATCAAAAATTATTATTATTAATATATTCATTTATTGTATTATTGTATTAATGTATTAATATCACAGATATTATAGACTAGCAATTCTAACAACCAGATCGTTCCTAGGAAAGAGGGGGTCTTCCGTATAAACGACGCGCAATTAAATAACCCCTTTTCTCGACATAATTTCTAGATATTGACAACAATGCTAACTAATCTAATAATTTCAAATAATACGAGTTACTGTGTCGTGACAATTATTGATGAAATACTGTGCATATGCTAAAAAAAATTTATTTATTTATTTTTTTTTTTTTTTTGAAGGCCTCAGTGATGTCTTCATCGGCACAACTCAACTTACCCCCGAATAAATCCAGGGCGTGAGACCACTTGAGCATAGAGGAGCTTACCAGGACTCGAACCCACGTTTATGGGGACTTATGTTCGGCTTCCCACCACTAAGCCATCACCCCAAGCGATGATAAAATACAACAACATAAATGTATAAACATGACTAGTATATCCCTATAGTCAGAATGTATGCAATTGTCGTTGTACTTTACCGAATATAATATTCCCCGACAGAACGAATATTATCCGACAGAAGGAATATTCCCCGACATACTAGTTTGACTTTTTGTATAAATGAATAGTATATTCGTATGAATAGTACTTTTGTATTTATACCGTATAATTTTCGTATCCAGCTTATATAAACGTTATGACGTAATTCGAAGATCGAAGAAAATGTAAAAGCGTTTTAGCGTGAATAGTACCCCGTGAATAGTGATCGCGTGAATAATGATTTAGCGTTATTACTAGACATCTCAATTGTCACATTTCACTAGTAACTTTATCATTATCGATTTAACACCTTTCTGTTTAAAATAATAATAAGAAAAAAATTAAATTCTATTTATTAAAATTTTTGGGGTCTTACAAATGTAATATATATTTATGAAAGGGCTTAACATATTATATTATGCCAAACAAATATGAATTAAATATGGAATGAGGTAATTAATTCATTATTTAAAAATTAGTGGATTAAAATATTTGTTTTAATTAATTGAATAAAGAAATTTATTTAGTTAATGATGATAGTTGTAATTAAATGTAATATGAATAATGGCATGATATTTAATAATATGTCGAATGGATGTGAATTAATAGTTGGTCATAGCTAATTAATTTAATTAGTATGAACTAAGGAAGCGAATAATTGCATATAAGACAAAAATAGTGGCAGAAAACTCGAATTTGAGTTCAGAGTGGAATTTGGAGACGCAGACTGGACAGTTGAGTCCGAAATGTCGAAAATAGTAAGAATAGACTAAAACACAAAATGTATCTGAGTTGACTTTTTGGTCAAAAAGTTAACAGTTGACTTTTCGATAAAAAGTCCAACTCAGAATTCGAAGATCAATTTGAAGAAACGAATATTTTAATGACGTTGAGAACGTCGAAATTAGTAGAATCGACTGTAAGATCGAAAAAGTTGATTTTTAGTAGCCAAAATGGTCAAATGGACTATTAAATGGATAAATGAGTAAATAAAAGAAGAAGAAATAATATTGGAGGGAGTGGGGCCACATGGGGTGGTTGATTGCTAGAAAAATAAGGGGGATAGAGATAGTGGAACATGATGGGGGAACAAGAGGAGAGAAATAAGGAGGAAAAAGAAAAGGAAAGAAAAAGAAAGAAGGAAGAAAGAGAAATGGAAAGAAAGAAATAGGAAGGAAGAGAAGAAGGGTATCGGCAGAAGAAGGAAAGAGAGAGAGCGAGAGAGAGAGAGAGAGAGAGAATTTTGAAAAATCAAGACGAAGAAGAAGAAGATGAAAAAAGTAAAGAAAAACTATTGAAGGTAATATTCAAACCTTGAATAAACTCTTAAATTATCTTTAAAATTGGTTGTGGGAGGTTGAATTTTGGAACCATGAAGGGTTCAGAAGATATAAGGATGAATTAGCATGGAGATTATGTGTTTAACATGTTTAAAATTCGTGTGAAATTTGAGTTTTTAAGTTATGCCCACCAATTGTTTGATAAAATAATTCAAAGAGGCTATTGTCTTAAAACATGAGAATTGTTTGAAGTTTGATGTTAGATAATAGGTGTATGTAAGTTATAAGTTAACTCAAGATGGTAGGGTGGTTTAAATCAAGATCAAAATGAATTTTTAATTTTACCAAATTGGTTTTTAAACAAAAATCTGTGATGATAGAGGACTTTTGAGCCTGTGAAAAGTTGTCTTGACGAATTCTTTTTGGTTATGTGATAATTTTCTAAAATACTATGTAGTACATTCTCGAAGCCGTCCGAATTTGAAAGCAATCGTATCTGTGGATTGCAAGATAGAAAATCGCAAAGTAGCTACAAAAATAACAAAGTTGCTGGAAATCTGCAGAAACAGAAAATTGGCCAAGTGTGAAAACTGTTCTAAGTAGGCTATTTCGGCCCACTGTGCTGAAGCCTTGCCAAACTTTTTTCATACATGCTATATTTTTTAAATATACTACGTAGTATAAAGTATAACATATCCAAAAAGGGTCTTAATCCGATGTATAACGAGTGAGATAAAAATTCCCAAAACTAGCCCGACGATCACAAAATTCGGAATTTTCAGATTTTTGCCAAGAGCCTGGGCAAGCTGTCCTGGGCAGGTTATACTGTTTTTGGCACGTCGAGCCATTTTGGTCCGCCGAGTCAATTTTTGAGCATTACGTAAATTTTTGATATGTTATTTAGTTTTTCGTGTAGATTTCAAATATGTAATCTATGTATAGCACTTTTTAGACAACCCAAAAAGTGTAGAATAATTCTTTTAATCAATGGGGTCTTGATTGAAATATGAAATGTAGTAAGATTGCATAATTAACCCATATGTGGGATGATAATCCAAGATTGGATAATGAAGTAAAGATTAATAAATTAATTTAATTATGTATTAAGTCTCGAATGAGATTATTTACCATGTTATAACCCAATGAGTTATATATAGATTATACAAGGATGATTGGAGTTCAGATGAGGTAAACCGATGAATGAGGTTATGCAATGGATATTTGATTTGCGTAAAATAGTGACCGAGACAAGTTTCCTAACTTACACAAATTTTATATTGTGCAAGTTTCTTGAACTTACTCAATTTTTATTTGAGCAAGTCTTCTTAGTTCATTTGATTATATTCTCATGAAAGTTATATGATGTATTGAAGCTTTAATTTACGCAATGTTTGTGTTGTGTGAATTTTAAACTTATGCAAATCTTTAATATTTGTACAAGTTGTTCGAGCTATGTTAAATTGTAAAATTTTATGTTTGGTTATGGAATTTTATTTTTTATATGACATTCATCTTATTATGTGAAATAATTTATAAAAGAGAGTTAATTGCCATTTAATTCGGCTTAACTCAATTTGTGAGCTATTCTAGGCAGAATGTTTATTGTTGTGATATTAAATTGTTATAATTCTTGAATTGTGATAGTTGATCGTGTCAAGTCAAATATTATTGGGCAATTATCAATATAGGTTGCACCCCGTGCAACGATGTGATTGTTAAACATTAAATCCAATAACGTGCTAGACTAATATTAGCACTTATGTGCTAAACTAAAGAAGAAATGTTTCATAAATGAGTTGTTGTGATTAAGACTATGTTATTAATGAAAGAAGTAAAAGAAAATTTAATTCCTATTTATTTGAGCTGTGTTCACAATTATTGTTCAATTGTTGAAGTTTTCAGAAAGATTATTCTATTTATGAATGTTGTTTATTCACTACTTATACTTGTTGGGCAATTAAATGCTCACTCTTGCAAATTCTAAATTTTTTGCAGCTACAGCGGAAAGACTAGAATGGTCAGAAGAAGATAAGAGTTACTAATTATTAAGGTAGAATAGTTAAAGTATATGATGGGTTGTAATATTATATAATAATGTTGTAATATTATTTGAGGTAGTTATGTAAAGGTTTTCGTATCTGGGAGTAGGTTAAATTATATTGTAATATTTTAATATTTACTCTGATGTTGTAGGGATATATTGAGTAGGTAGTGTCTTGACGGCACTGGACTCATGTTTGAAGATAGACCGGATTTTCGGGTTGTCATATGTTCTTTATGAAGATTTTGAGAATATTGGTGTTAGACAAATACTTGTTATGCATGGGTGGTTGAATTATGTTAAATTTGTTGTTCCTGCTTTTGAATGTCTGGTTCGTGAATTTTATAGTAATGCCCAAGAAACTGGACCTAGGAAAATCCGAGTTTATGTTAGGGGTGTTATTTTTCAAGTTACACCGGCCACTTTTGCAAGTTTTTTTCATCCCATGCCGAGACATCCCAATCCGCAATACCCTTTTATTGATTATGCTTCAAAATCCTTAGCTTTGGCAAAGTCCCACATTGGTTAGTTGGGAACTTTTCATTTGTTGATTGTGCTTCAAAAGCCTTAGTTTTGGCAAAGTCCCACATTAGTTAGTTGGGAACTTTTCATTGTTGGTTGTGCTTGAAAATCCTTAGTTTTGGCAAAGTCCCACATTAGTTAGTTGGGAACTTTTTATTGTTGGTTGTGCTTCAAAAGCCTTAGTTTTGGCAAAGTTCTACATTAGTTAGTTGGGAACTTTTCATTGTTGGTTGTGCTTGAAAATCCTTAGTTTTGGCAAAGTCTCACATTGCTTAGTTTGAGAACTTCTCATCCTTCTTTCTCTTATAAATTCAAATATGATCTTGAGGGATAAGATGGGATTTTTGAAGATACTTCTCATATTTTGAAAATACTTCATCTTCCAATAGTCTGTTGTTATTCTTTGCGTTGGGCAATCAATAAAGACAAGTCCAAAGCCTCTTTCTGTGAGTACACACAATTGGAGGTTTCACCGTTGAATCCTGGAGGGTGAACGCAGGGAGCCCATTTGTACCTAAGGTTATTACCAGTGAGGGAGGAATCACTTTTAGGACGTTTTTTCCAGATAAGTTGTTCCAATTTTATAGTTTACATTCTCTTGTTAATATTGCTATTTTTCCAACAATCTAGAAAGTGATTTTATCTATTAACAAGAATACATGTTTTATTTGAAAACTATGAATTTGGAATGTTAGGATGTTTTGCTAATATTGTTTCTTATATGTATTAAATCATTCATTGGTGTTAGACTATGTGTCTATTGATCATATATATGCTATGCATGAATTGGTTACACAATATGTCATAATTGTATGTTTAAAAGCTAGAAAAACATCACTAATGGCAACACGCGTTACATTTATTGTTAGAGGATAAAAATTATAGTATCTAGTACCCTACATATAGTGTATATGATCTGCACATTTAGTGTTCAATCGGATTTGTATGTTACAAAATATTTTGGAACCATAGTCTTCTTTTAAGAGCTATTATAACTTTCTGCATAATTGTCCGTTTCAAGTAATTTTGGTATGTATGCGTAGTATGTGTTGTACGACAGTTTATATGCATGAATCGGATAAATATCGAGTGAGATATAGCTTGTCAAAGTTTGGATCGCGAAATGGGTTTCTAAAAATTCTAGGCTGTTGGAGCTTGAATCTGGAACGACTCGTGCGCCAAATCCTTCCCACTAACTTGCATGCCCAAACCCGACCCTGTGACCCGCGGACTGACCTGCTTGACAATTTTTTATTTCAGAAAATGATTTATTAATTGTTTTATGCATGAAAATCAATTAATAAATGGTTATTGTGATTATTAAATTCTGAAAATTTAACAGATATTAATTATGGGCATAAAATTAATATTTTGACTGAAGTTTTGGAAAATTAATATATTTGAGTAATTTTAATTAATTTAATTATGAAATAGTTAATTAATTGCGATAATTAGCATGATTATCAGAAAAAATCCAGAAAAATTACAGTAACCTTTTATGATGATAAGATACTGTTGAGCCTATATACCAGTGGATGACAGGTCCGACCGCCAGTTTTTGTTAGGGTCGGAGACCAGTATCACACAACTTGATCAACGCATGGCTGATTATGAGCGGCACCAGTCTGAGATATTGAGGCTACTCAGAAACCAATTTGGAGGAGGCCCATCTACTTCTTGATCAGAGACACCGGAGATTCTACAAATCTTGCTCTCTCTCTCTCTCTTACCCTTTTTGCCTATGCACTTAAATTTACTTTATGTTTTCAATGTTGGTTTTGAGTTTGTTTTTGTTAGTTAAACTAGTAGTTATGTTTTTGAGTTAGGAAGGATTATTCCGTATAATTCACAGTTAAATTAGGTTATTATTCTAATGCTTTGCAGGGATAGTCTTAACCTGATCACGCGGGATTTTCATATTTTAGTTATGCATTATCTTAATATTTTTTTATTAAAACTCAAGCTTTAGAGCACAAATAGAATTCTTTATTTTAAAAGCCTTTTGAAATATTACAATCTTTGCATATATAGTGGAGATGTAAGACCTTTCACAGATTTTGAGCCAATCTTTCTTGGAGAGATATTCTACTTCTACTCAAGTAAGAATCTTCGATTCAGCGGTAAAATTTCTTTGAATAACCTCATTAGTTTGGTTTTGATTAGCACTCATTGAATTGTATTGTTAGCATTTTCCTTAAATTTTTACTTGAAATTATGCGGGTATGTGATTTCTGGGAAATGATCTTAGGCCATTGTTGATTAATCTTGAGCCTTAGCCATTTCTTTTACAAAATTATATCCCTAGTAAGCCGTGAGTGAGCCTAAAAGAGTATAAATTCTTTTCGAAAAAACCCAAGAAATAACCGACGCCACAAAAACCTACCTTTGCTATCTAATTTTCTTGCACCCTCATTTAAAAAAAATCAGTACTGTACGGACTAGGGAGTGGAAACAGAAAAAGAAAAAGAAGAAAAAAAAGAGGTGAATGCAGTTTGAAATACTCACAAAAAGAAAAGAAATGAAATGAAAAAAAAAGAGCCAAGAAAGTGAAAAATGTGACTAAAGTTGCAAAATAAATATCCTGTACAAAAGTCCGAGAAAATATAGAAAGAGGTGTGTCACACGAAATTAAGAAATGATAGCCTTTGAATGCCCTTAACGTTGTTTCTTAAACCCTAACCCTATGGCCATGCTACAACCCTTATAAAGTCTGTCATGCATCTGTATCAGCCGCGGAGGGCTAAAAGGGTTGTAGCCTGGCCCAAAAAAAATAAAATTTACTACATATACTAATAATATATAAATATATAACTATGTCAGCCTAGCCTATAACAAAACTTCCCAATCCAGGCTAAAAAATCTTTGATTAAAGAAATAAACTTAAAAGTTAAAACCCTCCGGCCATTTTTAGACTTCAGTGTAGAGGAAACCCAAAATCTTCTCCCTTTCTCCACAGACGGCCCTAACTGTTGTTGTTCGCCGTTTAGTGATTCCCAAAATCAGACATTACTCACAATCAATTCCCAACTACAGGTATGAACATTCAATTTATTTTCCCTTCTCGGCTTCTCCTATATATTTAGGGGAATAATTGTATTTTTTAGGGATATTTGATGTATTGATTTTTTTCTTTTTTGTGGGTTTTGTTGATTTGCTATTTCGCTTATTAGTTATTACAGTGTGTCAGTGTTATTATACTCTACTTCATATATGCTTTGTGTCATTGTGTGCTAAGAAATCTGAAGACAAAAAAATAGCTCAAAGAAATTTTAATTGGTCGTTATTGTTAATATACATAAACAGAACACTTAGTTTGTTAATTTTAAGTGTAGAATAGTAATTTTATTTGAAAGAAGTTAATAAGTTATTTCTCATGTACATGTATCTAATATGATAAATTTGGAGAGAAAAAAATTAAATAGTATTTTTGGACAGAAGTAGGTATATGACATTTCACAAAGTCATACATTTTGTGTACTTTTGAATATAGACTTAAAATGTCATACTATGAATATAAAATTCTTGTTTTTTATTGTGTTTATTTTTATAGTTCACTCAATTTTGATATTATAATATTCTTAGTCCGCCTCAATTTAAATTCCTGGCTCTGCCCCTGATCAGTATTATTTCTACCTATGCAAAAAAATGGAAAATGTTGATAATATGTTTGATATAGTGTGAATATTCTTTCATGAGATTATGCTAAATTTCAGTTCTATTCAAAATAACCGTTCTTTTGATATATTACATGTGATATTACTTTGCTTCGTTAATAATATTCTAATCACATGTAATTACTGAGTGAATAGTCACTATAATGTGAGAGTATTCTATGCTGAGTGAATTCCAAGAAAGGATTGACATCGAGACTAAGAAAAAAAGATAGTAATATTTCTTGAGTGATTTTTGAAATAAAGAAATCAATCCGCGCACACACGACTTTTCCTTGATTGTTTGATGAAGATGATTACGTAGCATACATATATCATCATAGCGTACATAGTCGAGCATTCTCAAATTCTAAATACAACTCATAACATAATTTGCTCAAAATGCTCAGATTATACCAAGCTACACATTGCTATAACTAGTGTACCAATCCCTGCCATGACAACACATGTTTAGCAGTTTTTCATTGGAGAAAAACTTCCTCTTTTAACTTCTACGATTGGGTAGATTGTACTTGTAAATAAACTAATTGTTACAAGCCTAATAGTTCTTGTGCTTCCCTGAGATGAAAACACTTAAAATATAAGGCAGGAAATGAAAATAAGTTTGGTTATCAGAGGGTGTAATTCTGTAAATAAGCATACCTACAGGAAATGAATAAGTGTAAAGCCTAAAAGTTATCAACAGTGGTTAATTTTTGTGTTTTACTGCTATAGGTTTAAATCCGACAGGTACCCCTATCTGATTTTGTGTTTGCTTTAGTATATGTTTTTCGTTAATTATAAACGGACAGGATACCCTGTCTGAATTAGTATATTTTCAAGCCCAGACCCGAACTTAATATGCAGAATAAGAAGGAGAACATAACACAAAATCACACCAAAATTTTTACGTGGTTCGGCCCCTAATTTCTAATTTAGCAAATGATTTTGAATTTCCCGCTCATCTAATAAATCATCTGAGTCATCCAAAGTTTGGCATAAATTTGACCGTTCATTATTTTTCCCTTCTTTATTTCCTCTTCTTCTTCTACCTTTTTCTTCCTCTCCAAACCCTTAACTTTCTTCTTCTACCTTTTTCTTTCTATCCAAAAAAAATTTTCGTGTCCGAGGCACGGGTTACCGCTGGTATACAATACATTCTGAGAGAGAGAGATATAGAGAAAAACCAACAGCCAACATGTAAAACCAGAGAGAGAAAGTAAAGGAGTTTTCACGTCCAATATCAATTGATATTGGAGACTCTTTTTATTTAACTTAATACTCAGTTAGTTACAAAAAAAAACTCCATGTACAAAGAAGCTCGATTCTGACTTGGACATCTCTATCCCCTTGCGCATCTGCAATTTTTTTTCATCACTGAGACCTTGATGCTTCCTTTGTACAAACTAACGATTACAAAAATACTCAAGCCAAATTAGACTTGAATTTAGTTTACAAAAGATATGATTTGAAGGATTACAAAGACTTTCCGGTTCAAAAGAATTCAAGAGATTACAAACAATAACTGGAATCAGACTTTAGAAAGCTTTCAAGATGTACTCAATAATGAATTTTAGCTTCAAAAATTCGTATCATCTTTTGCCGAGCAGGATGAATATATATAGAATAGTGAGCAACGGCTGGATCAAACAGTTAGCAAGAATAGCTCAATAAAGGACAACAAAATCAGCAATCTGTTATAGCTAACGACTATAATATATTTCTAAACCAGCAAGTCAAAAATATGATAATAAAACAGGCTAAAATTAAGGATCTAAAGAATATTCATGATAAGATTGTTAGTCCTTTTTCTAAACATCTTCAATAGCTAAACCTGTTACTTTAAAAGACTGCAATTTAATTTAAACAAATTCCTTAGCTAAACCAACTCCTTAATAAACTCCAATTCGAATTTGAATTGATTTCACAGCTAAACAAATTCCTTTAGATATTTCAATTCAGCAACTGCTTAAACATATATTAAAAAGATACTTTCCAGCAATGCAAATTATAACAGGATTACCACATCATATTCAATAGACCAATATCAGATCAGCCCAAAACATAATTCATACAGTCCATTAACTAACCAACATGCATAAACATATTGTCATCATTAAAACTATAAAAACTATAAAGACCAAAAACTAACAGAGGGAACCTCTAAGTTTCATTGACAAGTCAACAAGTTTTGGCAATAATGAACATAACATTCACTGAATAATTTTCCAAGAATAAAAACTTATTGATGCCCGGTTACAAATTGTTGACTTCATTTAAAGATAAAATAATCCAAAGAACCTCTAGCCTAAGCTAGAGGATAAGGTGGTTCAAGGAGGAGAAGATAAGATAACCCCAATCTTCACTGCATCCTTAATTATTCCAACTAACGATAAACTAGAAACTGCCGAACCGAGCCAAACTCTTATTCAAAGCATGCCATTCACACATTGGTACATAAGACTGACTTTTTAAAGTTCATCGTGGTCACGGTCAGCATCAGGTTGAGTGTGATCATGAACGTCAAGACCACGATTTTTGCGAGGCAATATGTTACTTAAAGAGGGCCAATTGGGAAGGATTTTCTTCACGCCACCACTGATGTAGTCATCTGTGGTGCCGGGAGCAAAGTTGATGAGTGCGTAGGAATCTCCTTTGAACAAGTATGCCTCATCAGTCCTGTGCGAAGCAAACACTGCATCAATTCCACTTTCAAAGATGGTGTTTTTTAAACTAGCAAAGCCTTGATTGATGAGACGGATGGCGATGAGGTGGGAATTAGAATCGTAGTTTATAAGGGCATAATGTTTGTCTTTGAAAAGGTAAGCTTCATATTTTGTCGTTGCCTCAAACGCGGCGTCTACACCGCTTTCAAACACCGTCCCTTTGAAGAAGGGGAACATTGCAGTGATGGTCATCGGGCCTTTGATTATCTTGTCATTTGTGGTTTGTGGTGCGTAGTTAATTTGTGCACAGAGATTCCCAGAGAAGATGAACGCTTCATCCTTACGATGAGACCCAAATGCACAGTCTATTCCATGTTCTGCAAAGGCTGTGCCCATGAGGGATGGATACCCATCGCAGATAAGAAGCGGTCCATTCAACACCTTATCGTCTGTCGTGCCCGGAGCATAGTTCAGTAGCACATACTCGTTCTTCATGAATAGATAGGCCTCATTTGTTTTAGATGAACGAAATGCAGCATCTATGTAGCTCTCATAGTTAGCCACATCGCGAGCATACCAATCCATGGGGTCGTCAGAGTTAGTGGACACTTCTCGTTTCTCTCGATCGGAGACGGCACGACGTTGGTAAATGCTAATAGTTAGAGGCGGCCTCCTACCATTTTCATCCACGTAATCGAATATTGGCCTTTGAATGTTGAGAAATCTTGGTGGATTCGATTGTGGATCATAGTACCCATTTACTCTTATTACATTATCTACTCTCTCCCGTCTTGTAAACCTGCATGCATCGCACAACTGTTGTCACGTAAGCCCTTAATTTTCACTTAGAAATATATAAATTTGTTATCTCACTAATATATTAAACTTATCTAAACAAAACAAGTTGCAATCAATGAAAATGGATAAGAAGAAATATTGAAGTTCTGATGTGTAGGATAACAGGTAACCTCGTGCTACCACGAATAAGCCTGAAGCGTTGGGCAGACCGAATATATTGAGGGGCAATGCCAGCAACAAAGCAAACCTCATCTTGGGAAGGGTACTGGTAACGATCACCAAGAGTCTCAGCAACCCAAATGCCACCGGGAGCATATATCTCGTATCGATATACTTCCATCGTAGTCTCAGGGTCAAGGCTAGGATGCCAGCCGCTGTTAAGAGTGGTGCTAACGAAGGCGTGTGTGGCGGGCCGGCGGGAATCAAGAGGCCTACCGCCGTGATGGACATAGTGATCCAAATTGAAGTAGATTTCGTCTGAAGTGCCTTCTTGACGCCTTGCTTGGAAACCATTCTGAAAAACCTCCTGATAGGGGGTAAGATCCCAGCGAAAGACATGGCGGAGGATGTCTACTTCTCTATCGCTGCTTCTGTACACTATGTCAGGCAGAGGGGGGTCTGCAATACGACAATTAAAATTGTACACAGTTTCTACCAAATATTGAGCTCCATGCACACTTTCTTCACTGACAGGTTGAGGGAAGTTTGCCGCACATCCTCTCCATGATGAGTTCCACGGGATCGACATTTTCTTCTCTCACCTGTAAAATTAATTTAAAAGTGATGTAAATCATTGCCAATGTTCCTTTTCAATGAAAAGAATGAATGAAAACACACTCATTAGTACTGATCTCCAAAAACCCCATGCTATGATCTTGCATCAAATAATCAACATGACAAACCTTCAACCCAGAGTCACTCAACACAAGAGCTTAAAACTAACATCAACAAGAGACTAACATAAAACTACATCACCTTAATCGAAATAAAACCCAACAAACTTTGATTGATGATCGATGAAGTAATCTGTGGGACTATGGGGTATATATAGTAGTTAAGCCTTAGCTAGTGAGCAGGATATCCACATGCTTGCAGAAGGAAATGTGTGAAAAGGAATATCAACCAATATTACTAGCTGAAGGTACAGAAAAGTCCACAAAAGAGGTCCACATTTTTCTTCATCCATAATAAATCCAATACTGATCCACCACAATGTCACGACTTGAGGTATATGTAACATAGTTCACATATGGTTCACACTGACTTTGCTATGGGATTGATTGCCTAGTAAATTATATAGTTTTTCATTACATTAAATACTTATACTGATAATAATATAATAAAAAACTATATAAACCTTCAATAGGGTAAACTGAACAAATAATGACAGGCTGACATGCCCAATTCTGCAGTAGCCCAAAGTAAAGGAAACACATTGGCCCCCCAGTGTGCATTACATCATGCAGTAATTCCAAAAGAACTTGGATTATTCATTTTAGACATTAGTGAAAAATAGCTGCACTACATCTTTATACATTTATAGAGTAATGTTATAGGTACAAATTATAAATAAAAAGGCATGCACAAACAATATATTAAAGGAAAAAAATAGAAAATGAGACCTATTATTAAATGTTTTACACATTTTTATTGATATGCAATACAGAAGTCTTAGTCTTGCTGCACAACTTTTTATGTATAGTTTATGCACATATATAATATTATATTCATATTGCTAATATGACTTTATTTTGATGGCTTAAATATAAGAATAATATTACAAACTATATACAAATATTATGCACAAAAAGTACAACAAATAGATGTATTTTATACCGATGAATATATGTAAAACATTCAATTCGTTTAATAGTTTAATCAAATAATTTTTCGAGTTACATTTAATTGGACTGACATACCATAAATTGATGATGTGACATGATAACGTAACAAATCTATTCCTATATTAATTTTAAAACCTATTTTGGAATAAAATTTTAACATTTTTATTATATATAATAGTAAAAATATAAAAGAACTAACAAAAAGAATGAATAAATAAAATTATCTCTTTTATCAAAATAAAGTCAAATATGTAATTAAATACTCCATCCGTGAGGATTGAAATATAATTTACTAAAATTGGGAAAAATTGGAGAAGGTGCTACCATATAAAATAAATTGTAATATATAACAATTCATTTATATCTCCAAATTTTAGTGGGTAATTGAAGCACCTCTATTAATATATTATTTGGGAATTGTTATACATTGCAATTTATTTTATATTTTTATAGTTTGTTATTTGTTATATTTGAGTTTGAGACAACTCATTTATAAACATAATTTAAGTATAAAAAGTGTAATTTATTATTTTTCATATAGAGGATAAAAGAGTAATTCATTACTTCAAGTGAGAATCATTTTACTTATGTTTATCATGTCTAAAGTAAGACACTTGAGAAGGTGCAAAGTTATTTATAAAAACTAGTTTGTCCTCATTAAATGAAAGATTAGTGGTTGCTTTATAAACACAATTAAGTGCTCTAATCTTATTTAATTGTGAAACAAAAGACAGAAATCTAATATATTTTTTGGATTTGAAAACTAGTTATTTAAACTAAATCTTTTAATGTGATTTTCCATTTTTCTATTTAAATTATAATATTATTAATTATTTGTAATTTACTTATATCATTATGACTATTGTGTACCTTACCATATTTTCTTTATAATAATGTGTAATTAAAATAGAATTGATAATAGTTGTTATGTTGACTATTATTTCTCTAAATATTTCTAATATACCCTAGAATATTATATTTGAATATAATATAATTTGAATGTTTTAAAATCTAATTTGAAAGCTATAAAAAGACCAAATTGTTTATAATTGTTAGGGATGGTTAAATATTTATGTTCATATGTATTCAACATCCTAGATACGAATCTTAAAGAATTACTAAATTTATTTCATGTCGAGTATAATAACTACTTATCCTTGACTCATATAAACTTTCAAAAGGGTGAAGTGAAACCCATGTTTTTTATAAACCCCCTTTTTTATATTAATAACACCAACGCTATTATATTTTTATTTTGTTTTCACCTACGTTTCTACTGTACTTTCATTATTAAAAGTTAAAATTATCAAATTCTTCGTGACTCAATGATAAAACAAGTATTCATAAGAAACAAGAATATTAAATTCCCTTCAAATTAAAAAAAAACAGAAGAAGAAGTTAAAATCAATAAATATTGTTTGATAAACATATTAATTAAAACATTCATTATATTTGATTTTATAAGAAATTGAAGTTCGGAATTCTGTTGTCAATAAAACTTTGATGTATCATGTGGTAAATATTGGAAATAGCTCCCGTCATGGCCAAATATTTTATTGATTTTGCTTTCGCTTGTTCTAAAGCAGACAACATGTGTGTGCTATGAACTTAAAAAAATAAAAATAGAATAATAAAAACAAAATCTTGTCCGAGCAGGCACCAATTTTTATTTGTCCAACCTTATCGGCTGATATGTCCTAACTAGAGAACTGGTGGCTTAGAAGGCTGGATTTGTCTCACATGCTGTGGTCCTCACACGTCGTTGTCTTCTTTTGGTGCAGACGAATCTTCTTTTGCTGGAGTGGGACCATATCTTGGACGGAGGTGGAGGTTGATGTCGTTAATTAAGTTCACAAGTTCTTTTTTCATCTTATCTTTAAAGGAATCTCTTTTGAAGATACTATTTTCATATTTGTAATTCAGACTCGTTTTTGTGCCAGTGTTAACGAAGTTATTCCCTCGTTTTCATATTAAGTGTCGTTTTAGGTTCATGTATATGAATTAAAAAAGTTATTTAATACTATCATTTAATAATTAAAATTTGTATAAAATTCCATCACTACCCATTTATGGGAAGTTGAAAACTATTAATACAAGGGAGAAAATTTCTTGAGACAATGAGAGAAGTTAGGGGTGATATGGGAAAGTAAATAATTTATTCTCCTAGAAAGTTGTAAACGACAAATAAATTGGAACAAATTTTTTTTTCAAAAAAGTTACTTATTATGGAACGGAGGTAATAATACATTTAGTCATTATATTTAGTCAAAAAAAAAGCTGCCCGTCGTTGGGGACTGCAACAGGAACATAAAGGCGTTTCACACCTTTTTAAAGTAGTCCTTCTCAACGGAAAACTCATAATCCATCCATCCATCCATCCATCACGTGAATCACACTAACAAAGTAGTTACTAGTTTCTTTTTACAGAAATACTGACAACTAAATTTTTATTTAATATTAAAAAAACGTAACACTTATCACATTTCTTAAATTAATATATCTCGTAAAATTTTGTTTTATTTTGATTTTTTTAAAATTAATTTACAAAATATTTAATTGAAATAAATTTGAAAAATATCAAATACATTATTTAGTACAGTTATTAAGTAAATTTGTATTAACTTTAATACTCCCTCCGTTCCAAATTAATTGCTCAATTTTAATTATTTTAAGTCAAATTGATTATTTTTAAAATTAATAATTAAGCATATATAAATATATTTCTAAAATTATAAAAATTTGTGTTAGTAATAAATTGTATATACTTTCTTTTGGTTATAATCTCTTCACCTATATTTTAGCAAAAATAGTAAAAAGATTAGTTTTAAAAATGGTCAGTTTGACTTTAAAAAGTCAAAACTGAGCAATTAATTTGGGACGGAGGGAATAGTTTATAAATTAATTTTAAAATGTCAAAATAAAATTGTTTTTATGAATCCGCTAAAATCACTACTTACGTATGAATATGATTTCTTACCAAATAATAAATTATCAAAATTTATGAACCGATTTGAATCCATCCCCCTTCTCTCTGTATATAAGTTGTTAAAGGACTCCGATGATGAAGTGAACACAAACATGGATGGAGTCACCAGCTTCTGCGTAAGATTTTCCTTTTTTGTATTCCTTTTTTTTGTTAAAGGACTTCAATGTATTTATTTGTATAAATAATTTATTAAGTAATGAAATTTAATATTTTCAAATAGTTTCAATTTATTTATTTTTATTAATAATTTATTAAATAATTAAATTTAACATTCTCAATTATATTCAACATATTTATTTATATAAATAATTTCTTAAGTAATAAAATTTAAAGTTATCAATTATTGTGATAATTTGATTATTTAAAATTTAAACTCCATATTGTAATAAAATTTGATTTAATTAACATAAATTATATTACATATAAATACATTGGTTTGAAATTAATATAAATTACATTACAGTCAATTTATATGAGAGAGAGAATGGATCTTAGCTAGAGTTTTGCTTACCTTAGATGTATGAATAGAAAAAAAAAAGAAAAAGTGCAGAAGTTACAGTAGCAGACGTACATACATACACATATATATATAGGGGTCGGATCAAGAGCAGATCGACCTGTTAACAGACCGGTCTATGCCGACGGTTTTTGGGTCTATGCCGACGGTTTTTGGGTCTATGCCGACGGTTTGAACCATCGACATAACTATGTATATTTATAGTGACGGTTCAAACTGTCGGCATAGACCCAAAAACCGTGTCATAGAATCCTAGCCTCGTGTGTGTGTGTGTGTATATATATATATATATATATATATATATATACACACACACACACGCCATAATCTAGTACCTCAATTTTGATATATTTTTCCATTGTACTTAATTTTAAAATTAAATCTATATACTTAATTATATTTAGACTATAAAATAATATGAAATTTTATTATTCGTATGTTAGGTTGAAAAATAATTTATGTATAAATTCATTTTATGTTGAATGTGGTTACAATTTAAGTTAAACTGTAAAGTAACATTTAAAAATAGATATTTTAACACATTTTTAAGATCAGATGCAAATGAAGTTTGAAAAGTATCTAAAATGAATTCTACCACCAAAAGTACTTTTGTTGAAAAAATAAATAAATTGTGTGGTGAAACTAAGACACTGTCTTTACATTAATTGGACCATACAAATTACTTAACAAAACTTGTTTTCATGTATTCTTTTCCTAAGAATATAATTAGTGTCAATTCCAACATTAGTTTCCATTTTACACTACTATTAATAATTACAAAAAAAGTTTATTTTGGAGCAAAATATCAAATAGACGTCTTTTTGTGGAACGCAGGGAGTAATATTTTTGATAAATATTTTAATTTTGACATTGTTAATGATAAAGATAAAAGGTTACTTAAAATTACTGTTGGATTTGAAATATTAATTTTAAAAGTGAACTTTAATTTATGCTATTCAAAAGTTAGGACAAGAGGAACAAATTACAAAATTATAATAGGCTTTAGAGGCCTCTAGGGTAAAAGTCAGCCCAAATTAGATGCGCCTTTGACCTATGGAATTGTCGCTTCTAAATCTTCACTGGAATGGACTGAGGCCCAATTAGATATTCCTGATGTACTTTTATTAAATTTTTCTTGAATAAGTCGATTGGGTTGCAAGGACGAATCGACTCATTTGGTTCCTCTACTAATGGTTTAATTTTGTTTTAGTCAATGTATGTGTTTTTTTTCATAAATCTTCCTATATTATTTTTTAGAGTATTATTTTAGTTCTCAAACGATATTACTTTATTAAAGAAACTGACATGACACTAAAGAAAAAGAAAAAAAATGCTTAACTCCAAATATGTGAAACTAAGGACAATGTTATCTTTTACTTTACCATTATTCTCAAATGGCTATTAATCTTCCTGAAAATCAGATTTCTCAGTTTAATCAATAAAGATGATCATAGTTAATTTATAAAAATTAAAGTTTAGACCCCTGCTTAAGTTTATGTTAAATTTTAATTTTTTTTAACTATTAGTAATAATTCTTAAGTACTTTTCGTTGTAGACTATTGCACTACTTAAAATAAAACAAAATTAATATCAATTTTGAGAAATTTAAAATTTTGTAAAGTAACTAGAAAAAAAATAAATTATATTTTTATTTTTTGAAACTCGAATATGGGTAAAAGATATTATTGTCCTTAATCTCATATGCATGGTATTGAAAGAATTATATCTCAATATTTTTTTAATGACATGTCATATTATATTTAATGAGGTGGTAACGTTGAGAACTAAAGTAATACCTAAAAAAGTGTAGAAAGATTTTTAAGAGAAAAAAAACGTACAAGGTCTAAAAAGAAATCAAACTATGAGTGTAGGGACCAAATGAATCGTTTTGCCGATTACAAACTTAGAGTTAAAATATTTTTAGATAATTTTTAGTAAAATAATTAAAGGAAATTATATTTAATAAATACTCATGTCTTCCACCATAATTTCTATTTTTACCTTTTAGAGTTCGCTAAATCTTAAATTACAAATTTAATTTTATGTTGATATAACTATAACTTTAGTAAATTACATTTTCTTAATTAGACTGATATAAATTATAGTGATTGTTTATAGTGTAGCGGAGAAAGTAAAGTTTAAATTAATATATTTAATGATCTACTGCGCAATGCAAATATTTGCTTCTGAAAAAGGTTAGAAGAAAAACACAAAATTGAATAGATTTTTTTGAATGTATTTAAGTCCGTCAAAATAAGTTGAATAAAATAGATGTTTAATTTAGTGACTAATAGAAAAGTGTTTGATAATATTCACTTTTGAAACATATGAATAAGTATATTTTATATTTTAACATTCTGAGTTATTTTGAACAAGTTTTTATTATTATCTTATTTGCTTAATAATTTTTTTTAAAGAATTTATTAAAATCATTAATCTTGTATTAAAATGATTTTCTTTCCAAAAGAATTTATAAGAAAGAATTATAATTATTTATTAAAAATTATTCAATCTGGTCCTCATGAAGATTGGTGTACTATCATTTACAAATAAATTTATAAATAGTGGAGAACAATTAGATTTTTTCTATATATTAATATATTTATGAGTTTGTTTATAAATTGTTAGTACCCCAAAATTTACTCCATGAAAATATTCCAAATTGTTGAACCTATAATTTATTTTTAAGCCTTAAATAAATAAAGCCTTTGTTTTTTAAAGCCTTTTGTCTTCTTGCTTTTCTTTTTATCTTGACTAAAAGACATTTTGCACACCAAACTTTACACCAAAATTGATTTTTGCACCCCAAACTGAAAAACGTGTCTAAGTACACTCCAAACTTCAGTTAACCGTAACAAAAAACACACTTTTGTCAGTTTACCAGTAAAAAATGACTGGCTTAACCTGTAAAGCTTTATACAAAGGGGTAATTTGGTACTTTACTTATAATCCCAATTTGACTAAGTTATTCAAGGGTAATTTCACCCGTGAGGCATATTAGACAAAATTCAAAAATTACTTGGCTAGGGCTCACGATCTGAAGGAGAGAATTGGTGCGACAATGGCTAGTAATAGTAGATTCTTGAGGGATTCGGAGGACAATGACGTTTATGGAGTGAATGGTGTCCTAGAATATCGTAAGTACTTCAAAAAAACCTTTTGGCTGTTTTTTAGGTTTTAAATTTCTTGAATAATGGGTCATGCTGTAGTTTATTGTGTTGTTGTTGTTGTAAAGTGATTTGGTGGACATTGAATAGTATAAAGTTGGGCAGTGGACCACTTTTGATGTTGATAAACAACAGTTTCTATAGTTTATAAAATTTTTTTTTTGGATTTTATGAAATTAAAAATGATGTGGTCCACACATTTAACTGTCACTGTTTACTTTCTGTTTGTGGCTTTGCATACAATAAGGAATATTTTACAATCAAATTTATTCATGGTGGACACTTTGAAGAGAGCCCACAGAAACAGTATGTTGGAGGTACATTTAATTTTTTTGATTGATGTCATCCTGATTACATATCACGACTTGACATTGTTAACATGGGGAAGAAGTTGGGGTATAATGTTGGACACCTAAAGTTGCAGTTTAAGTTACCTGGAACTGATATGGAGAGGGGATTATGTGATATTTCGAACTCTAATAAGAATCGTTTAATTGTAACCATTTCGAATATCAATAAACAATCTTACATTTCTGAATTGATATTGTTCAATCTGGAATCAAAACAAAGAATTAGGTCAAATAAAAAAATTTCGTCAAGCTGCTTAGTCGTGCTTACACTGTCAAAATGATTTGTCGTGCTTTCCACGATTTCACCAAGAAGCATCCCGGTAAATTATTTTCGGCAAGTTGTTGTGTCGTGCTTGGGAGTGATTTGTCGTGCTTCGAAAATAATATAATAATATATTAACTGATAAAAACCTAATTAAGTTAATTAGGGTTAAAAATAAGAAATCGAATTAAAAATCCTAAACGAAAATGAAACCCTAATCGGTGAACCGAAACCCTAATCAATGCACAAGAACCCTAATTGATATATTTAAACCCTAAGTAATGAAACTTAATATAAATTATGAATCATTAAACTTAAATTAAACCCTAATTGAAGGATTAAAACCCTAATTTAGAAACTATAACCCTAAAATCAAAACCCTAAATCATAATTTAGAAACCCTAACCCTAATTATGTGATCCTAAGCCCTAATTATGAAACTTAAACTAATTAAGGTAGTACTAAACCTAATTAAGTTATTCTAAACACAAATTACAAAACTCTAATCACAATTAGTGAGAATAAAACCCTAACCATTCAGATCAACCAAAGGAGTGTGCTAGCACAAGCCCAACCCACTCTTGTACACTTAAACACAAGCATAACACACTCCAGCATAAGTAGGTCAAGTTTGATCAGAAGCAACACAAGTATCAAGGCCTTAATTGGTTTTTTGTCCAAGAACAACCTCCTTAAGCCTTCTATAAATAGCACAAGCCTCTACCCATTAAACCTACGAATCCACAAGTTCAAACACTCACAAACAAAGTCCAGATAACATCCCAACTGAGTTCCAAGCATCTCCTAGCAATCAGATCATAAATTTTCTCAAGAAGGTAAAAATACTACTTGTAGATCTTTGATACTTTGTTAAAAATTTTGTTTTAATGTTTAAGAATGTGTAATAACATGTTATTTAGTGATCTGGGTTGATAAAACATGTTTCCATAACATATAGATACAAGAATTAAGCAAAAATAGTAATCTACCAAAGGCAGTGAAAAACAGTCAGACAAAGACTTTTGTCAAACATTTTGATCCCCTTAGATTGTTAGTTTGATCTGTTTTAAAGCATGTAGATGTAGTCTAACATGAGGTTAAGACATATATATGAACAAGAATCATCTCAATTGGATCAATATCCCGAGAGATGTTCTTCCCTGAAAGTGCCCACTCGATCAGATTTTTCTGTTTTCTGAAATTTCCAGAAAATGAAGAACAGTCTGACAGTTCACTAACAAGGTTTGACCGGATCAAATCTTCCACATATGATGTAATTAAGGTTAGATTGATGCATCTCGATGTACTCTGCCATGTATACTACAACTAAGAACTAATTAAACATCAAAACAACACACTAGATAGAAATTGAATCAAACCAAAAGTGCCTGCTCAACCATGACCAAACCGTTTCTGAGTTACTTAGAAACCTCAAGAACAGTTTGAGCAAGGTAGTTTGACTGGGTTTAATCTAGCATCATATGATGTTTTATGAACCCAGACAAGACATGTAAGTATACACTGACATATGTACTACACCTAGAAACAGAAATCAAATCCAAATGATTAACCAACTGAGAATTGAATCAAGTCAAAAGTACCCCCTCAGCATTGACCAAATGTTCTTCAGATGAAGAACACCTATAGCGACAGACAAGTCTGTCACTATAGGTCACCTCAGGCCACAACCTCCTTCCGGCTAGTATGTTAAGGAACCTTTAGCGACAGACAAGCTTGTCACTATAGCGTTTAGCGACGGACATGCTTAATAATTAAAATTAAATTCTTTTAGCGACGGATTTAGCGACGGACTTAATTAAAATTAAATGAAAATTACTTTTAGCTACACAAATAATCCGTCACTAAATCTAATAGCTACAAAACATTAAACAGTAAATAAAAATCAAATTAAAATACTTTTAACGACGGATCTAACGACGGATTAAATAAAAATTAAACCAAAGGTCTATGTAAATGGACTTTTAGCAACGGATAAAATTATAAATATAATTAATAAATTATTTAAAAATTATATTAAGCTTTTAAAAATTAATATAAATGATAATTAAATCATTTAAATATTATACTAAATCTCTAAAATTATTATAAATGATAATTAAATCATTTAAAAATAATTCAAAGCTTCTAAAAATATTATAAATGATAATTAAATTATATAAAATAATAATTAGACTTTTAAATAAAATTTTAATGATAAATCAACACAACTGATTATCAAATAAAGCGATCGAGACACCGAATCGACACCGAACCTTAACAATAATTGATTAGTTCAATTAGATACGCGTTGATATAAATTCTAACGCAAAATTTGGCTGATCCTTTTAAGAAGACCTTGTCTTCTAAAGCTTTTGACTTTCATCTTGAGGGGATGGGTATTAGACATATGGTAGATTTGGTTTAGGGCTAGTGGGAGATTGTAAGGTTTTAAGCCCAGAAAAACCCAATGTTGATACTTATTTTATTATTTTAATAATAAAATTTAATTTCATTTTGTATAATTAAATGTGTCATAAATTTTGTCCATAATTATACATTTTATAATTTATGTATATGAAGGAATGTCATATACAGAAGACATAAATTATATGTTATGTATAATTAAGGAAATATATTGTTCTCAAACTTAGATGGAAATGGACATACCATTCTAGTAGATTGTAATAGAGTTGATTGGATGATTTGTCTTAATCATGTAAAGTAAAGACCTTAATCTATTGTATTAGTGTATTTTTGAAATACATAGAACTGGATCGTTATGAAAAATTATTTGTTAAATACTGTTATTATAAATAATTTTTCAATTACTATTACTGTGCAATTACTCTTAATCCTAAGAGAATAATGAACTTGATTTTATAGTGTATGTCACTTTAATATATTAAAGAGTGAGATTTTAATGCAATCAATACCTCAATATGTCCGGTGATATATGTTATGAAATTAGGAAGATGTATTTTTCAAGATGGAATTCTACAATTAAATTATAATATCCCCTTGATATAATTTATTGGTTGATCACCAGAATCTTGGCCAAGTATTTTAGTAATTCAAATTACTAAAGTATTAATTTAATTTATTAAATTAATGTGTGATCAAAAGTTTATAAATTATGTACTCAATGATATAAGCAGTAAACGTAGTGGGTTAACAGTTTTATTCTTACACGCATTTATGGATATTATTGTAGAGGAGTATTTTTGCAAGATACTAATAGTGGAAGGATTTAATTAATTAATTTTAATTCTATTAATTCTAGAGTGCAATTATAACTATTTAGTGGAATTAGTTATAATTAATATAATTCTAATTGATTAAAGAGTTAATTAGAAATTAGTATTATGATTTATGTTGGAGCTAGAATTATAGAATCCTACTTGATCCCCACTCTAGCCCTTATTAAGATATAACAAAATAGCAGGATAAAAAATATCAGAAAAGTTTTCAATTATCCGATAAATATCAGGGAGTTGAGGACTCTATATATTCTATCACTTTACAGTATTTTGAGCTCACACTCAGAAAAGTACGTGATATCAAAATATGGGTCATAGGGAGGAAGATCAAGAGGGAGAAAAATCCACCATCAAAATAAGCAAAAATTCTCCATTGTGCTACAACCGAGCACGAGGTATATAATATATTTTTTGATTATGCTAAATTATTGGAAAGGTGTGACTCCCCCAAAATAGGTCCATACAACCCATTTTGAGTCGCCAATAACATTCCACAAAATACAAATACAAATACAAATTTTCCCATTTACCACTAATAAGTGTTGTGCAAAATACGACAACACAATACAAATACATCTTAAATTCTCAATACACTTATTATCACACTAATAGTAAGGTATTGAGAAACTTCTATTATCTCGGACCATCACTCCATTCCCCGGCTAGTCCCCGTTACACTCTCTTTTCCTGAGGAGAACAATGGAACAAAAAAGAAAAAGGTGAGCACAAATAGCCCAGTAAGAAATATCATGACTAAGATAATGAAGAATAAAAATTATCTTTAGTCTTCAACAATAATAAATCAGAGATTTATAGATATTATAATTGTTCAACAACAACAACTGCAGCGGAACGAACAATCCATTAGAAGAGTCAAGTAGATTATAATATCTACCATTTTCTATAAGTTAAAAGATCACCACCAATATTTTATCCCTGTAACACCAATCAATAGTTCATGTTTATGAACATCCAAATCAACAGTTTATATTCAACAACCTCTCTTTGCACTATGTGCCAAAGATATTTATTTGTATCATCACCGGTCATAATCATGCCAAACGCCAATTCATCTTTGCACTACGGGCCAAAGAGAACTTTCACCATATGCCTTTGTTTGTAACACCAAATGTCATGATTATACCAATACACAATTTTGTCAAAATCATGTCACACCAGTTCATCTTTGCACTACGGGCCAAAGAGAACTATCACCACAATTTAAGTATGAGGATGAGGATGATGACAATGATACAGTGAGATTAAGGATAAGAAAAGATTTATAATTTAATCAGTATCGAAGATTGACCAAATTGCCAACACGATGATCAAATTGTGGAGTCAAATTCAAGAATGATATTCAAGAAATTATTTCATGCTTCAACTATAACGTATAAAACGAAATAGAAAGATTCAAGTGAAAAGATATTAGATGAAGCACAAACTATTAAGCTACTAATTTTCAGGGATTTTCACCATTTAAAAATAAGGTTTTGGAAACAAACAAAGATTTCTTATCATAAATGGAGAAATGTGAAAGAAAAAGATATCCCGTAAAGAGTACAAAAGAATTGATACGTTATACGAGTATAACAGAATATATGAAACTGCAAATAGATTTTCACCCGTCATGCGATAATTCGCGTAGACAAGTTATTTCCACAAAAGATTAATAAGTAATAAATACGAGGGGTTATTCACCAGGCATGCGTCAATCCGCACGAACAGGTTATGCCCACAGATTAATAAAATGCAAAGGGATATTCACCAGGTACGACACTCTGTACATACAGGTTATTCCCACAGAGTAATAAGGAATGAATCGAGAAGGGTATTCACAGGTACGACACTCCGTACATACAGGTTATTCCCACAGAGTAATAAGGAATGAATACAAAAGGGTATTCACCAGGCATGCGTCATACCGCACGGATAGGTTATCCCCACAAATTAATACAGAATGAATAACAACCTTTATGAGTATAATATCACTTACGAACATGAAAGCAAATGATATTATATATGAGTATGAAAGAAATGATATTCCTTACCTTACTTAACAAGTGACTGGATGTTACTTTCTATGAAGTTTACTAACTTCGGATAATACTAGTATTCTCACAAATACTCACAATAGCCTAGCACACTAAGAGAACTTAAGAAATTTAGAGAGAGAGAGGAAGTACAGGCAATGAAGGTGTAGAAATTTCTTAAGCAAACCCTCCCTATTTATAGGAAAATGAAGGTGAGGGCATTTTAGTCTTTTTCCTAAATTTTCTTGGTTTATTACTCTTATACCCTTGACATATTCTTTTAATATACTTTATACCATAATATATTCTTAGAATATGCTTTCACTTAGGTTTTTAACCCTAAGGTAAAAATAAAAACTGAATTAACTATTTACTGACGGTAATTACTATTGAATGACATGTGGGTCCCACGAAAAAATAAAATCTGAAGAAAATATTCTACGAAAATAATTTGTGGGTCCCACCGATCAATTAGTTATGGGTCCCACAGAATAAAGTGTGGGTCCCACAGAAAAATAAGTTAATTTACAACAAACGCTTCACGTATTTTTAATCAACACTATTTCAGACTTTCAACAATTATTCACCGTTAATACTATAGACTTATAATATTGACAACCAGATCATTCTCAAGAAAAAGGGGGCCTTCCGTATAAACGGCGCACAATTAAATAACCTTTTTCCTTGACAGAATTTCTAGACATTGTCAATAATGCTAAAATATCATATCAAATAATATGAGTTACAGTGTCATGACAAATAATAAAAAGTATTATGCAGATTGTCGACGCCGGGTTTTTGTCCTTTCTTCGCGATATTTGTCCTTTTCCGATTTTAGCTTTCATTATTAGATGATGTTTGGAAAAGGTCGGCATGAGTGTCGACGGGGTTTTGAAAGATCGTTTTTTATGATGAGCCAATTAACCAGAGTCGCCAGTTGGTATATTTGAAATGGATGTACCAACTCATCCGAGTTTCGTTTTCGTAAATCGCTGGCTCATATGTGACTCCAAATTAATTGGTCTGCAAACCGAGATTCATAGAGTTCGGGGGCTTGCTTAAGCGAGGGGAAGGTGTTAGGCACCTCCCGACTTCCGTGAAACACGGTTACCGCAATCTTGATACTTTCCTATCCTTTGATTCATAAAATGTGTATACGTGTGTGTGTGTGTGCTTATGTGAATGTTGTGGTGAGTTCCTTCATGAGAGATGAAACATTTGGCTTTTTATTGAGAAATCGTATTTTATTTTGGGAATGTTTTAGAACGTCGTTTCCGTTAGTACGAGAGAGCTCCTTTATTCATGCGAAAGGTTTGATTTTACTTGTCAAAAACTATGAGATCTTTATTAGGCGTTGTTTTGGCAAAACAAGAATCTTTTAAACCTTTGTCAAAATAGGAATCGAAATCTATACATTGCCTTCATAAAATGATGGGCAATTTCTAGGATATCTTTAACCCTATGCACAAAGGTTTAATAAAACATTTCGTTCATTCATAAAAGCCATTTTGGTGATGTTTGAAAATGATTTTCTTTGGCCTTCTCGTTTAATAGGAATCGACATTCATTAGCATTTCCAATTCTTATCCTCGTGATGCTAATATCCTACTTTGATTGATTTTAGAAAAATCTTTATTGTTTTGGTTTTGAAATCTTTTGTTTGGTGTTACAAATCAAAGTAAACATCAAAATGCGTAGGGGGATATTCACGGGCATGTAAGCCATCAAAATACCCCGAACGCCAACAATCACATATTTCACTATTACGGGGCCTTAAACCCGATTCTCGCCTTGGCGTCGTTTTAAGGCCCGACAATTACATTTTACAATAAAAGATAATTGATCCTATTACATCCACCAAAATTGTCCATCATCGGATTTGGACCACGGGGTCGCGTTCCTAGGCTCACATCCACAATTTCTACACACTCACAAAATGGATATTACAAGAATTAAACAAGCTAAAAATCACCAAATGGAGATCATCGGGTCATTAGGAAGAATTTTGTTCCATTGGGAACCCTCACTAATAATCCTCAATCCTTGTATCCTCAATAATATACAAAGAAAACTACATATAATATAACCCAAATGACCAAAAGCTTAACAAAATGATATAACGAAAATGCTATAAAAGAGGGCTTTTCACCTTGCAAATGTTACCACAATTCGTACAAACTCGTATATTGAATGAAGTAGAAAATATATATGCTACAATCTAATCAAAAGAGTATAATTTCTCTCTTTTTTCTCTCTTTTCTCTCCTTTCCCGAGCTATCTTTGTTGCTGTTTTTCTCTTCCTTTTCTTCCCAAAACTGCTGTTGTCCTCCCCCTGGATGAAATGAAGAAACTGAGCTGAAATAGGCTGGCCTAGGGCAGCCGCAGATTGATCTACGGCTGGCTGGCCGCAAATTGATCTGCGGCTGGCCGCAGATTGATCTGCGGCTGGCTGGCCCACTAGCCACTCAGCCTGGTTTCGAGTTCCGTGTTTCGAGTTCCGTGTTTTCAAAAGGCGCACTCATTGGCCGCAGATCAATCCACGGCTGACTGGCTTAACTTTCTCGATTTTCGTGTTACGCCTCAATTCTCGTGTCGTGACATCGGTTTTTGCCGACATGTTCGTATTTTGCAGTCCGAGAATTACTAGGAGACGTTCCACATCATTCGGGAATGCTCAAATCGGACAGCCTTGTTGTCACGTCGGTTTCGGTTGTAAATCGTCGCGGTGGCGTCGAGTGTTCGTACTTATCCATCTTTTGCTCTTGCAGGCCGGTTCATTTGACGGATTTGCCCTCCTGTCAGGGTTAGTATACGAAGTGCAAAATTTGGGTGTCTACAGCTGCCCCTCTTTATCATGTTTATGAAATGTTAAATGAAATGAACATGATAAAGAATAGACACCCGACGCGTGAATGACAGTTCACAAGAATGACAAAACATACATGATGCAGCACATGCAACTTATGATGCAACACAAGATATAAGGCATGCAAAACATTCGTAAAGGTGTCAATGCATCAATCCCCGCCCGCCTTGTTAGTCGACGGGTTTCGTCCTCCAATCGGTCATCTCGTTTGTGCCGGGTCTCGTATCCGGTCGTCAGTCTCGTGATCACCGGGTCTCGTATCCGGTTGATCGTCTTGTGAGTGTCGGGTGTCGTATCCGGTCGCTCGTCTCGTAATCGCCGGGTCTCGTCTCCGGTCGATTGTCCTGTGAGTGCCGGGTCTCGTATCCGGTCGCTCGTCTGGTCGGGGCCGGGTCTCGTATCCGGTCACCCATCTCGTAATCACCTTACTCCATCGCATTGTCATCAGAGGAAGTTATTCTCCTGACTAGCTTGAAAGGCATCCTTGGAATTCGTCCTCGTACATCGTTCTTGGCAGCCATCGCTTTTGACTCAGATAGGCTAGGACCTTGACACCTAACCTGCATGGATCACGTACAGAGTTATCATCTATTCAATGCATGTGAAACAACATTTAATATGCAACTTTGATGAAAAATGACCCCTGTACAGTCTCTTGATACTGTTCTACAGATGTCATCATTTGTCGGGGTTTGCTTGGATCTCAGCCCTTCCCATGGATCGCTCACCACCTTGTTTGGATCTCAGCCCTTCCCCGGGGTCGTTGATTGTTTGGATCTCAGCCCTTCCCAGGGCTTGTTGATTGTTTGGATACCAGCCCTTCCCAGGGTCTTTGATTGTGTGGATACCAACCCTTCCCAGGGGTCGTTGATTGTTTGGATACCAGCCCTTCCTAGGGTGTTAGTTGTTTGGATCTCAGCCCTTCCCAAGGTGTTAGTTGTTTGGATATCAGCCCTTCCCAAGGTGTTAGTTGTTTGGATCTCAGCCCTTCCCAGGGTGTTAGTTGATTGGTTGGATACCAGCCCTTCCCAAGGTGTTAGTTGATTGGTTGGATACCAGCCCTTCCCAGGGTGTTAGTTGTTTGGATCTCAGCCCTTCCCAGGGTGTTAGTTGATTTTTTTGGATACCAGCCCTTCCCAGGGATCGTTGATTTTTGGATACCAGCCCTTCCCAGGGGTCGTTGATTTTTGGATACCAGTCCTTCCCAGGGATTGTTGATTTTTTGGATACCAGCCCTTCCCAGGGATCGTTGATTATTGGATACCAGCCCTTCCCAGGGATCGTTGATTTTTGGATACCAGCCCTTCCCAGGGATCGTTGATTTTTTGGATACCAGCCCTTCCCAGGGATCGTTGATTTTTGGATACCAGCCCTTCCCAGGGATCGTTGATTTTTTGGATACCAGCCCTTCCCAGGGATCGTTGATTTTTTGGATACCAGCCCTTCCCAGGGATCGTTAATTTTTTTGGATACCAGCCCTTCCCAGGGATCGTTGATTTTTTGGATACCAGCCCTTCCCAGGGATTGTTGATTTTTTGGATACCAGCCCTTCCCAGGGATCGTTGATTTTTTTGGATACCAGCCCTTCCCAGGGATCGTTGATTTTTTGGATACCAGCCCTTCCCACGGATTGTTGATTTTTTGGATACCAGCCCTTTCCAGGGATTGTTGATTTTTTGGATACCAGCCCTTCCCAGGGATTGTTGATTTTTGGATACCAGCCCTTCCCAGGGATTGTTGATTTTTTGGATACCAGCCCTTCCCAGGGATTGTTGATTTTTGGATACCAGCCCTTCCCAGGGATTGTTGACTTGATTTGAGTGATTTCTTGAAGTGGGATGTGTGATCGGCTTCTGTCCTAGATCTCCCACCAACATCGTCCACGTACCATGCCGTAAAGGCCATCACGATCTGATCATTTGTGAGGTTGAAAGCGACGTGCTTGTACTTTCCCCTGAAGATTTTCATTTTTGATCGTACATGTATGCATGCAAAAGATGTTATGCACGATCTGGCAGATATGTTATGTACAGACGCATGTGCACACATATGTTTTAGATAGAAATGACCCATGTTCAGTCCAATGATACGATTCGACAGTCGTCGCTGTTTGCCAACATTTGACTGGATCACGCCTCGTCATGAAGTGTAGTTTCTAGACTTCAACATTGGTTTGGTATTCTGCCTGTTCTTGGTCGTCTTCATTTCATCCAGTTGAGGCAGTCTGTTTTGCTCTCTGTGATGATCGACAGCTATGTTGGGCTCCTTGGCTTTTTGATCATTTCTGACGGCCGATATGTTGTTGTCCAGCATTATATCATCCTTGTATATGCTCATGCACGTGGATCATTTGGATGTCGAGGCAGTGATAGTCAGGATTGGGGAGAGGCCCAATGATGAGAAGTTCTGTGCAGCCTCAGCTTCCTTCCATTTCACGATTCTTAACTGCCCCTGCCTTGGCGCGTGTCGCTACCAAGAATTTTTATCGAAAACTCGCGATGTTGACCGTGCTGAGCTATCCACAGCTCTGCAAGATCTTGCATATCAGATGACTAACAAATGCCAAAACTTGAAGGCTTGGGCCGTTAGTGTTAGTTCAACACAAAGATATCATAATCTCGACAAAAGAGTAAATGCAGTTAAAGCACATGAAATTGAATATCTGTTGATCGCACAATCTAGCAAGTTGTGAACCGTGCATGTACTAGATTGGAAGTTATTTTCAATTCCTCGTGAGTTGATGATTTTCTATTTAACGAGTTATGAAATCGTAAGAACACCTTCAAGCATTCATGGTCATTGTACGTGAGTAAGGTCGAATTCAAAAGAACTACCTTCCCTCGTCAAAGGTATCCTGTCTCCATTCTCGACAACGTTCTTAGCAGGATTGACGTCATATGACAAATGCACTGTGCGATGCAGCATTCAGTAGGGGTTTCTCTTTCATGACCTTTTGTTTAAGGCCGAGAGTTTTTTTTTTTTCATATTATCTTTCTCTTTATTAGCCCACTTCACTTGTCTCGTTTTCTTAGGTTATTCAAAGTTACCCATTTAACGAGTTTGGGACCAATGACTCCCGAACCAGACGGTTTTGGGGCATTAGGTGTACAGACACCCCTTCGGGTTTATTTACTCGAGTAACAAAGGCCACGGTTCGAGACAAGCTGGTGGTCTGCACCATTCATTCTTTGCTTGACCTTGCATAAGATTCGTTTTCTTAGGCTTGAGTTACCCATGTAGCGAGTGTTAGGCCGGTGACTCCCAAACCAGACGGCTTTAGGGCACCAGATGTAGAGACACCCCTTAGGCTTAATTACTCGAGTAGCCCATGCCACGATTCGAATCTGCTCGGGCCTCCTCGACTGTAATGCTCGTTTTCTTAGGCTCTGAGTTACCCATGTAGCGAGTGTTGGGCCAGCGACTCCCAAGCCAGATGGCTTTAGGGCACCAGGTGTAGAGACACCCCTCGGGCTTAATTACTCGAATAACCCAGGCCACGATTCGAGACATTAGTTTGATAATCATTTACCGTCTGACTTCTTGATATTAGCTTGATAATTATTGATTGTCTGACTACGTATTAATTGTCATCAGCGTCGTCATAGTTTTATACCCCACAACTGAAAGTTTGTGCAAATGCAAAGTGAAGGCTGTCACATGAGGTCGATTCTGTCGCAAACGTTGCTTTGAATTAAGGCTTTATACCTGATCAAGAGGTTGAACAGCCTTCTTCGTATAATCATACTCACAATCGTGCTCCACGGATGCTTGTCAGAATTAATCCGATTCCTATCAAGTCAAATAAAATCCCCTTTCACGCGGGACACCGTATCCCGGGAAAACTATGCTTGACAAATGCCAGATGATCGTAGCATTTGATGATGATGGTGCATGTTGACGAGATTGTTGCATGGGTGCCAATTTGCACGCCATCACTTCCTGGGTAGTTGACAAATGCCCCAGCGTTAAGTTGTTTTTCTTGTGATCTCCCTCGTACTGGTTGCATCGGCATCTCACTGGGCTGACAAAAGATCCGGTCCTTTGACCTGTTGAAAGGTTTGGGGGATTTTTGATCCAGTGTTAAGTTGTTTTTTTTTTTTTGCCCCTACTCCGGGTTCTTCGTGATCGTTTGGGGGTTCTGATGTTTGATGGCGATGGTTTGGTCTAAGTCGAGTTTGGGTTTATCTTCGACCCATCCCTCGATCTCGTCAGGCGTATTGTCGATATCTGTCTCGTTTTGCTCAATCGCCATCAGATCGAAATCTAGCTTTATACCAAAATCGTGATCCTCCTTCAAATTTGGCCATATTGCTTGTCGGGCTAGAATGCCTCAAATCGGGGTACTGCCATAAAACGAAAAATGCTTGTCATATATATAACACATTTCAGCACATGATCTTCCTTCTGGATAACATGACAAAATGACATGAGCGTGCAGGGATTTGAAATAAAACTCAGAATTTTAAAACCCATTGGTCTTCTACTGGTCGGAATTCACTGCCATACTCCTGGATTTACCCCCTTCCCCATCATGCTTAGGTAGAGGATTCAACATTTGGTGACCCTGGCTGTTCCACCACGATCTCCCCACTATCAATCAAGTCCTGAATTTTGTGCTTCAGCGTCCAACATTCCTGCGTATCATGACCAGGGGAACCTGAGTGATAAGCGCATCGCTTGTTTGGGTCAAATCTTCTTCCATTCGGGTCACTTGGGGGTGCCAAATCGACTATTTTCCTCTGGGCTATCAATACGGCCAACACGTGCTCAAGAGGATCCCCGAGTGGGGTGAATACTCGATTTTTCGAGGTCTCGAATCTTCTTCGCCCATCCGCCCTCTAATCAGTGAAGTTAGGTTGTCGGGACGGCCCCACTCTCTGCACCTGTACTGGAGGATTGTTTTTTGCCTTTCTAGATGATCCCTGCAGGATAAGGAAAACATCTTCTTCCTTTTTGTTTTGGACCCTACGGGAAGTGCTGCCATAGTTTCCGCTTCGGATTTGTTCCGCAGCCGTTTCCAAGGCTGTGAAATCCCGAATCTTGCCAGACTTCAACCCCATGTCCACCATTTCCCCGTGTTTTACCATCTCGGCAAAAGGTCGTCCAATCCCCGATATCACTTGCTCATAATAGGGTGCCTCCTGGATATCCACAAAGGTCATTACCATCTCTGTCTCGCTCATTGGGGGATTCACTTGGGCAGCCATACCCCTCCACCGCTGTGCATAGTCCCTGAAAGATTCTTTCGGTTGTTTCTTGACCTTTGTCATTTGATACCTGTCAGGGGCCATTTGTGCTTGGAAGCTGTATTGTGTTAAGAAAGTATGGGCCAATTCCTCCCAGTTGTGGATTTGAGTATTGTCAAGGCGGGCATACCAGATTCTTGCCTCCCCCGTTAAACTTTTCTGGAACAGCTGCATCCTCAACCCCTCGTCCTCGGCATAAGACCCGAGTTCTCCAATGTATATTTTCAAGTGTGTATATAGGTCTCCCTTTCCATTGTATTTTTCAAACTCGGGGACTTTGAACTTTTCTGGATATCTGGTTCCGGGGAAAACACATAGATCCGAGTAATTAACCCTACCCAGGGAGCCTATGCCTCTTAGAGATTGGATGGTCTCCTCCATGTGTTTCATTTTTTTCCGAAGGTCGTCAGTGTCCCCCTCCTCTGGGATAGTAATCATTGTCCTGTTAGGTATGGGAACGACCCTTGGGATGACTGGCTCGTCCTTGAGTTGGGGTTGGTCATCTTTAAACAGGTTTGCACCATTTTTAGGAGGATTCTGGTCACCCCCTGGTGGTGGAATATTGTGCGGTCCTTGGTTTGGCGGATCTTGTCTGATTAGGAACTGTTCTTTTAGCATTGTGGCCATTTCCATCATCTGCTTCTTAAAATCATCAAACTCTTCCCGAGATATGGAACTATGATTGGGAAGATCAACCATTTCAGAGGTAGAGACCTGGGCTTTCTTAGACTGCGGACGGGTTTGAGGAGCAATCCTACAGAAACAATGGTTCGAAGTTTAGTCTTGGGGAAGGGAAAATGCGGATGCATGCTAAAGCTGTAACTTTCATTTTTTGGGTTTTTTAATCTTTTCCTGTAAAACAGAAAGTTAGTAGTCCTTTAATGCAATAGCAAATGCTAAACACGATTTTATTCCGCTTTCCCAGCTGTTCCCTGCAAAACATAGAGGTTAGTAATTTTCCTTTACAGAAGGGGAGGCATATGTGAATGGGATCATGACATTTTATACGCGTGAACGTAAAAGGGCATGAAGAGACTTTTCCTGCGTTGGGTTAATCTGAGGCTGACCTATCCTAGGGTTACTCTCACGGGCTTTTCGGCATGAAGGTTCCCAAATCTTCGCAATCTACTCGTCTGAATCCTTTCGATTGGAGCGGATTTGGGTGGTGCGTTTCCTGAGCCATCTCCAGGGAGCAGCCCCTTCGAGTCCAGTAATAAGCAACCGACAGGTTCGCCTCAGGAGGAGGTACTCTCTCAACATACATTCACATTCATCGTCCTCACCGTATGCAAATGATTACTTAAAAGTAAAGCAATTCCATTCAATCATTCATTTATTGGGCAAAACACACATTCACACAACAAAAGTAAAAAATCAAAATATCGCACACACACACATTTTATGCTTTTTGAAAGGATAGGATAGCATCAAGATTTGAACGTGGCTTAAGCCCTCTAATGGTCCCCAGCAGAGTCGCCAGCTATCGACGCCGGGTTTTTGTCCTTTCTTCGCGATATTTGTCCTTTTCCGATTTTAGCTTTCATTATTAGATGATGTTTGGAAAAGGTCGGCATGAGTGTCGACGGGGTTTTGAAAGATCGTTTTTTATGATGAGCCAATTAACCAGAGTTGCCAGTTGGTATATTTGAAATGGATGTACCAACTCATCCGAGTTTCGTTTTCGTAAATCGCTGGCTCATATGTGACTCCAAATTAATTGGTCTGCAAACCGAGATTCATAGAGTTCGGGGGCTTGCTTAAGCGAGGGGAAGGTGTTAGGCACCCCCCGACTTCCGTGAAACACGGTTACCACAATCTTGATACTTTCCTATCCTTTGATTCATAAAATGTGTATACGTGTGTGTGTGTGTGTGTGCTTATGTGAATGTTGTGGTGAGTTCCTTCATGAGAGATGAAACATTTGGCTTTTTATTGAGAAATCGTGTTTTATTTTGGGAATGTTTTAGAACGTCGTTTCCGTTAGTACGAGAGAGCTCCTTTATTCATGCGAAAGGTTTGATTTTACTTGTCAAAAACTATGAGATCTTTATTAGGCGTTGTTTTGGCAAAACAAGAATCTTTTAAACCTTTGTCAAAATAGGAATCGAAATCTATACATTGCCTTCATAAAATGATGGGCAATTTCTAGGATATCTTTAACCCTATGCACAAAGGTTTAATAAAACATTTCGTTCATTCATAAAAGCCATTTTTGGTGATGTTTGAAAATGATTTTCTTTGGCCTTCTCGTTTAATAGGAATCGACATTCATTAGCATTTCCAATTCTTATCCTCGTGATGCTAATATCCTACTTTGATTGATTTTAGAAAAATCTTTATTGTTTTGGTTTTGAAATCTTTTGTTTGGTGTTACAAATCAAAGTAAACATCAAAACGCGTAGGGGGGTATTCACGGGCATGTAAGCCATCAAAATACCCCGAACGCCAACAATCACATATTTCACTATTACGGGGCCTTAAACCCGATTCTCGCCTTGGCGTCGTTTTAACGCCCGACAATTACATCTTACAATAAAGGATAATCGATCCTATTACATCCACCAAAATTGTCCATCATCGGATTTGGACCACGGGGTCGCGTTCCTAGGCTCACATCCACAATTTCTACACACTCACAAAATGGATATTATAAGAATTAAACAAGCTAAAAATCACCAAATGGAGATCATCGGGTCATTAGGAAGAATTTTGTTCCATTGGGAACCCTCACTAATAATCCTCAATCCTTGTATCCTCAATAATATACAAAGAAAACTACATATAATATAACCCAAATGACCAAAAGCTTAACAAAATGATATAACGAAAATGCTATAAAAGAGGGCTTTTCACCTTGCAAATGTTACCACAATTCGTACAAACTCGTATATTGAATGAAGTAAAAAATATATATGCTACAATCTAATCAAAAGAGTATAATTTCTCTCTTTTTTCTCTCTTTTCTCTCCTTTCCCGAGCTATCTTTGTTGCTGTTTTTCTCTTCCTTTTCTTCCCAAAACTGCTGCGGTCCTCCCCCTGGATGAAATGAAGAAACTGAGCTGAAATAGGCTGGCCTAGGGCAGCCGCAGGCCGCAGATTGATCTGCGGCTGGCTGGCCCACCAGCCACTCAGCCTGGTTTCGAGTTCCATTTTTCGAGTTCCGTGTTTTCAAAAGGCGCACTCATTGGCCGCAGATCAATCCGCGGCTGACTGGCTTGACTTTCTCGATTTTCGTGTTACGCCTCAATTCTCGTGTCGTGACGTCGGTTTTTGCTGACATGTTCGTATTTTGCAGTCCGAGAATTACTGGGAGACGTGCCACATCATTCAGGAATGCTCAAATCGGACAGCCTTGTTGTCACGTCGGTTTCGGTTGTAAATCGTCGCGGTGGCGTCGAGTGTTCGTACTTGTCCATCTTTTGCTCTTGCAGGCCGGTTCATTTGACAGATTTGCCCTCCTGTCAGGGTTAGTATACGAAGTGCAAAATTTGGGTGTCTACACAGATGATACTGTAACAATTATTGAATCAAAATACTGTGCAATAGCTACTTTATCAATTATTGAATCAATAATATAAAATACTGTGCGACACCGTGTGCTTGTGAAATACCGCGTACTACTGTGGAATAATGCGTTTTACTGTTCTTTTTATTACCGGGTATTTCAACAGTTGCAGGTGATAATACTGTTGACAAATACTGTCGTTTTCAGTATCTGACAATGGGGCCCACTATCGTTGACAATATTGTCATTTCGGCGCCGTCGTACGGTACAGAATATAATATTCTCCGATAAAAAAAATATTTCCCGACAAAAGGAATATTCCCCGATATACACTGTTTATCAGATAATTTGCATATAACACCCTTAACTATCATTTATAACAATTAAGCACTTCACTATTTAGAAAAAATAATCATAAAGAAAATAATAAACTTTTATTTCATAAAGTCGGGATCTTACAATCTCCCCTCCTTATGAAATTTCGTCCTCGAAATTGACGTACGTACCTGGCATTTCGAAGAGGTAAGGATACCTTGCTCTCATTTCAGATTCTAACTCCCAGGTCATTTCCTCAATATCATGGTTTCTCTATAAAACTTTGACTTGAGGTATAACCTTTGATCGTAAAATCTGTCTCTTCTTATCCTAGACCTTGACAGGTATCTCTTCGTACGTCAAATCCTCTGCTATCTCGTCTGGTTCTAATTTAATAACGTGGTTTGGATCTTTCACATATTTACGTAGCATGGATATGTGAAAAATATTATGAACACGAGACCTGCTTGGCGGTAAGGCGAGTCTGTAGGCCACAGTTCCTACTCGGTCGAGGATTTCAAATGGACCGATAAATCGAGGGTTAAGCTTTCCTTTCTTTCTGAATCTCGTAACTCCTTTCCACGGAGCAACACGTAAAAATACATGATCCCCGACATTGAATTCCTCATCTCTTCGATGAAGATCGGCATAACTCTTTTGTCGATCTTGAGCTGTTTGTATACGTTACCGGATCATTTGGATCTTTTCCGTAGTCATACGTGTCAACTCGGGTCCCAACAATTTTGCCTCACCTACTTCATCCCAACATGCTGGAGATCGACACCTTCGTCCATACAACGCCTCGAAGGGAGCTATGCCTATACTTGCTTGATAACTGTTATTGTAAGAGAATTCCACCAATGACAAGTATTTGTCCCAACTTCCTTTGAAGTCTAGTACGCAGAGTCTTAATAGATCTTCAAGGGTTTGAATAGTCTTTTCCGATTGCCCATCTGTTTGGGGATGGTATGCAGAACTGAATCGTAATTCAGTGCCCATAGCTTTTTGCAAGCTGACCCAAAATCGTGAAGTGAACCTAGGATCTCGATCAGAAACGATGGATACTAGCATGCCATGCAATCTGATAATCTCGTTTATATACATACTAGCAAGACGCTCAAGTGAATAGTTTTCTCGTATAGGCAAGAAATGAGCAGACTTGGTCAATCTATCTATAATGACCCAAATTGCGTCTAAGCCTTGAGAAACTTTGGGAAGACCTGTCACGAAATCCATGTTGATGTGTTCCCACTTCCATTCTGGAATCTTAAGTGGTTGCAATGGACCCCTTGGTACTTGATGCTCCGCCTTGACACATTGACAAGTTAAACATCTTGCGATAAACTCTGCAATCTCTCTCTTCATATTATTCCACCAAAATGTATGTCGAAGATCACGATACATTTTGGTACTTCCAGGGTGGATTGCAAATGGTGTGTTGTGTGCCTCCATCATGATTTTGTATTTCAAGTCAGGGTCGTTAGGAACACACAGTCTAGAGTTGACTCGAAGTATTCCGTCTTTGTCGACTCTTGCTTCTGGAATAGCACATTCTTGTACCTTTTTCTTCATATTCACCAACTCTGGGTCTATAACTTGAGCAACTTTAATTTTGTCGATTAAAGCCGGTTCTACCTGTATATGTGCGATCTTCACATGGGTTCCTGGAGTCTTTAACTCTATCTCCATCCTTTGTAAATCATCCAAAATGAGCCTTTGTGATGTCAGTAACGCACTCGTGCTTGCATATGATCTTCTACTCAATGCGTCAGCTACTACGTTCGCCTTTCCAGGATGGTATTGGATGGTATGGTCGTAATCTTTCAACAGCTCGAGCCAACGCCGCTGTCGCATGTTGAGTTCCTTCTGGGTGAAGAAATATTTGAGACTTTTATGGTCTGTATAGATTTCCACCTTCTCTCCATGCAAGTAATGTCTCCAAATCTTCAACGCGAAAACGACTGCTGCCAACTCTAGATCATGAGTAGGATAATTCTTCTCATATTCCTTGAGTTGCCGAGACGCATAGGCTATAACCTTCCCATGTTTCATGAGAACATAACCTAGTCCTTTGCTTGAAGCATCACTGTAGATGACAAATCCTTCCGATCCTGATGGTATTGCCAATACAGGTGCTGAAATGAGTCTTCTTTTGAGTTTTTGAAAACTCTTCTCGCATTCTTCGCTCCATTTGAATGTTGTGTTTTTCCGAGTCAGTTGAGTTAATGGAATAGCTATTCGAGAAAATCCTTCTACGAATCTCCGATAATAACCAGCTAGACCCAGAAAGCTTCGTACTTCGGTTACTGACTTAGGTTGTTCCCAATTTGATACTGCTTCAATCTTCGTCGGGTCAATTGAGATTCCTTGTTTAGAAACCAAATGACCAAGGAATGCAACTTCCTCAAGCCAGAATTCACATTTCTTCAACTTAGCATATAGCTTGTTTTCACGAAGCTTTTAGAGTATCAGCCTCAAGTGTTGCTCATGATCTTCACGACTTTTAGAATATATGAGAATGTCATCAATGAAGACAACCACGAAATGATCCAAATATTCCTTGAATATCCGGTTCATCATATCCATGAAAGCAGCAGGAGCATTAGTCAATCCAAAAGACATGACTAGGAATTCATAATGCCCATACCGAGTTCTGAAGGCAGTCTTTGGAATGTCATCAGCTTTAACTTTCAACTGATGATATCCAGAACGAAGATCGATCTTTGAAAAGAATTGAGCACCTTGTAACTGGTCGAACAGGTCATCAATGCGAGGTAACGGGTACCTATTTTTGATGGTGACATGGTTTAACTCCCGATAGTCAATGCAAAGTCTCATACTCTCGTCTTTCTTCTTTACGAATAAAACAGGAGCACCCCAAGGCGATGTACTCGGACGTATGAAACCGCTGTCTAACAACTCCTGTAGTTGGACTTTTAACTCTTGAAGTTCAATAGGAGCCATTTGATATAGGGTTTTGGAAATAGGTTTCGTATCGGGTTCAAGGTCGATACAAAATTCGATTTCACGATCTGGGGGTAGGCCAGGAAGTTCTTCGGGAAATACGTCAGGGAACTCATTAACAACAGAAATATTATTCAAATCTGACGTACTTTTGTTTAAATCCGTTACATGGGCTAAGAAGGCTTGACATCCGTTTTTCAATAAACGAATGACCTTGTGACTAGAAATAATGGTTATTGATTTCAATGGTTTGGTTGCTTGAATTCGCATAATAGGTTGATTAGGAATATGAAAACTAATGACCTTACGAAAGCAATCAATTTTAGCATGATGAGTAGTTAACCAATCAATTCCTAAAATCACATTAAATTCATGCATGTTCAAAGAGATAAGATCAACGGGTAATGTGAGGGTGCCAATTTGAACAAAGCAAGATTTATAGACTGTAGATGTAACGAATGTTTGTGCTAATGGTGTTTCAACAGATAAGTCAAAATCTAATTTCTCAGGAGTTAAGTTCAGACGTTGAGCACATGTTGGTGAAATAAAAGAGTGGGTAGAACCAGTATCTAATAAGGCATAGAATTCACAAGAGTTAATAAGTAGTTTACTCGTAATAACTTCATTCAGGTTCTGCGCCACAGACTTTGACTTGTCCGTGACCGCCTTTGGTGTCATCATTGCAGCTGGACTTGACTTCGCTGCATGACAAAAGCGAGCTATATGGCCTTCTTTTCCACAATTGTAACACACTTGGGATGGCGATTGTGTATAATTTGGACTAATGTGTCCTTCTTTCCCACACCTGAAACATCTAACTGGTGGTCATTCTCCTCCCTTCGAAACTGGTACTTGTGCTGGTACTGACGTTGGTGCCTTTCCATGGTTGTTGTTGAATCTCCTCTTCTTGGAATTGTTGCCACTTGACTCACTCCTTCTGTTATCTGGGCTAGGATTACCACCGAAGTGGTTACCATTTCCGGTGTTGTGATTCCCTCCTCGCTGATTATCATTATTTCGATAATTGTTGCCACCATTACGATTATTATCATAATTTTTCTCTCGAGGTTGGGTGTTGCTTCCTGGTTGTAGTATCCCTCTCTCTTGCTCCACTACTTGAGCCCTATCCACAACATCTGAATATATACAAATTTTATGAGAAACGAGATATTGACGAATTTCTGGTTTCAAACCTCGTAGGAACATTTGTGTCATCCTTTCCTCAGTGTCCACCAAATGGGATGCAAAACGCGACAGCTCGGCAAACTTGGCTTCGTACTGCGACACCATCATGTTGTTCTGTTCCAGTTTGATGAATTCTACCTCCTTCATATGGCGAATACTTTCCGGGAAATACTTCTCGTTAAATAAGTCCTGGAACTCGACCCAAGACATCTCGAGTGTCGAGTGACGGGTACGTTTCACAGATTCCCACCAATGATTCGCTTGTGACGCCCCCAAAATAGGTCCACACAACCCATTTTGAGTCGCCAAAACATTCTACAAAAAATACAAATACAAATACAAATACGAATTTTCCCATTTATAACTAATATTTGTCGTGCAAAATACGACCACACATATACTGTGACTTTCCATACAAATATCGTACCGTATGGTACCACAGTATCCAAACCCAAATTATTACAATTGTGACGCCCCCAAAATAGGTCCACACAACCCATTTTGAGTCGCCAAACATCTTACAAAATACAAATACAAATACGAATTTTCTCATTTACAACTAATAAGTGTTAAAAATACCGAATAACACTTTACATAAAAGTACAGTCAATAACTTTTTTATGAATCAAAACCTTTGGGAAATGATCGAGAAAACCTTCGTACATTGGAGGCCATGCTTCTAAGTTATAATAAATATCATAGGACTTGAGAATTAGCCTTGGTTGATCCATTAGACCCCAAAGAAACACAAGAAGATTACTGTCATGTTCATCCCAATGGTGTGTATTTTCTTGCCATATAATTATCTCCATCTTGTCCGACTGAGAATCATACTCTAACCATACTCCAAGATTATAAAGGTAGTGCTCAAAAATATAGTCAGAGAGCGGATACGCACAACCATATCTTATAATAAAATGATTTTGTACGTGGTTGGACATACGACAATGTTGTGCAAAATACGACAACACAATACAAATACATCTTAAATTCTCAATACATTTATTGACACACACTAATAATAGTGTATTGAGATACTTCTATTGTCTCGGACCATCACTCCAATCCCCGGCTAGTCCCAGCTACATTTTCCTTTCCTGAGAAGAACAATGGGACAAAACTAAAAAGGGTGAGCTCAAATAGCCCAGTAAGAAATACCATGACTAAGATTATGAAGAATAAAAATTATTTTTAGTCTTCAACAATAATAAATCAGAGATATTTTAATTGTTCAGTAACAACAACTGCAGCGGAACGAACAATCCATTAGAAGAGTCAAGTAGATTATAATATCTATTATCTTCTACAAGTTTAAAAGATCACCACCAATATTATGTCCCTGTAACACCAATCAATAATTCATGTTCAACAGCCTCTCTTTGCACTACGTGCCAAAGATATTTATTTGTAACACCAATCAACAATTTGAACAGCCTCTCTTTGCACTACGTGCCAAAGATATTTATTTGTAACATCACCGGTCATGATCATGCCAAACGCCAGTTCATCTTTGCACTACGGGCCAAAGAGAACTTTCACCATACGCCTTTGTTTGTAACACCAAAAGTCATGATTATACCAATACACATTTTGGTCAAAATCATGTCACGCCAGTTCATCTTTGCACTACGGGCCAAAGAGAACTAATACCACAATTTAAGTATGAGGATGGGGATGATGACAATGATACAGTGAGATTAAGGATAAGAAAAGCTCTATAATTTAATCAGTATCAAAGATTGACCAAATTGCCAACACTATGACCAAATTGTTAAGTAAAATTCAAGAATGATATTCAAGAAATTATTTCATGCTTCAATTATAACGTATAAAATGAAATAGAAAGATTCAAGTGAAAAGATATTAGATGAAGCACAAACTATTTAAGGATATTCTACTAATTTTTAGGGATTTTCTCCATTTAAAAATAAGGTTTTGGAAACAAACAAAGATTTCTTATCATAAATAGAGAAATATGAAAGAAAAAGATATCCCTTAAAGAGTACAAAAGAAATGATACGTTATACGAGTATAACAGAATATATGAAACTACAAATGGATTTTCACCCGTCATGCGATAATTCGCGTAGACAGGTTATTTCCATAAAAGATTAATAAGTAATGAAAACAAAGGGTTATTCACCAGGCATGCGTCAATCTGCACGGACATGTTATACCCACAGATTAATAAGGAATGAATACAGAGGGTTATTCACCAGGTACGACACTCGTACATACAGGTTATCCCCACAGAATAATAACGAATGAATACAAAGGGTATTCACCAGGTACGACATTCGTACATACAGGTTATTCCCACAGAATAATAAGGAATGAATACAAAGGGTTATTCACCAGGTACGACACTCGTACATACAGGTTATCCCCACAGAATAATAAGGAATGAATACAAAGGGTATTCACCAGGTACGACATTCGTACATACAGGTTATTCCCACAGAATAATAAGGAATGAATACAAAGGGTTATTCACCAGGCATGCGTCATACCGCACAGACAGGTTATCCCCACAAATTAATACAGAATGAATAACAACCTTTGTGAGTATAATATCACTTACGAACGTGAAGGCAAATGATATTATATATGAGTATGAAAGAAATGATATTCCCTACCTTTGTTAACAAGTGACTGGATGTTACTTTCTATGAAGTTTACTAACTTCGGATAATACTAGTATTCTCACAAATACTCACAATAGCCTAGCACACTAAGAGAACTCAAGAAATTTAGAGAGAGAGAGAGAGAGAAAGTATAAGCAATGAAGGTGTGAAAATTTCTTAAGCAAACCCTCCCTATTTATAGGAAAATCAAGGTGAGGGTATTTTAGTCTTTTCCCTAAATTTTCTTGGTTTATTACTCTAATACTCTTGGCATATTCTTTTAATATCAACCATCCCTTTTTTCTTTAATTTGTATCATCCATCCATTTTTTTTCAATTTATATCATCCATCCATTTTTTCAAAAAGATTAATTCATTATCAAAAGATAATTCCATTATCAAAAAGATAAAACCATTATCAAAAATTATTATTATTAATATATTCATTTCTTGTATTATTGTATTAATGTATTAATATCACATATATTATAGACTAGCAATTCTAACAACCGGATCGTTCCTAGGAAAGATGGGGTCTTCCGTATGAACGACGCGCAATTAAATAACCCCTTTTCTCGACATAATTCTAGATATTGACAACAATGCTAACTAATCTAATAATTTCAAATAATACGAGTTACTGTGTCATGATAATTATTGATGAAATACTGTGCAGATGCTAAAAAAAATTTATTTATTTATTTATTTATTTATTGAAGGCCTCAGTGATGTCTTCATCGGCACAACTCAACTTACCCCCGAATAAATCCAGGGCGTGATACCACTTGAGCATAGAGGAGCTTACCAGGACTCGAACCCACATTTATGGGGACTTATGTCCGGCTTCCCACCACTAAACCATCACCCCAAGTGATGATAAAATACAACAACATAAATGTATAAACATTACTAGTATATCCCTATAGTCAGAATGTATGCAATTGTCGTTGTACTTTACCGAATATAATATTTCCCGACAGAACAAATATTATCCGACAGAAGGAATATTCCCCGACATACTAGTTTGACTTTTTGTATAAATGAATAGTATATTCGTATGAATAGTACTTTCGTATTTATACCGTATGATTTTCGTATCCAGCTTATATAAACGTTATGACGTAATTCGAAGATCGAAAAAATATAAAAGCGTTTTAGCGTGAATAGTACCCTGTGAATAGTGATCGCGTGAATAGTGATTTAGCGTTATTACTAGACATCTCAATTGTCACATTTCACTAGTAACTTTATCATTATCGATTTAACACCTTTCTGTTTAAAATAATAATAAAAAGAAAATTAAATTCTATTTATTAAAATTTTCGGGGTCTTACATCGTTTCTTCTCGCAGCATAAAGGTGGCAAAAGGAACCTTTTGGTCGTCCGTGCAACGCAGTACATCAAATATCTTTGTTAATTGTTTGAGCCACGCCTCTGCTTTAAGTGGATCTGGCTTGCCAAAAAATTCGGGTTGGTCCCAATTCTTTGAACTGCTTGGCAGTGACCATTCGTGCATTATCAGTATTTCTGCCAGTATTGTAGATAGGAGCTCTTCTAGCCTGGTTTTGCATGTATTGCATGAAGTTCCTAAAAAATTCATCATTCATTCTGTTGTTAGCATCATGATTAGTATCATGATGTTCTGAGTTTGTACCCGTATTATTTGTGGCTCCCTGATTTTCAGCCACAATGGTCTCATAGTGAATCTCTTGGTTTTCAGATGCCATTCTGAAATGTGATCACAAAACAAAGATTAGTTAAAGAAATAGACATGCAACATCTTATCCCTATAACCAAACCAATTACTTAAATAACAAAAATAGCTTAGGTAGGACACACTAGCGAAGGATATTACTCATCTCTCCCCTCCTAGTTCTAATCCCAGATCTCTACCAGAGATCATATCCCTAAGCTCTGATACCAACTGTGACGCCCCCAAAATAGATCCATACAACCCATTTTGAGTCGCCAATAACATTCCACAAAACACAATACAAATACATCTTAAATTCTCAATACACTTATTGTCACACTAATAGTAAGGTATTGAGATACTTCTATTATCTCGGACCATCACTCCATTCCCCGGCTAGTCCCCGTTATACTCTCTTTTCCTGAGGAGAACAATGGAACAAAAAGGAAAAGGGTGAGCACAAATAGCCCAGTAAGAAATATCATGACTAAGATAATGAAGAATAAAAATTATCTTTAGTCTTCAACAATAATAAATCAGAGATTTATAGATATTATAATTATTCAACAACAACAACTGCAGCGGAACGAACAATCCATTAGAAGAGTCAAGTAGATTATAATATCTACCATCTTCTATAAGTTAAAAAATCACCACCAATATTTTATCCCTGTAACACCAATCAATAGTTCATGTTTATGAACATCTAAATCAACAGTTTATATTCAACAACCTTTCTTTGCATATGTGCCAAAGATATTTATTTGTATCATCACCGGTCATGATCATGCCAAACGCCAATTCATCTTTGCACTACGGGCCAAAGAGAACTTTCACCATACGCCTTTGTTTGTAACACCAAATGTCATGATTATACCAATACACAGTTTGGTCAAAATCATGTCACGCCAGTTCATCTTTGAACTACGGGCCAAAGAGAACTATCACCACAATTTAAGTATGAGGATGAGGATGATGACAATGATACAGTGAGATTAAGGATAAGAAAAGATTTATAATTTAATCAGTATCGAAGATTGACCAAATTGCCAACACGATGATCAAATTGTGGAGTCAAATTCAAGAATGATATTCAAGAAATTATTTCATGCTTCAACTATAACGTATAAAACGAAATAGAAAGATTCATGTGAAAAGATATTAGATGAAGCACAAACTATTAAGCTACTAATTTTCAGGGATTTTGCACCATTTAAAAATAAGATTTTGGAAACAAACAAAGATTTCTTATCATAAATGGAGAAATGTGAAAGAAAAAGATATCCCGTAAAGAGTACAAAAGAATTCATACGTTATACGAGTATAACAGAATATATGAAACTGCAAATAGATTTTCACCCGTCATGCGATAATTCGCGTAGACAAGTTATTTCCACAAACGATTAATAAGTAATGAATACGAGGGGTTATTCACCAGGCATGCGTCAATCCGCACGAACAGGTTATGCCCATAGATTAATAAAATGCAAAGGGATATTCACCAGGTACGACACTCCGTACATACAGGTTATTCCCACAGAGTAATAAGGAATGAATACAGAAGGGTATTCACAGGTACGACACTCCGTACATACAGGTTATTCCCACAGAGTAATAAGGAATGAATACAAAAGGGTATTCACCAGGCATGCGTCATACCGCACGGACAGGTTATCCCCACAAATTAATACAGAATGAATAACAACCTTTATGAGTATAATATCACTTACGAACATGAAAGCAAATGATATTATATATGAGTATGAAAAAAATGATATTCCCTACCTTAGTTAACAAGTGACTGGATGTTACTTTCTATGAAGTTTACTAACTTCGGATAATACTAGTAATCTCACAAATACTCACAATAGCCTAGCACACTAAGAGAACTTAAGAAATTTAGAGAGAGAGAGAGGAAGTACAGGCAATGAAGGTGTGGAAATTTCTTAAGCAAACCCTCCCTATTTATAGGAAAATGAAGGTGAGGGCATTTTAGTCTTTTTCTTTTTATTGGTTTATTACTCTTATACCCTTGGCATATTCTTTTAATATACTTTATACCATAGTATATTCTTAGAATATGCTTTCACTTAGGTTTTTAACCCTAAGATAAAAATAAAAACTGAATTAACTATTTACTGACGGTAATTACTATTGAATGACATGTGAGTCCCACGAAAAAATAAAATCTGAAGAAATTATTCTACGAAAATAATTTGTGGGTCCCACCGATCAATTAGTTATGGGTCCCATGGAATAAAGTGTGGGTCCCACAGAAAAATAAGTTAACTTACAACAAACGCTTCACGTATTTTTAATCAACACTATTTCAGACTTGCAACAATTATTCACCGTTAATATTATAGACTTATAATATTGACAACCAGATCATTTTCAGGAAAAAGGGGGCCTTCCGTATAAACGGCGCGCAATTAAATAACTTTTTTCCTTGACAGAATTTCTAGACATTGTCAATAATGCTAAAATATCATATCAAATAATATGAGTTACAGTGTCATGACAAATAATAAAAAGTATTATGCAGATGCTATTGTAACAATTATTGAATCAAAATACTGTGCAATAGCTACTTTATCAATTATTGAATCAATAATATAAAATACTGTGCAACACCGTGTGCTTGTGAAATACCGCGTACTACTGTAGAATAACGCGTTTTACTGTTCTTTTTATTACCGGGTATTTCAACAGTTGCAGGTGATAATACTGTTGACAAATACTGTCGTTTTCAGTATCCGACAATGGGGCCCACTATCATTGACAATATTATAATTTCGGCGCCGTCGTACGGTACCGAATATAATATTCTCCGACAAAAAGAATATTCTCCGACAAAAGGAATATTCCCCGATATACACTGTTTATCAGATAATTTGCATATAACACCCTTAACTATCATTTATAACAATTAAGCACTTCACTATTTAGAAAAAATAATCATAAAAAAAATAATAAACTTTTATTTCATAAAGTCGGGATCTTACAAAAGGTCTTGCGATAATAATTTTTTCAAAGTAAAAATTATTAATTTATTTAGAAATCGTTTCCTACACATATACCCTTCAATGTTACATATTTTCTAATTCGAGTGGGCTTTTAGATCATAATAGGATAATAGCTTTGGACCTGTCCTTCCATGTTTCTTGCTTTGCATTGAAATGTCTATTTTTCACCAAATTCTGAAACAATGTCTTAGTCATGTGGATTAGAATAATGTATGCAAAAAAGTTCCAAAACCTGTAGTCGCATATCAAAAATGACCACCTATGTCTGTCTTTTAACCTCCCTATAGACTTAAAAGTATGTTTATCTATAAAATCGCCCGATGTTGGGAATATTTTGATTATTAGCAATTAAGTTTTTTATTTACAAATTTATAATTTATGAAGGATTTTACTTGAGAAATGAACATTAATGAAGGATTATTTTTCTTACTAAAATATTTTCTTCTTAATTAGTTAGTCATCAATGAAGGAATTTTTCTCTCACTTGTTGGATTTTGGGTATCCAAATGGGGCACCCATGGAGGGTTCGACCCATTTGGTTTATTAGTCAGCTTGTGATATTGACGAAGTTAATTACGTAACTGAGAGTTAGAGAGATTATAGGGAAGTGGTTCAACTACTTCAGCCTATAAGACTCACGTCTCATCTCCTAAGTTGCGACGATTAATTTAGTTGGCCCAGAATCCTAGAAACTTTTATTAGTAATCTCTTCCAACACTGACCAAACCCTAGTTGTTACGAATCATGGATTTGGGCTCCGTTCTCGTATCGTAGTTCGGAGACACCGTTGGGTTGCAGAAGACGATTAATTGCAGAAGGTTTTCCGCACCAAAAGTTCTATCACGCTTCAGAGGTATGAATTTATTATTTCATTTTTGTGTAAATATGTCATTACATGGATCATATTATTCCTTTATTAGTATCAGAGCAGGTTTATTATCGATCTTATGGATGCCATGTATGAAGTTTACACAAAACTCCATTGATACATGTTTAAAAGCTTGAAAAACATCATCAATGGCAACATGCGTTACACTTAATATTATGGGCCAATATTATAGTATGTTGTAGCCCATATATAATGTATATGATCTGCATAATTTGGGTTCAATTGGATTTGTAATTTGAAATATATTTGGAACCCTAGTTTAGAAACTAGTTGTGAAACAGCCTACTTTGAACAACAATAACTCTCTGCGTAGTTGACCATTTCATGCGATTTTGGTATGTATGCGTAGTACGTTCTGTAAGCTTTCCAACGACATATTATACGCATGAATCAGATTAAAATTGAGTGAGATATGGCTTGTCAAAGTTTGGGTCGCGAAATAGGTTTTCTGTAAATTCTGGGTTGCTGGAGGTTGAAGGTGGGTCGACCCGCGCGCCCAGACCCAGATCTATTGACCCGCAACCCGATCAGTGCCCTGACCCTTGACCTTATCTGACCCATGAACCACCCCCGACCCAGTTCTGACCTGCGAATAGACCCGGTTCGACAGTTTTTTATTTTATATTTTATTTTATTTCCAGAAAATGATTTATTAATTATTTTATGCATGAAAATTTATTAATAAATAGTTATGATGATTAGTAAATTCTAAAATTTTTAGAGAAATTAATTATTGGCATAAGAGACAAATTTCCACTGGAATTTTTGAAATATTAATAAATTTGGATAATTTTGGTTAATTTCCAATTAATTATGCAATGATTAATTAATTGTGATAATTAGCATAATTATTAAAAAAATTCAGAAAATTACAGTAACCTTTTTATGATGTTAAGATATTGTTGTAAATGTTTTGGAAAGAAATTGATATATTTGGGTATTTTGGTTAATTTCTAATTAATTATGCAATGATTAATTAATTGTGATAATTAGCATAATTATTAGAAATATTTCAGAAAATTACAGTAACCTTTTGTGATGATAAGCTACTGTTAGAAATTTTTTGGAAGTGTTTTAATGTGTTTATAGCATACTTGGTATATTAATTGAGTAATATTGACCGTTATTTGATTCCTTTGTTAATATTTTGGAAATATTAATTGTTGGTGCTTAGAATTAAATTACTATGCTATAATTACACATGTACCTTTGTTCCTAGTGGGAGTAATTTATGTGGTAGTAATTTATTTAAATTATTCCTTAAATTACACGTCTTTTGCGCTGGAAAATTAAATTTAAATAATTGGGCATTTATACGGATTGTGATTCCAAAGCTTAGCGAAGTCTCCCTTTTTTATTCATGTCCCATTATTTTTATGTTAATTTGGATCATGCGGCAAAGATGATTTATATAATGTGGTGAACTAATCGAATATCTCTAATAAGATTCTTCTCTTTTCTTTTCCCAAAAGAAAATGGACATGGCTAGGTTGCATCTCTTAACTACCAAATTCGACAGTTATACAAAGAAAGCTGAACACACCTTTAGAGAACATCTTCAGGTCATGTCGGATATGATTGAAACGTTAAGAGCTGCTGACAATTGGAACAATCTCAAGGTTAACATAGCTCAAAATTAAAACATTAAATCTTTGGAAGATATTTTTCATCACCTTGAGCGCTTAGAAGCTGAGCAGCTGGAGGTTGAGCGTTTAAGGACTAAACGACTAGAAGATGAACGTCTAATGGCTCAACAAATAGAGATTGCCAATGTTAATGCGCCTCAGAAGGTTGCAGAGGTTGGTACTTCCAAAAGGAAAAGAAGCAAACGTGGTTCTGACAAGAAGGACAAGGCCATGTTAATTTGTTACAATTATGGCACAACAGGACACTTCGTTCGTGACTGCACTGAGTCGAAGAAGGTAGTCACTTGTTTTGATCAAGTTATGTGTTTAGTGTCTTCCACTGTATTCGTTGCTCATTCTCTCCATGTGTGGATTGTAGATTCTGGAGCAACGGACCACATAGCGTATGATCGGACCGGGTTCGTGGAGTATCGTCGAGTTCCAGCTAGCAGAAAAGTACTAATAGAGAATGACTCCAGTGTTGACGTGCTAGTAATTGACACTTACAAATTGGAGATGCGAGGATGCTCTGCATTGATTCTTCATGATGTACTCTATGCACCAGATGTCCGACAGAATTTATATTCTCTGTTCTTGCAGTACTTAGTTTAGGCTACTCTATTCGTTTTGATAATAATGGTGTTGTAATTTCTCGTGGGACTGAAATTTTTGGATATGGTTTTATTTCTAATGGTTTTAGATACTATTAATTCTAACGTTAATAGTAATGATTCTTATTCCTTGCTTGTTGAAAATGATCATGATAGTTCAATTAAATGGCATGCTAGATTATGTCATATTGGACAGGATATAATGGCTAGGTTAGGTCGAGTAGGTCTTTTAGGCCCACTGGCTAAGGTCAATCTATCCACTTGTGAACATTGTTTAGCAGGAAAATCAACTAGAAAACTATTCAGTAAAGCCACTAGGGCAGAAACACCCTTGCAACTCGTTCACTCAGACATCTGTGGCCCTATGAACGTGAAAGAAAGGCATGGACGTTCCTATTTTCTCACAATGATATATGACTATACGCGCTTCGGGTACACTTTCTTGATCTCTCATAAGTCTGAGGCATTAGAATGTTTTAGACGTTATATGATTGAGGTCGAGAAACAGTTAGATAAAAGTGTTAAGGCACTTCGAACTAACCGAGGCCGCGAGTATCTGTTCGATTAGTTTAAAGAACTGTGTGAGGAATAAGGGATAATCAGGCAACTGATATTCTCTAGAACTTTGCAATAAAACAGTGTAGCGGAGAGGAGGAACCGGACATTATTAGACATGGTTAGGTCTATGATGGCGCAGACAAATTTGCTTATCTCCTATTGGGGTGATGCATTATTGACTGCGATATATATACTTAATCGCGTGCCTTCGAAATCAGTTCAGTCCACCCCATATGAAATATGGACCGACAGAAAGCCCGAATTGGGCGATATGCGGCCTTGGGGATCGACAGCTTACGTGCACAACACTTCTCATAAATATTGGAAGTTGGGCCCGAGGGGTAAGAAGTGTATCTTTATAAGATATGCTGAACACTCCAAAGGCTATATGTTCGTTGGACAGTAGCCTGATGGGACTATATCCGAGATAGAGTCACGAGATGCGGATTTTCTTGAGATAGATTTCCCTAATAGAGGTGATGTGAGCAAGGAGATGAACCTTTATAAGATGAAGGAAGATTTGGACACCCCAAATCGTATAATAGAGATCGAAGAAGCTATTCTTTAGGCTCCTATAGATAGTGGGAGTGATATGCCTTCGAACAGTTCTCTTCCATCGAATGAGGAGTCTCTTGTTCCTCAAATGCGTAGAAGTCAAAGTGGTAACATTCCACGTCGTCTCTTTAAGATTAAGGGGAATTCCTTTATGGCTGATGCGTAGGATGATGAGGAACCTCGATCTTATCGAGATGCTCTATCATCTGCTGCAAGCGATAAGTGGATGATTGCAATGGAAGAAGAGATGGAGTCCATGAGGGCTAATCAAGTCTGGGACTTAGTTGACCTTCCACCAAGGCGAAATGTTATTGGGAACAAATGGGTTCTTAAAGTCAAACGCAAGGCAAATGATTCCATTAAACAGTACAAAGCTCATCTTGTAGCCAAGGGCTACACTTAGCAAGAGGGAATTGATTACGAGGAAACCTTCTCAACAGTTGTGAGGTTTGCCTCAATTCGCCTCATTCTAGCGATCATCGCACATTTAGATCTAGAGTTATATCAAATGGATGTTAAGACAACTTTTCTCAATGGAGATTTAGCTGAAGAAATATACATGGATCAGCCAGAGGGTTTCATCGTAGAAAGACAAGAGCGCAAAGTATGCAAGCTCAAACGTTCTATCCATGGTTTGAAACAAATGTCCAGGTAATGGTATCTGAGATTCCATCGAGCCGTCATAAGTGATGGGTTTATGATGATCGAGGAAGACCATTGTGTGTATATTAAACGGTCCAAAGATAAATTCCTTATCTTATCGATATATGTCGCTGACATTCTACTAACTGGGAACGATAAGTAGATGATCGTCGCCACCAAAGGGTGGTTGTCCTCTAACTTTGAAATAAATGATATGGGGGAAGCAGCTTATGTTCTTGGAGTTAAGATCTATAGAGATCGCTCAAGGAAGCTTTTTGGTTTGTCTCAAGAGACTTACCTTAAGAAGGTTCTTGAGCAATTTTAGATGAGTAACTGCAAACCCATAGACACTCATATCGCTAAAGGCGACGTTATTGGACTCGAGCAATGCCTTACTTCTCACGAGGAAATTGAGAAAATGTTTCATTACCCATATGCCAATGCTATAGGAAAGCTAATATATGCAGTTGTGTGTACTCGGCCTGATATAGCATATGCAGTCAGTTATCTCGGTCATTATCAGTCAAACCCTGGGATTGTTCATTGGAGGGCAATTAAGAGGATCTTACGATATTTAAAGGGTTCTTTGAACTATATGTTATGCTATGGAGGACCGGACCTGCAATTGATTGGTTACTCTGATGCCAGTTGGGGAGGTAACCAGGGGATGTGCATTCTTGCTACATGGTGGTGCCATCACTTGGTGTAGCAAGAAACAGACTTGTGTTGCTCTTTCGATGATGGAGTCAGAGTTTGTAGCATATACGTCAGCTGTTCAGGAAGCCATGTGGTTGAGGAGATTCTTCGAGAATTTTGGAGTCGTCTCTCATGCTTCGAATCTTGTGGCTGTTTTTTGTGATAACACGACGACCCTAGATTACATCAAGGACCCCAAGTATCATGGCAGGACGAAGCACATTGACTTGAGGATGAACTTCATTAGAGAGAACATTGCAAATACTGAGGTGATATTGAAGTACATGCCCACTGGACTTATGGTAGTTGATCCCTTGACAAAGTCGATTCCTAAAGATGCCTTTTGTAGGCATGTTGATTTGTTAGGGCTTCGTAGGATTTGATGTACTTTCTTTTTTCTTAGATATCACTCATTATTTGTCTTATATTTGAGATATTCATTATTATTTCGAGATGTTTATTATTTATGCGAGATTCATTTATTCCTACTTATGATAGCGTTCTTTTAGTGCATATGATAAATAATAGTAGTTCACACACTTATTATGCATATTGGATATGCACACACTAAATATATGTCAATAGGTTGATTGGCTCACTCACACGAGCAATATAAATACCCTTAGCGCTTTGAAAAGCGAGTAAGGTTGAGACAGTTCATTCATTGGCGCTTTGAGTAGTAAGCTATTGATGTTTTAGATAGCAATCAATTGGCGCTCAGCGAGCAAAATGAAATAATGTGTCACCTTGGCATGTGCCAAGATGAGGTTAGTTTGGATTAACCGAATACAGTATGCCCCACCATCTATATTAACCTGTACTGATAGCCTAGTATGAAATTTCAGACTTGGCGCTTGGAAAAACAAGCAATCTGAAAATTCGAGTTAGGCGCTTATAAAGCGACTGAACTAAGGTCCGTACGGCATGACCATATGACATATGCTCATATAGATAAGATTGTCTGCCATGACATGATAACCGGATGCAAAATTTAAAATATGGCGCTTTGATAAGCGAGCAATTTGAAATATTTAAGTTAGGCACTCTGGAGTGACTATACTAAGATCCGCACAACAAGACTATAAAATAGTATATTGTGAGAGGGTTACATGTGCTTAGCGACCATGTAAAGGAGGTGAGAGAATGAATCCTTGTTTCCTCACCGTGTGAGTCCTGTAGGACAATATCCTTATTCTTACATCAAGTGCTCTTTGCGATCTTTGACTATACTGCAAAGACATGAATTAATGTTGTTACTTTGGTTTCGATTCCTAAGGTCAGGATTGATGAGACTCTAAGGACCGATTTTGGGAAAGCAGTTAATTCATATCTGAGTAATATTAGGGTGAAGGGAAGACATGCAATTTGATTTCACCTCGTTCTGCACTTATTGTCGACAACTACAGCGCTTTGATAGCGATATAGTAATAAGTGAGATACGAAATGGACTTAGGCCCGAAGGTGGTTAAGTATGGCTCTATGAGAGATTAGAGATACTTAACCTAGTGAAAATCAAATGTGTCTAGGGTACTCTGAGTTTATGGGTTGTAGCCTCTACGTGAACTAATTGAGTTACGTGAATTAATTGAGTTTGGCGTGAGAGCTCCCGTACTATTTTCTTTAAAAGGGTAGATGTCTCTATGTTGGCCCTAACGGGTTTAATATAGAGCTCCTGCATTGCAGGTGAACTCAACGGTCGCACGGTTTGGCAGTTAGAGGTTTACATGTTTTGGTTTGAGCTGGTTTTGGCAGATATGAGGATTGCGTCATCCCCGCCATGGGTGAGTGGGAGATGTTGGATTTTGGGTATCCTAATGGGCCGCCCATGGAGGGTCTGACCCATTTGGTTTATTAGTCAGCTTGTGATATTGACTAAGTTAATTACGTAACTGAGAGTTAGAGAGATTGTAGGGAAGTGGTTCAACTACTTCAGCCTATAAGACTCACGTCTCCTCTCCTAAGTTGCGACGATTAATTTAGTTGGCCCAAAACCCTATAAACTTTTATCAATAACCTCTCCCAACACTGACCAAACCCTAGCTGTTACGAATCGTGGATTTGGGCTCCGTTCTCGTATCGTAGTTTGGAGACACCGTTGGGTTGCAGAGGACGATCAATTGCAGAAGGTTTTTCGCACCAAAAGTTCTATCACGCTTCAGAGGTATGAATTTATTATTTCGTTTTTGTGTAAATATGTCATGACATGGATCATATTATTCCTTCATCACTAAATTAAAAAAACACTCTCAATTTATAATTAGTGAGAAAAATTTTCTCTCGTTAAATAAATTTGTTAGTGAAAAAAATATTATTTATAAGGGAATAAAGTTATTTGCTAATTTCAAATAGTCTTTCGTAAAATATTATTCACAAGGGAAACCACCCTTTCACTAAATAACAATATTCCATTACATAATATAATTTATGAATAAAAATTCATTCACAATATATCCTTCACAAAAAAATATCTAGTTACTACTTAGCGAATGATACCTTATTGCGAGGAGTTCTAATGTGAGGAATCATGTAAAGGAAATATTCCTTCACAACAAATCTTTTATGAGTGATATAGTATGTTTTGTGAAGAATTTATCTTTCACGACATACTCTTTTTCTTGTAGTGGTTGTATATCTTTTGAAGTTTCTTTTTATTGTCTACACTAACTTTAGCGTATAATACTCTTTTGGAAATGATATTATTAGTTTTTGCAGTGGGTTTTATGAAATCTGTATGATTTTTTAATATTTATGTTTGAATGAGATTTTACATTTAATGTTGCTTATAAATTAATATAATAAATTAGTGAATATAAAATTAAATAAATTGAAAATAAATTATAATTTACAATAAAATTTTATTAAGCGTGGTTGATTCCATGTCTGAGCTTCGATCAGATCCGTCGCTCCTCGAAACTCCGGTGGTCCTACGACCTTGAAGTCTTTAAAGTTCGTCAGATGATTCCCTGGTTGATTTTCCCCAGCTGGGGTTCTATTGTGCATTACTTTTGCAATCATACTTGCAAAAGCTCGCATCGGGTCTCCCTGACCTCTAACATTATTCGCAGATTCTTCTGCTTTCGAGTTTCGAGTTTGTCTATGCAGCGACATGGTTTCTGTTTTAGATAAAACCTTACATTATTATTCTCATTTTATGTCACCCACGATAGTTTTACTCACTTTAAGCATTTAACAACAATGTGCCATTAAGGCACTGTAAGTACACATCATAACCATATTCATATTCATAAACTTAACTGTGCCTTGCATATTACATTTCTTAGCACATTACTACAACCATTTAGCTATCTCACTATTACAGCAAAAGTTGAGACAACCAATACACATCCCATATACTTCTAGAGTTGGGACTTACTAACACATTGTATCTCTTAGTAAAACAAAAATTTCAATTAACTTGCATCCATATACGTACATTGGCATAATACTCATATAGCTATTACCTAACTACTGAAGTATGCCACACCTCCTTGGTGTCACAATACTCCTCGACCTTCTACATAATTATTAATTGTCGAATTGACGAGTCGGGTATGAACTTCCTCTGACTTCCCCCTTTTTCTTAGGACATTTATGCACTTGATGATCATACGCTCCGCATTCGAAACATCCACCCTTCTTTCGTTTAGGGCATTGAGGAGTTATATGCCCCTCCTGTTTACAGTTGTAGCATACTCCTTTTCTTTTTAAGCACACTCCCATGTGTTTCCTAGCACAGTTAATACAGGCATACACCCTTACCTTCTTTGGCTGGCTTCCCTCCAAATATTATTAACCATTTAATAATGTCTTATTCTCTTTCTAATATTATTAATCTTTTTAATAATATTTTATTCCTTTATCAATATTATCAACCTTTGATAATATATTAACCACAAACAATTATTAATAAGCATTTAACAATATTTTAATCATTTATGAATATTATTAATCCTTTAATAATATTCTAATCATCTATTAATATCATTAATTTAATTAATACTTTTAATGATTCACCAATATTATTAATCCTCTTTAATAATATTTTAAATCTTATTATTATTTAATATTAATTAAATAATAATTAGTTAATTAATTAACCTTATCGTTTAATTCATTAAACAACCAAATCATGTCATTATTATAACATATTTATAAAAATGATCAAATTACCCTTACTTAACAATATTAAGTCATCTTATCACTTATTAGTCCTTAAAATTATATTATTTAATTTTAGGACCCTCTTTTACTTAATTTCTTTATTTATTCTTAACTCAAATGTAGACACAAAACACATCTACAAGATTTATTATTTTTGCATCTTCTGGGGATCTTTAATATATTATATTTTACTTACAAAATAATTTTCTTGTAATTTTTTAAGTTCATTTCCTATTTTTAAATAGGCCATTTATGTCTAAAATGGTCGGATTTATTAAATATTAACCATTTATCGGAATGCAATGAAATTTACACAGTAGGTACATTTCGGGTCATAACTCACTCATCCAGAGTCGGAATGAGTTCATTTTTAGACAGTGGCTTCATCATACCATATACTAACACATATAAAAAGGCTGGGATTTTTAGAACAAGCTAAATGGCCGAAACAAGCCTTTTAAAATTCTAGACAGTAGACTTTTTTTCAGTTTTCCTAGCAGCGGACTGTTTTGGCAAAATGTTCGCCACAGACAGCTCGTTCAATATTTTTTAGTCGTTCCACTTGGAAAAATTTCGTATCTTATAGTTCTATCACCCAGAGTTGACGAATCTAGAAATCGAGTTACGGATCGTGAACAGAAACTTCGAGAAGTGGACTGACCTGTTAGGGTTTACCGGTAAAAATCGTTTTCATGACTTTGATCAATTTCTCCCACATAAATGCATATAAATACCCATGTCAAACCCATCAAACTCATTTTAATCCCTAATCAAGATAAACTTAGATCTTTCATAATATCTTAGCTAAACATGCTCTCAAATCTACTTATATGCCCCAACAAACACATAGAACACCAAATAACGTCATTTTATCCATCAAGATCTATTTCTATGCTTTTGAAACCACAAGATCTCTTTTACTCAACAAACATGCTTCATAACACGACTAACAAAGAACTAAATCTAAAACTTAAGTTTAAACAATTTACTTTTGAGATCTAAGTGCTTTCTTTCCTTGTCTTCCTAACTATGTTGCAAGATTAGCTCCAAGCTCCTTGTTCTCCTTTCTTGATGGCCGAAACCCTCTCTTTCCCTTATGCTCCCAATATTTTTCTCCCTAGCTCTCAAACTTTTAATTTTAGAAGATAAAGAAATGGAGTACTCTCTCACCTTCAAGGCATTTTATAAAACTAACTAGGAGTCTTTTCTTCCAAAATACATACTTATAAATTATTTATCTCTACAAAATCTCCCACAAGGATTCTCATTATCACCCTAGCCCATAATTCAAGGGATTTGATGTAATAGGGTGGCTTGTAGCCTTTTTTAGGGAATAGCCATGATTATCTATTAGGTACTTCTCAACTAGCTAGCCATGATTCCTAGTACTTTCACTGGCAACTTGCAAGCAACCATCACATCACACCCCCCTCATGGGGTACCCCGCCATGATGGCCCTTTTTTCTTCATTTTTAATTTATTTTTATTGCTCACTTAATGTTTTAATACTCCTAAGAGTTGAATTCCCAATTGGTACATTTATTGGGCTTTTATTTAATCCTTAATGGACTATACACAAAATTAAATGACCACTTAATTGAACCACTATAAGTTTATTTCCATTGGGCTAGTTCATTAGTCCAACTTAAATAAATCATTGGACTCTCATAGTCCACCATCAATCCCTCTAACACATAATCCAATTAGACTTGCTATCTTAATTGGTCATTTAATTACCAACCATACAAGACTTAATATAATAAGACTTGATATAATTCATATCTCTTTTTATTACCACTCAAGGCCTGTCCTCAAGCTTAGTTATATATAACTTAAGCTTCCAACACATTCACTACTTGATCATTTATTGATCTTGTTATTCTTTCAACCCTCGGTTAAATTAAATTAACCTTACTGCTAATTTCTCTACCATACATAATCTCACAATAACTTCTCATGAATATTTATTTTATAAATATTCAAGAAATACACTTAAAATGACACGCAAAATTCCCGGTCATTACAGTAATGGTGGTATGGAATCAAGAATTTAAAAGTTTTACAAGTTTTCTAAGTAAAGCTTCTAGAAGTAAAACAACGTTGATGTGGTAACCATATGGCTTGATTGTGTAACTAAGATAGGACTGAAAATATATGTTTAGCAACTGTGATTGCACTTGTGTATCATAGGAATGTAAGATTGTTGGATTACATATCAAACTTGTATGACTAACGTGTATATATATATATATATATATATATATACATAAATAGGATAATATAAGACTTTGTAATGACGTTAAGCTTTAGACTTGTAAGCTACGCGAAAGGCAAGTTTCCTAACTTACACAACTTTGGATATTGTGCAAGTTTAATTGTTGTTATATCAACTACATATATGGACAAATACATCTATTGATTGTATAATCGTTTTATTGAATAACTCTTGTGTTATCAAAATTCTTGGAAGTTATTATTCATGCTCTTGAATTAAAATCACAATTATATTCTTGAACTCATGTTGCATACCTTAAGTGTGCGAATCGTTCTGAAGTGTATTAAGAAAAGGTGTCTAAGCCATTTGATTTGGCTAGACCATTATCTATGAATTCAAAAAGCTATCTAAAACAACTGACTTAGCGCGGACTCTTATAATCTGCTGAGATGGACAACCCTCACAGAAGGGGATAGATATATGTTGGGAAACAAACACACGTGTGAACAACATGTTTGAATGTTATGCATAACATAGGGTAGTTTAGACTGGTCATCTATTGTACTTGTTTATATTGTGGGTTATCAGTGTAATACTGTTAATTCTAGTAGAAGTTCTTAGTCCATAGTGACTACTCAGTATTAAATACTGATAGACTCCACGACACGGTTGCGTGAGGTGGTTGTGACACCCCCAAATCCGGGTTTCCTAACCTCGAATTCGGTGTTCACGATACTCAACAACAAACATACTTTCTAACTAATGCGGAATAATAATCATAACATGTCTATCGAAATCGTGATAATCATCTTACAATAATGGTCCCAAGGTTCTTTAACCTTAACTTAAAACATACCCTTAACACAATAGGGTTCACATAACTAAATAACAATTCAAGATAAACTATTATATAAGCCCTATCAGGCACTATTCTTGCACCTTCTCCTTTCCTTTGTTCCCTCTTGACGTTTCTGCCTTAGCTGAAATAAAGATCATGATATAGCAAGGGTAAGCAACTAGTTTGCTTAGCAAGTTTATACACAAGGGAGATATATCATGAATAGAAAGAAGTTTTGCTTTCAATGTTCAACAACAGGATAAAATAGTGAAGAAACGTGAATTAATAGTCAACGCTTGAATATTCGAATAATTGAAATTCAATTACTGAGTGGTTTGAAATAACCAGGGACATTTGCCAAGGTTCTCAGCACTTAGACTGGACCTCTTAAAAAGTTTTGGTAATCAAGGGGATCAGCCTTTCATACCCCGTGATTTATGCATAAACACTTAATAACCGACATTGATATCATGCCTTAAATCAAATTTATCCTTTGCTCAGCCAAGAGTTCTTACATGACAATATAATAAGAACAGCTTTTAAAATACCTTTGATTTAACAAATTAGACATGCTTGATCTAGCTGATACAAATAGCATAGATCTATCTTATAAATAATTCATGCCTGAAAGAACTTCAATTGAATATACGGTTCAATAATAATAGGGCACGAAAATAATTGCACAAGGTGCGAGTCTCAATAACCAGTATAGATGTGAATAATCAACAATAATTATTCACTAACATGCTTCGAAAATAATAACTCGAGTTTGAGTTAGGGAACTTGCAATAATGTAAGAAGTTTAGGGTTAGGAACTTGCCTGTTTGCTCAGCTACAAATAATTCTAGCTTTAACTAATTGGCCTTGAAGAACCTAACATTGATAATGTTGGACTATCAATTAGTACTGCGTAGTTGTATATCGATACGCTTACTTATGCTATTTATTTAACAATTAAGCAAATCACATAGCACACATAAACTATCGTAAATCCTATAAGACACTTAATTGATCCTTAGGTTGATGGTTTAATTAATTAACCATGTTTCCCTTAAGTGATAATCACTTATTAACCTTTAAGCAATTTATTATAATTGTTAAATTAATTAACTTTACTCTTTCTTAAGTAATATTCATTTATTAAACCCTTAAACAATTTGTTATGATTGTTTAATTAATGGGTTATTAAACTCTCTCTATTTTATTAACTCTATCTTCATTTAATTACTATTAAATAGTAATTAATTAATTATCTTTAGTTATTATTAATAGAAATTAATAACTAATTATATTCATTTATTATTTAATTATTAATTAAATAATAATCGAATTATAAATTTTTAATTGACTTTAATTATTATTTAAGATTAAATAATAATTAGTTAAGTTTATTTATTATTTAATGTTAATCAGATAATAAATAATTAATAAGTGAGTACTAATTATCTTTAGTTATTATTTAATAATAAATAATAACTAATTAGGTTTATTTATTATTTAAAGTTAATCAAATAATAAATAATTAATTAGTAAATAGGAATTATCTTTAGTTATTATTTAATACTAAATAATAACTAATTAGGTTTATTTATTATTTAAGGTTAATCAAATAATAAATAATTAATTAGTGAGTAATAATTATATTTAGTTATTATTTAATAGTAAATAATAACCAATTAAGTTTATTTATTATTTAAGTTAATCAAATAATAAATAATTAATTTACAATTTTTTTAATTATCCTTAATCATTATTTAATAATAATTAAACAATAATTAATTTAGTATATATGGAAATATAATAGCACATCCCAGAAATTAAATTTTATATGACTATTATTTTATTATTATTATTTTATAATAATAATAGTAAGGGTTTTAAGTATTTAATATTTATAAAAACAAGTCTCGATGGCAATTTGGTAAATAAGACGAAATTCGGACGGAGGGGCACAACCGTAATTTCCCCCGCCTGATCGCCCGCCCGCGCATTGCGCGTGAGCCTTCCCTGCCTGGCCAAAACGGCACCGTTTGGCTGCCGCTGGTTGAAGGAATACGCTGGCGCGCCATGCGCGGCCAGCCCCCTTTTCTAAGACGCGCGCCATGCGCGGCCTGTCTTAGCCCTTATCAAGCAGCAGCCTTCCAGGGGGTTGTTTTTACATTTAATTAATTCTAATACCATCAAGAAAGTTTTAAATCTCCATTATAAATTCTAAAAAAAATCCCCATGGCTAAGAAAAATATTTCTAATATTACAACAAAATATTTATGACTTAAATCAATATTTTTCGTCAATAAGTTTTGTACTCCAATAAATCATTGTATACATGTTTTAGCCCATCAAACCACCTAAACTTGCTACAAATATTTTTAAACTTCAACATATTATTAATAAAACATACTAAACCATTATTTATCATCACCTAGGTTTTAAGATCATGAGTTAAGCATTCTTTTAGAAAAAATATAGATCTAACAAAATAAAATGTAGATCTAGTAAAATAAAACATAGATCTAGCAAAATAAAACATAGATCTAGCAAAATAAAACATAGATCTAGCAAAATAAAACATAGATCTAGCAAAATAAAACATAGATCTAGCAAAATAAAACCTAGATCTATAAATATTTCATTTCTTCCACAACCTCCAACCAATAAGCCATAGAAACCCCAACACAAATAAATGACTACCACTAATAAATGTTAGCCATTTAATATCAACAAGAAAACTAGGGTTTGAGAGAATGAAGATGTATACCTAGAGTTAGTGGCTATTCTCCTCTTCCTTCCAAGTATGATCCGAAAAAGGATATGAACTAGCTAGGTCTCCTTCACTCCTTGGTGACTCAATATATTTTCTTTTGCTCTCAAATGCTTTCCAATGCTTTCAATGCTCTCAACTCTCTTAGGAGATGAATAATAAGGGAGCCAACCCCTATTATCTTTGGTGAGGGCCCTATTTATAGGAAAAATAAAGACCATGGGCAACATAGTCATTAACCATGACTAGGCAAGGGCAATTCGGTCAATTCGTCAATAATAGGAAGTTTCCTAGCAACTTCCTCAAGGGTAATTTAGTCATTTTCCAACCTCCTTCAAGGTTAAAATAGTCTTTTCTCAAAATCTTAATTATCCATTAGTTATTAGCCATTTTCCATTGGTTATTAAACATTGGTTATTATCTTGCCATCATTACATTGGTTAAACACAATGGTTATTATCCCGCCATCATTTCATTGGTTATTAACCACTGGGATATACAGTGGTTATTGCCCCTTCATGATTACCTTGGTTATTAACCACTCTTGGCCATTTTAGTCATTACACACAAATTCCTACACTTGACTCACCTATGGTTATTTCTTAACCATAATTATATCATACCTGCCAACACAAGTATAGACACATCTTATACATCTCCCACCAATTAACCCAAGTTGGTTTAAATAGAACACAACATTAACTCATTAAATTAAATTAGATTTAATTAATAAGGACGTTCAAAATTCACGGGCATTACATCCCTCCCCCCTTATAAAAATTCCGTCCTCGGAATTGCAAAAATAGGGTTACTTAAATAAGAACGGATAATTCGCCTTCATTTTCTCTTCGAGTTCCCACGTAGCTTCTTCGACTGCGTGATTCCTCCAGAGAACTTTGACGGAATGTATGGTCTTGTTTCTCAGCTTCTGTTCCTTCCTATCGAGAATCTGGACGGGAACCTCCTCGTACGATAAGTCCCTCTCGACTTGAATTGGCTCATAGGAAATAACATGCTTGTAGTCTGGCTTATATGGACGTAACACTGATACATGAAATACATTGTGAATGTGCTCAAGTTCAGGAGGTAATGCTACCTCGTACGCCACTTCGCCTATTTTCCTTAATATTTCAAAAGGTCCTATGAACCTAGGGCTCAGCTTGCCTTTCTTCCCAAAGCGGATCTTCCCTTTCCAGGGAGATACCTTCAAAAATACATAGCTGCCAACTTCAAAGTCTCGCTTCTGACGATGTAAGTCGGCATACTTCTTCTGACGATCCTGGGCCGCTACTAACCGCTGCCTTATTACTTTAATGATTTCCACGGTTTGTTGTACCAATTCTGGTCCCAACAATCTCCGTTCACCAACTTCATCCCAACACAACGGCGTTCGACACTTCCTTCCATATAACGCTTCGTACGGTGGCATACCGATGCTAGCATGATAACTATTGTTGTAAGCGAACTCTACCAGGGGCAAGTGATCGTCCCAGCTGCCACCTAAGTCCATCACAACTGCCCGGAGCATATCCTCTAAGGTTTGAATTGTTCGCTCACTCTGACCATCAGTCTGAGGATGATACGCCGTACTCATTCTCAACTGCGTTCCCATTCTTTCCTGCAGACTTCTCCAAAAATTTGACGTGAAGCGCGGATCTCTGTCAGACACAATAGATACTGGCACCCCATGTCGCGATACTATCTCCTTCACATAAAGTTTCGCCAACTGTTCCAATTTGTACCTGATCTTGATCGGTAGAAAGTGGGCAGACTTGGTCAACCGATCTACGATCACCCAGATGACGTCTAGACCCTTTTGTGTTGTCGGGAGTCCTACCACAAAATCCATAGTGATGTGCTCCCACTTCCATTCAGGAATCTCTAAGGGTTGCAACAATCCGCTCGACCGTTGGTGCTCTGCCTTGACCCTCTGACAAGTTAAACACCGGCTGACGAATTCCGCAACTTCCCCTTTCAAATGCGGCCACCAATAATGTTGACGAAGATCTTGATACATCTTGGTGCTACCCGGATGTACCAAAAATCTCGTATTATGGGCCTCCTGCAATATTTCTTCTCTTAAGTCTGGTACATAGGGTATCCAGATCCTTCCCTCGAATCTCAGCAGACCCGTGCTGTCAACCTTGAACTTCAATGTTTTTCCTTCCGATAGTTGCTTCTTAATGCCAATGCATTCTTCATCAAATTCTTGAGCCTCCTTTATCTTATCCAGTAGAGTCGGACCCACTGTCACGGTGAACAATTTTTCGTCCGTCTTCATTGGATACTTAACCTCCAGTTCCAGGCGTCCAAAGTCCTTTATCAGCTCTGCCTGAGTTGTAAGTCTCATCAACTTCTCTCTGCCTTTCCTACTCAGGGCATCTGCCACTACATTTGCTTTGCCCGGATGGTACAGAATCTCACAATCGTAATCCTTGATCAATTCTAACCATCGGCGCTGCCTCATATTCAGCTCCTTCTGAGTGAAGATATATTTCAGACTTTTGTGATCTGTATATATCTCGCACTTCTCTCCATATAGGTAGTGCCTCCAAATCTTCAAGGCGAACACTACTGCTGCTAACTCCAGATCATGAGTCGGGTATCCCTTCTCATAGTCCTTCAGCTGGCGTGAAGCGTACGCAATGACCCTGCCGTGCTGCATTAGTACACAACCAAGGCCCTTGTGTGACGCATCACTGTATACTACAAAACCCCCAGTGTCGTCTGGTAATGCCAACACTGGTGCTTGGCTAAGTCTCTTCTTCAGCTCCAAGAAACTCTCCTCGCACTTCTCTGTCCAAACAAACTTTACCGTCTTTCTAGTTAGATTGGTCAACGGTGATGCTATCTTCGAAAAATCCTGGATGAATCTCCGATAGTATCCCGCTAACCCTAGGAAACTTCTTATCTCCGTTGGTGTCTTTGGCTGCTCCCAGTTGATAATGGCTTCCACCTTTGCTGGGTCTACCGAAACACCATTATTGTCAATGACGTGTCCAAGAAACTGCACCCTCTACAACCAAAATTCACACTTCGAAAACTTTGCGTACAGTTTCTCCCTTCTTAATGCCTCCAGGGCAATCCTTAGATGTTCAGCATGTTCTTCCTCTGACACTGAATACACCAAGATATCATCGATGAATACTACCACGAACTTGTCCAAATACTGCTTGAACACTCTGTTCATCATATCCATGAATGCCGCTGGTGCATTTGTCAGGCCAAATGACATAACCAGAAACTCAAAATGTCCATAACGAGTTCTGAATGCCGTCTTCGGAATATCCTCCTGTCTCACCCTTAGTTGATGATAGCCCGTCCTTAAATCGATCTTCGAAAAGTATTTCGCTCCCTTGAGTTGATCAAACAGGTCATCTATTCTGGGTAGCGGATACCTATTCTTAATCGTAACTTTGTTCAACTCACGGTAGTCGATACAAAGCCTCATCGAGCCATCCTTCTTCTTTACGAACAGAACTGGCGCTCCCCATGGTGACACGCTCGGCCTGATATAACCCCTGTCTAACAGTTCTTGCAGTTGAACCATCAGTTCTTTCATCTCTACTGGTGCCATTCGGTAAGGCGCCTTAGATATCGGTGCCGTCCCGGGTACCAAGTCGATTGCAAATTCTATCTCTCTATCCGGCGGCAGTCCCGGAAGTTCATCTGGGAAGACATCAGCGAATTCCCTTACAACGGGTATCTGACTCAGTTCACCCTCGACCCGTCGAGTATCTACCACGTGAGCCAAATAGCCTATACAACCCTTCTTAAGCAATCTTTTTGCTTGCATCATCGTCAGACAACAAGATTGTCTCGGCGATTTACTACCATAGAACACCACCTTCGACTTACCCGGAGTCTGCAGGTGTATGCACTTGTTCTTATAGTCAATGACCGCCCCGTGGCTCACTAACCAATCCATCCCAAGGATTACATCGAATTCTCCAAGACGAATCGGCAACAAGTCCACGTTAAGCTTAAACCCTCTCACATCAGCACAACAATTCTTATAAATGTAGTTCACGGGGATAATCTCTTTGTTCGCTACTTCTATATTCATCGGTTGTTCTAACAGTTCACTAGGCAACTTAAGTCTTTGAGCAAATTCATCAGAAACAAAAGAACATGAAGCTCCCGAATCAAATAGCACATAAGCATCTATGTTGTTGATTGGAATAATACCTGACACCACCTCTCTGGATGCCACGGCATCTTGCACTGTCATGTTGAAGGTCCTTGTTGTTGGCTTATTTGGCTGGGCTGGTCCTCCACTGGTTGCTCTCGAGTTGTTGCCCCTATTGCCATTTCCGCCATCCATGTTTCTCTTTCGGGGACATTCCTTGCTCCGATGTCCTATCTCTCCGCAGTTGAAGCAACCTCCCTTCTTCGCCTTAGGACAATTGGGCGAGATATGCCCTTCTTGTCCACAGGTATAACAGACCATCTTCCCCTTCATACACTCTCCCGAGTGACCCTTTCCGCAATTCCCACATACCGACCTTTTCTGTTGTATGCTCCCTTGCTGGATTTCAGAATTGCTACCCCCACTGCTCCATTGACGCTTCCTACTGTTGCTGCCACCACCGCTAACATTTACATTTCCTCCTTCTACCTTCTTTTTGTTCCTTTCCCGATTATATTTCGAAACCGCTTCACTCCCACCTTCAGCAATGAGAGCTTTCTCCAACAAGGTTGAGAACGATGTAATTTGCAAAACCGCTACCTTGCTGTAGATCCACGGCTTTAATCCATTCTCGAATCTCCTGGCCTTCCTCACCTCAGTATCCACCTGATGTGGGGCGAATCTAGCCAATTCATTGAATTTTGCAGCGTACTCCGATACTGACAAATTTTCTTGCTTCAATTCTAAAAACTTGATCTCCATTTTCGCCTGCGTACTCTCAGGGAAGTAATTCTCGAAAAACAACGTCTTGAATGCTTCCCACGCCACGACTCCAGTTCCAGCTTTGCTCTGATTGGCTTCCCACCAAAAGTTAGCCTCACCTTTCATTAAGTAAGTAGCAAAAACTGTCTTCTGCTCCTCAGCGACTCTAGCGATGACAAAGGCCTTTTCAATCTCCTTTATCCATGACTGGGCCTCTATCGGGTTCGCTGTTCCTCTAAACTCCGGAGGCCCTACTGCCTTGAAGTCTTTAAAATTGGCTAAGTGGTTGCCCATCTGGTTTCCTGCGGTAGTCGTTTGATTCCGCAGAGCTTCAGCCATCATGTTGACAAAATCTTGCATTGGGTTTGGTGGAGTTTCCTCTACATTGTTAACTGACTCTTCGATCCCATGATTTCGTAGGATTCGTCTGGGCGGCATTATCTGTTTAAGCAAACCCTAACACGTTACTCGGGCTTTCTTAAAACATAAGTATTTAGCATGTAATACAATAATCACATGACTCTTGTGTGGAAGTTTTAGATTACCCAACCTCGGAAATTCTGCTTTCCCGATCAGTGATTTAAGTTACTAAGATACCGATTCAGTCTCACTGAATTAACATAATCATTGCATAAATGGTATATCAAGTAAAATTCTCAAGCACATACCATAATAATGCATCTATATTCATATACCGACTTAAGCGTCTTACACGTTTATCACAGGCATATTGTCATAATTGCTACTATCCCACTTAATATAACAAAAGGTGGGATTCACTTAAACCATTCTTTCCTACCTACATAGTTGGGAAGTACATCCTACATACGAATTACCCCGCACCTTGCTGAGGTTAATACAAACTCTAGTAATTCAAATCATAGTACCAATAACACTGCTCAAGGCATAACCACCTACTTTTACTATCCTCTAAGGGACACAAGGTGAATACAACTCAACGCTTGCCCTTGCTACTAGAGGACAGATCCATCCATCTGGCGTCGAACTGCATCCAGACGATGTCTAAGGCTCGCTCCAATTCAACTATCTTCGCATCCTTAGCCTTTACCTCATCCTTCAATTGTCCTAACTGCAGCTCCCTTAGCAGCAGCCTCCCTCGCAACTCGGCTAACTCAGCCTGGTCCTGATAAGCAGCGTCCTTGTACTGCTGTTCAGAAATCTGGTGGATGTGGTTCTGCGCCTCTAATTGTTCAGCCTTAACCTCTAGCTCGGCGTCCCTCGCCAGCAATTCTCCTATCACCTTAGGTTCTATGGGTTCCTGGTTCACTGATTACCTATCTTGACTCTCGTTCGACATCCTACAATACACCACACCATAAACAACATCAGTACCATAATAAAATACATTCATTGATAAAATGAAATGATATTTTATTCGGTACAACTAGAACTCGATGAATCTCCTCAACCCCTTACCTACATACTCTATATGAGTTTTCTACTAAGGTTATAACCTAGGTTTCTCATTCCTAACGTTTATAACCTATAGCTCTGATACCAACCTGTGACACCCCCAAATCCGGGTTTCCTAACCTCGAATTCGGTGTTCACGATACTCAACAACAAACATACTTTCTAACTAATGCGGAATAATAATCATAACATGTCTATCGAAATCGTGATAATCATCTTACAATAATGGTCCCAAGGTTCTTTAACCTTAACTTAAAACATACCCTTAACACAATAGGGTTCACATAACTAAATAACAATTCAAGATAAACTATTATATAAGCCCTATCAGGCACTATTCTTGCACCTTCTCCTTTCCTTTGTTCCCTCTTGACGTTTCTGCCTTAGCTGAAAATAAAGATCATGATATAGCAAGGGTAAGCAACTAGTTTGCTTAGCAAGTTTATACACAAGGGAGATATATCATGAATAGAAAGAAGTTTTGCTTTCAATGTTCAACAACAGGATAAAATAGTGAAGAAACGTGAATTAATAGTCAACGCTTGAATATTCGAATAATTGAAATTCAATTACTGAGTGGTTTGAAATAACTAGGGACATTTGCCAAGGTTCTCAGCACTTAGACTGGACCTCTTAAAAAGTTTTGGTAATCAAGGGGATCAGCCTTTCATACCCCGTGATTTATGCATAAACACTTAATAACCGACATTGATATCATGCCTTAAATCAAATTTATCCTTTGCTCAGCCAAGAGTTCTTACATGACAATATAATAAGAACAGCTTTTAAAATACCTTTGATTTAACAAATTAGACATGCTTGATCTAGCTGATACAAATAACATAGATCTATCTTATAAATAATTCATGCCTGAAAGAACTTCAATTGAATATACGGTTCAATAATAATAGGGCACGAAAATAATTGCACAAGGTGCGAGTCTCAATAACCAGTATAGATGTGAATAATCAACAATAATTATTCACTAACATGCTTCGAAAATAATAACTCGAGTTTGAGTTAGGGAACTTGCAATAATGTAAGAAGTTTAGGGTTAGGAACTTGCCTGTTTGCTCAGCTACAAATAATTCTAGCTTTAACTAATTGGCCTTGAAAAACCTAACATTGATAATGTTGAGCTATCAATTAGTACTGCGTAGTTGTATATCGATACGCTTACTTATGCTATTTATTTAACAATTAAGCAAATCACATAGCACACATAAACTATCGTAAATCCTATAAGACACTTAATTGATCCTTAGGTTGATGGTTTAATTAATTAACCATGTTTCCCTTAAGTGATAATCACTTATTAACCTTTAAGCAATTTATTATAATTGTTAAATTACTTAACTTTACTCTTTCTTAAGTAATATTCATTTATTAAACCCTTAAACAATTTGTTATGATTGTTTAATTAATGGGTTATTAAACTCTCTCTATTTTATTAACTCTATCTTCATTTAATTACTATTAAATAGTAATTAATTAATTATCTTTAGTTATTATTAATAGTAATTAATAACTAATTATATTCATTTATTATTTAATTATTAATTAAATAATAATCGAATTATAAATTTTTAATTGACTTTAATTATTATTTAAGATTAAATAATAATTAGTTAAGTTTATTTATTATTTAATGTTAATCAGATAATAAATAATTAATAAGTGAGTACTAATTATCTTTAGTTATTATTTAATAATAAATAATAACTAATTAGGTTTATTTATTATTTAAAGTTAATCAAATAATAAATAATTAATTAGTAAATAGGAATTATCTTTAGTTATTATTTAATACTAAATAATAACTAATTAGGTTTATTTATTATTTAAGGTTAATCAAATAATAAAATAATTAATTAGTGAGTAATAATTATCTTTAGTTATTATTTAATAGTAAATAATAACCAATTAAGTTTATTTATTATTTAAGTTAATCAAATAATAAATAATTAATTTACAATTTTTTTAATTATCCTTAATCATTATTTAATAATAATTAAACAATAATTAATTTAGTATATATGGAAATATAATAGCACATCCCACAAAAAAAATTTTATATGACTATTATTTTTATTATTATTATTTTATAATAATAATAGTAAGGGTTTTAAGTATTTAATATTTATAAAAACAAGTCTCGATGGCAATTTGGTAAATAAGACGAAATTCGGACGGAGGGGCACAACCGTAATTTCCCCCGCCTGATCGCCCGCCCGCGCATTGCGCGTGAGCCTTCCCTGCCTGGCCAAAACGGCGCCGTTTGGCTGCCGCTGGTTGAAGGAATACGCTGGCGCGCCATGCGCGGCCAGCCCCCTTTTCTAAGACGCGCGCCATGCGCGGCCTGTCTTAGCCCTTATCAAGCAGCAGCCTTCCAGGGGGTTGTTTTTACATTTAATTAATTCTAATACCATCAAGAAAGTTTTAAATCTCCATTATAAATTCTAAAAAAAATCCCCATGGCTAAGAAAAATATTTCTAATATTACAAACAAAATATTTATGACTTAAATCAATATTTTTTCGTCAATAAGTTTTGTACTCCAATAAATCATTGTATACATGTTTTAGCCCATCAAACCACCTAAACTTGCTACAAATATTTTTTAAACTTCAACATATTATTAATAAAACATACTAAACCATTATTTTATCATCACCTAGGTTTTAAGATCATGAGTTAAGCATTCTTTTAGAAAAAATATAGATCTAACAAAATAAAACGTAGATCTAGTAAAATAAAACATAGATCTAGCAAAATAAAACATAGATCTAGCAAAAATAAAACATAGATCTAGCAAAATAAAACATAGATCTAGCAAAATAAAACATAGATCTAGCAAAATAAAACCTAGATCTATAAATATTTCATTTCTTCCACAACCTCCAACCAATAAGCCATAGAAACCCCAACACAAATAAATGACTACCACTAATAAATGTTAGCCATTTAATATCAACAAGAAAACTAGGGTTTGAGAGAATGAAGATGTATACCTAGAGTTAGTGGCTATTCTCCTCTTCCTTCCAAGTATGATCCGAAAAAGGATATGAACTAGCTAGGTCTCCTTCACTCCTTGGTGACTCAATATATTTTCTTTTGCTCTCAAATGCTTTCCAATGCTCTCAATGCTCTCAACTCTCTTAGGAGATGAATAATAAGGGAGCCAACCCCTATTATCTTTGGTGAGGGCCCTATTTATAGGAAAAATAAAGACCATGGGCAACATAGTCAGTAACCATGACTAGGCAAGGGCAATTCGGTCAATTCGTCAATAATAGGAAGTTTCCTAGCAACTTCCTCAAGGGTAATTTAGTCATTTTCCAACCTCCTTCAAGGTTAAAATAGTCTTTTCTCAAAATCTTAATTATCCATTAGTTATTAGCCATTTTCCATTGGTTATTAAACATTGGTTATTATCTTGCCATCATTACATTGGTTAAACACAATGGTTATTATCCCGCCATCATTTCATTGGTTATTAACCACTGGGATATACAGTGGTTATTGCCCCTTCATGATTACCTTGGTTATTAACCACTCTTGGCCATTTTAGTCATTACACACAAATTCCTACACTTGACTCACCTATGGTTATTTCTTAACCATAATTATATCATACCTGCCAACACAAGTATAGACACATCTTATACATCTCCCACCAATTAACCCAAGTTGGTTTAAATAGAACACAACATTAACTCATTAAATTAAATTAGATTTAATTAATAAGGACGTTCAAAATTCACGGGCATTACAGTGGTTGTCGCCCGGATCGTTTCTAGCAAAGTTATAAGGTGGACCGCTCACAACACCTCAACCCAATGTTTATATTGAGACGAGAACCTTGGTACAATTGTTTTGTGCTAGGAAGCTTGCGTTGAATGGAACACCAACGACACCTTGACCCAATGTCTATAAAGAGACAAGAATCAAAAATACAATCGACGATTGATGCATGATAGAAAAGATGTCACACACAACTATGACTTGTTGTATGATAACTCAAATTAATTCTCAAGAAAACTAAGAACTAGTCTAGGAATTCTTAAAGAACCAAAAGATGAGAAACCTCTCAATTGAATAAACTTAGAAGAATTGTTGACCATCCAATTACATCACTCATGTAATCTATTTATACTAGTAGAATAAAACCCTAATTACAAAAGGAATTGAAACACTAGTTAACAACTAATTAGGAAGAAAAATTTAACTAAGAAACATCCTAATTATAATAGAACTCTAAAAGATCTAATAAAATCTTCAAATTAAATCTGGTCAAAAAAGTGTCAAAAACGCATATTAGAAATCTGTGCCACGCTTCAGTGCCAGCGGCGCTCAAAGCAAGCAGTTTCAGCGCTGGTCGCGCTCAACTCCAGAGGCTCCAGCGCCGGCCGCGCTTAAAACAAGCAATTTCAGAGCCGACCGCGCTCAAGTTTGAATCTTATTTCTACTGCGATATCTTTTAGAAAAATGGCCATAACTCTCGCATCCGAACTCCAATTAGGACGATTCAAGATGTTCTAGAAAGATAAGAAATAGATCTACAACTTTTATTCTTTGAGAACTGAGAGATTCTGGCTGGATCAAGGTCGAAATTGGGCCCCAAGTGACTGTTATGTAAAACGGCAACTCCAACTTTGATATTTCGCAATTTGGGCTTTCTTGGCTTGGATCAATGCTTGGGTCAGTACCATCTTCCACCATGAATGTCTTTGCCAAGAAACTTGAATACTCCTTCTTCTTTCCGTGCAATCTAAACTCGTGTTGTCGACCGTTATCTCGTAACCTCCACATGCATTGATCCTCTCCTTGCGATTCATCAGAATTGAGCTCCAATGTACACATCTCTAAGTAGATTTTAGCCCAGTCACTTAAGGTCATTCGTTGAACCTCTTGAACTTGAGTTGAGTCGTTGTCGTTCGATGCAAGCCTGACCAGGATTGTATCATTTCCCTCCGTTTGAAAAGGATTTGTCCTCAAATCCGACATCCCTTCCTTTTGAAAAGGATTCACCCACAAATCTTATCGAATATGAAAAAAATCATCAAACACTCTAACTCCTGCAAGGAACTTAGCAACATCTGAATTTTCTCTCGTAATGACATGAACAACTCATAAACGTTTCCTTCCAAGCGATGCTCGAAGCGGCATAGCATCCTGTAAACTCCTCGTAACACAACTTGGAAACTTAAACTTTCGAACTCCTTTACATAAGAACTTATCCACATCAACTCGATGCTCTTCCACACGTAGTCCAAATATGCCCACAATATTAACTACATCAAAACAAACTAAATAAGCAACTAAGGTAAACACACAATCTAAATCTCTACCTATCCACATAAACATATACGTAATAAAATAAATGCAACTAAAACTATGAAAAGCTCTATCTCCTCCTGGATCAAATATCAGTATGTATAACCCTTCACACTTCATCAACTTCCATCCACGAATTCCCGGATCAAAAACCCACTTGATGATCTCGTGCATTTACAAATACTCCCAATGACGAATTTTCGGATCAAAAGTAAACCTTATGATCTCGATCATTCACACTAACATCCATTCCATTGCACCTGGATCAAATAACAATCGTTGAAATCTTTCACACCGCAGATGCAAACACTCTTGAATTCCTGGATTAAACATAAAACAAATGCAATCAACATGTATCTTTTGTGTACTATCCAAAAATTCACAAAATCCAAAATCACACGTAAAGTCTATAATAACAAAAATCAAATCACTTCCCTTTAGACTTTCCATGCATTGTTCGAATTGTTTTGCACAATGACTCATACTTTTCTCCTCGATGAATATAAACTCATCCTGATTCTGCAAAACACAAACAACCTTTCCCTTCCCATTGACAATAGCAAATTCAAAATCAAGTAATCGCATCAACGGAATCAAAAGGTCGTTATCAACATCACAAGACGAAAACTCAATAGCATATCCAACACTATGATGATCACAATCAAACTCAATACATGCTAAAGAATTTTCCCAAGTGTTGACAAAAATAGGAATATCATCAAAACAGATAACGACTATTTTCCCCTTGAAAGAATGAAAAATATGATTTAATTTGAAAATATTTATTGCATTAGCTAGTCTAAATGATCTAACTAAACACACATGCAAATCATATCTCAATCCAATCCGATGATAAACACCCTTCAAATTATTACCAAATGATAGTGTTTCATGCAATGAAGATTGTCCTAATGAAAAGACATGATCACTACCACTGTCAACTAACGACAAATCATGTAAAGATTGACTAGCATGAAAACCTAACTCAACATATGGATAAGAAAACCTAGAATGAATTTCATGCAAGTAACGAAAATGAAAATATACCAAATGATAGTATGAACACTGAAAACGAAAATAAATATCATGATCATAAACTAACTCAACAAAGATCAAATATCCTCCATAGTTTATGATAAAGACGATTGTACCATCAAAATAGCTAGACACAAATTTACTAATGGAAACATGGAAAACATATTTTAAATAACTCATAAAAACACTAGATGCATTAGTTAATCTAACAGAAATAACTATCCACCTATACAAGTCACATGTTAACACAATTTTCCATTTATCACAATCTCTCATGCTAATTTGATTAGGCAGTGTCATCACATGGTCATCATCCAATGTAGATAAAACATAAGAACTATGCAATTTATCAAACATATTATCTAAGTAAAGAAAATAGCAACGATACTTGTTTACCAATTTAAAATTGACAAACATGCTCGACGTTCTTTCCTTCTCAGGTACTATGATCTCACGGATGGCACATGCACTCATGACTTCATCCACGATACCTCTCTCTATCAACTCTCCATCCTGTCTCAGTGACTCCTTCGTCTCCTCAAGAACAACATAAGCTGACGGGTATGGAATGATAGCACTCGGTATATAATCCCTCACATGTATAAGAGAAACAATAGAACTAGACAAAACAGAGTTAATCTGGTTAGTATTCAAAAGCGTCGTCTTGTACGAATGTACAGTTATTGGCTATTCAAAATACAACTCACTCTCCTCTCTTTTTTCACTCGTACTCTCCACTGTTTCTTCCTCTCGTTTCTTTTAATTCTCACTTTCCTCAATCTCTCTATTTTCTATCTCTTTTTTCTTGCACACTCAATCTTTTTTTCAATTTCTTCTTCACTTTCTTTTTGTCGTTTAATTTCTTGCTCATGTTCATGGACTTCATCTACCACATTGGAATCTAACAATTCTCCTTGGACTGCATGTTTTCTTTCATCTTCTTCCTCACTTAGCTAATCTTGCTCCTATTGTGCCTGTCGTGCGTTTTGTCGCTGCATCAACCAATCCTCCCACATCTCACAAAATGAACCCATGACTTCTCCTTTCTTCTTCTTAGAACATAATAGTTCCCTATACACCCTAGGAGTCTCTCGTGACTGTCTCTGATGCGAATCTCCTTGCATGCGATCCCTCCTTTCATCATCCCAGGTTGATCTCCTTGAAGGTTGATCGACATATCTTGGAGTTGCATACTCGTTCCTCCTATTAGACTGTACTGGAACAAACCGCTTCCTCATCACGGTTTTCAATTTTTCCTATGTCTCGATCGGATGCTCTCCATCATTTTCCCTGTGACGCTTAAATTGAAACCACCATGTAATTGCATGATCGGACTCTCGAATCGCTAGTTTGAACTTCCTCCGCTCAGAATAATTATAATAGTCAAACTCTCGCTCCATCCTATTCTCCCATCTCAAATATACATCTGAATCGATCATGCCTTGGAAAGAATTCCCTCGAGACCCATAAGTACTTTCACAATTATAACCATACATATTTACTGTAAAACAAAGATGAGTAGATAAAATATTTTCTCACACACTCCCTTACGTGTTTTGCTCAAACAATGTATCGCACAATTATGAAATCACTCGTGTATCGCTCAATTGGCTTGTACCCTCTAATATTCTCACTACTCTTGCCTTTTACCACTCAATATTCTCTTTAATAGGTTCTTTTTGAATTCACCAAGCCAATATCACAGTTTATCTATTAATTCAACAAGAACTTATCACAAAACAAAGTATAGCAAGATGTAATGTATGATCTCCAACACGATCTCACAATAGCCAATTAAACCCTTCTTGAATGAGTGATAAATATTCCCAATATCCTCAAAATTCACGAACTCCAACAATTAGGATTCAATTAATAATTTCTTCAATAAAATCCCAATAACCACGAAACTTATGAAACCCAGGCAATTGCAACAATAATAATTTTGCCCAACAATATCACTCAAACAAAATAGTTGCAATTTATTTGTTTTTTACTCTTTTTTAACTCTTCAACTAGAAAAAAATAAAGATAGATAACTCGCTAGAAAGGCTTAGCTTTGATACCAAATGATAGACTCCACGGCGCGGTTGCGTGAGGTGGTTGTCGTCCGGATCGTTTCTAGCAAAGTTATAAGGTGGAACGCTCACAACACCTCAACCCAACGTCTATATTGAGACGAGAACCTTGGTACAATTATTTTGCGCTAGGAAGCTTGCGTTGAATGGAACACCAACGACACATTGACCTAATGTCTATAAAGAGACAAGAACCAAAAGTACAATCGACGATTGATGCATGATAGAAAGGACGCCACACATAACTATGACTTGTTGTATGATAAGTCAAATTGAATCTCAAGAAAACTAAAAACTAGTATAGGAATTCTTAAAGAACCAAAAGATGAGAAACCTCTCAATTGAATAAACTCAGAATAATTGTTGATCATCCAATTACATCATTCATGTAATCTATTTATACTAGTAGAATAAAACCCTAATTAGAAAAGGAATTAAAATACTAGTTAACAACTAATTAGGAAGCAAAATCTAACTAAGAAACATCCTAATTAGAATAGAATTCTAAAAGATCTAATAAACTCTTCAAAATCTTTAAAATCTGGTCAAAAATGCGTACTCGGAATCTGTGCCACGCTTTAGCATTGGCAGCACTCAACGCAAGCAGTTTCAGCGCTGGTCGCGCTGAACTCTAGAGGCTCCAGCTCTGGCCGCGCTCAAAACAAGCAATTTCAAAGCCGGCCACGCTCAAGTTTGAATCTTATTTCTGTTGCGATGTCCTTTGGAAAAATGGTCATAACTCTCGCATCCGAACTCCAATTGGGACGATTCAAGATGTTCCAGAAAGGTAAGAAATAGATCTACAACTTTTATTCTTTTAGAATTGAGAGATTCTGGCTGGATCAAGGTTGAAATTGGGCCCCAAGTGACTGTTATGTAAAACGGCATCTCCAACTTTTATATTTCGCAATTTGGGCTTTCTTGGCGTAGATCAATGCTTGGGTCAGTACCATCTTCCACCATGAATGTCTTTGCTAAGAAACTTGAATACTCCTTCTTCTTTCTGTGCAATCCAAACTCGTGGTGTCATGCGTTATCTCGTAAACTCCACATGTATTGATCCTCTCCTTACGATTCATCGGAATTGAGCTCTAATGTACACATCTCTGAGTAGATTTTAGCCCAGTCACTTAAGGTCATTCGTTGAACCTCTTGAACTTGAGTTGAGTTGTTGTCGTTCGATGCAAGCCTGGCCATGATTGTATCAAATACTCATTAATTTGAAACTGTGGAAACCTTTGAATTCCTTTAATAATCCTTCGGTCCATAGTGGCTCGATATTTTAATTCAAAGGACGGAATTAGAACCATTGATGTGTACTTGTTCACAACATTTTTATTTAAATTCCTGAGCTATCCTTATAGCCTTGATATTATGAACTTTGTATATACTCGTTCACATTTATTGTTATATTACTTGCTGAGCAAATTTATTGCTCACTCTTGCTTCCCTTAAACATTTCAGTTAAGGTAGAACACTATGGAACCTTAGGAAAAGACAAGGGTGAGGCTATGGCGTAACTTTGTTCCTTCATGCTAGAAGTTTATTATTATATTGTAATAAGACTTAATTAATATTATGTATTAAGTTATGTTATTGTTTAAGTTGTGTAATATGTTAGTAATGGTTGCGAGACAAGGGACGAGAATAATTATATTATATCAATGTAAATTATTCTATTATTTTCGCTGTATGAGTTATTAGTATGTGGTATAAGGGAGATCGCGAGGCACCAAATTCGAGGTATAGGTATCTGAATTTGGGGGCGTCACACTGATATCTAGCTTGTTCATGTGAAAATTCACAACAAATTGTAAGAAAGAGTCCGGAAGTGATTGCAAGATCAAATCTTGGATCAACTTTCCATCCATGACAAAACCCTGTTCTCCTAATTGTTCAATCAAATTGATCATTTTGAGGACATGTGTCTGTACTGTAGTGCCATCGGTCATTCAAGATCGGAAGAGCTCCTTAGATATCTGATATCTAACCGTCCTACTTTCCTCACCTCTCAACTCCTTGAGGTGCAGGATTATAATAGGAGCATCCATAGTTACATGTTGACGCTGAAACTCGTTTACTCATGGATGCGAGCATGATGCATTGAGCCAACTGTGCATCATCTTGCCACTTTCTAAAAGTAGCAATCTCTTCCTTAGAGGTTGTTTCTGCAACAGTTGCAGGTACATGCATATTAAGGACATAAGATAGCTTTTCAGCCTTGAAAACTATTCTCAGATTCCTTAACTAGTCTGTGTAATTCGGTCCGGTTAATTAACATCTAATATGCTCCGCAGTGATAGTGAAGTAGACATTGTATTCTGTAAATAAATTTATAATTTAACAACATTTTAGCATACATTCATTTCTTAATTACCAAAATAAATTAGGTCTTTATTTAAATTGGTATCTCCCACTATTTTCATCAAACTATATTACCCTCAATATATAGTTCGACAAACCTAATTAAAGATTTGCTAGTGAGAATAAGGATCCCATTTCAAATGTATATAGTCTTGTGGTGACACAATAAACTATATATAAATAAATAGGTAGACAACTATTGTCAATTATATCACCATGTAACTCCTTTAATTTTACCTCTTAGATTATTTTGATCAAGTGGTAACACATCCGAATCAAAATTATTCAAGTTAAGTCTAACCTAGCACTTCCATATATGTGAAGAGAAAAATACCGTCCTTGTGGTGACACAACAAAACAGTAATGTTCAATTCCTTAATAAGCATCAAATGTGATAAGGCAACATCTTAAATATCTAATGTTTGCCTTGTGGTGACACAACAAACTCATATTAAATATTCAATACTCTATTGCTTTACCATGCTAGAATGCGACGTTCGATATTCCAAATATCTTTGAACGTTACAACTTAATATAATTTCTTTGAGGGGTTTGTTATTATTTGTCTCATCTTGTTTAGCGCGCATGCACATATATATATAAAATACGCGTCATATTATTTAACATGCGAAACATATTGGATAATATATAATATATACATAGTTAGCATGCACATATAGAATACTATATTCTACCCGGATTGATTATGGACTTTTATTCTAATTTGGTTCACTAAAACTACCAAGTGAACCAAAAGGTCAAACCTAGGGTGTAAGAACTGAATTTAAATATAACTATTACATTTAAATCCCGGGCTCCATTACAAACGGGTCTTCAAGCGCTCCTTGCTCCTTTGTCTCCAATTCTTCAAAATAATTCTAACTAATCCTATTACATAAACTATTTACAATAAATAGAAACATTGATCAGCAGTCAAGGGGAAGTACATAGGAGGGAGATAGAATTTACATTAAGAAAAATTAGAGAAGACGAGGTATGCAAACCTCATTTATAAAAACTCTTCATTCATACATCCTCATAAAATAAATCCAATCATCCATTGGTCATTAGCCCATAATCAATCCCATTTATTTTCATACATATCACCATATGCATCAATAAATAACATTCATCTCATGAATAATAAAACCATTCCATATATGCATCGGTATCATTTAATGGGCAATCTAAAGTTGCATAAAATCTAATTTTGAAACAAAATAAACTCTTCTATTTTAATCAAAATCTAAATCAAAATGAACTCTTTTATTTTAATTTATCCAATTTTGAATAAAAATAAACTCTTTTATTTTTAATCAAATTCTAAATAAAAACAAACCCCTTTATTTTAATCAACATGGAATCCAATTTCAAGTTCAAAATAAACTCCTTTATTTTAACTTAAAATTGCTGGAAAAATAAAATATGTTGAATCATATTCCTTATCAAAATAAACATCTTTAATTTTTAGGAAACATGGAATCCTATTCCATATGTGAATAAACTCCTTTATTAACATGAAAATCCTATTCCAAAACAGAATAAACTTTAATTTTTATTAACGTTGAATCTAATTCCAAGTTAAAATAAAACTTTTAATTTTTATAATATTCCAATTCAAAATAAACCTTTCATCTTAATTGAAAATAAATAAAATTAAAATAAAAAAATTTCAAAATCTATAGACCGACGTGGTCGCGCTCTAATAAGAACTAGGAGCGGCGCGACCGCGCTGCCCCCCCAAAAACGATTTCTGGGTTCGGGCGCGGCCGCGCTCCAGAATAAACTGGGAGCGGCGCGGCCACGATGCGTAGCAGACTCCGATTTTTTTTTTCTGCTGCCCAGAAAATCGATTCAATCGCATACCCATACACATATGGAATCATCATAATCGATAATTAGCATAAGGTTTGGCTCTGATACCACTGTTAGGTTTGTATATAACGCGAGCATGCAATCAAATTACACAAATATAGCGGAAGCGCGATAAAATCAAATTTTAAAATTTTATACAAACCATCACCATGATCTTTCCTTATGCGCAATTATCAATTGAACGAAAGATAGAAAATAAGAATTATACCCTCGTAGATCAAAGTTTTCTCGGGTACAAGTTCAACTCCAAATCCTTCGCGTTCTCCTTGAATTTTATCGATTAGATTCCTTCTTTTGATCAATGCAAGTCACCCAAGTATTTGGCCTATAGAGGTGATCCACCAAGGAATAATACGTATTCAAGAAGATGGATGTTGGCAAAATCTTAGTTTCTATCTCTATAGAATTTGTAAGTACTCTCCCAACTATTGGAAGTGTGTCTAACCCCAATCCATAATCAGACTCCTCTTATTTATAGATATAGGCAACCCTCCTAAACTATTTAGGAATAGGGTTTTATTTTAATTAAACTCTTTTAATTAATTAAACTCCTAATCCAATTAGGAATTTATGAGAGTACTTTTATTAATTAATTCTCAAACCCTTTTAGAAATTAAATAATAATAATAGTAATAATAATAAAACTTCTCTTATTAATTTATGTTTAATATTTTCAAAATATTAAATAATAAATATTAAGCTATTTAATTTATTCTATCACCATAGATTAAATTAAATATACTTAACTTATTATTACGATTATGTCATTTACTTCTTAAATAAATATTTTTCTTTTACAGTGTGACCATTTAGGTTATCCATATTAAACTAGTTGTGAGTAAATCAATTAGAACAATTCTAATCTTATTTAAATAAATAAATTAAACTATTTAATTTATTTAAATAAATAATATTTATTTTACAATAAGGGTAAGCCTCCTTAGCGATCAACGACTTTCCAGATAATATAGATTTCAATGTTAATTATAAAAGAACCTTTCAGTGAATAGTTATCGTACAATTCAATCCTTCTATCATATAATGTCCCAATCAAATATAAGACATGAAATTACTGTCAAGTCTTATTTTATTTGATTATATGTATTTCGATTCTCAAATGCACAACTCTGATTAATGCAAATTAGAAACACCTTTCTAATTTCATTCTGCTTTGGTCAAAGACTTCTGAGTTGTCATTTATCGAATCACATAGGACATTCTCTCCTTTTACTAAAAATGGTAGATTCTTTGTTGACTATTTACCTATCTCCATGTACAACTTATTATACCCAATCATTCCCTTTGATATACCCTAAAGGTCTTAAGTGACATGTCAAAGTATAACTCATCATACACAAGATACTATGATGATCTCAAGTCTAAGGATCACTTGTACTACTATCACTTAAGGAATTCCTATTGACAGACAAGTAAAACTCCATTAGGTATTTCTTTAGCGAGCCACGTTCAGTGAACTTATCCTCTAATAAGCACTTACATACTTGCTTCAGTGTCTTCACACAAATGATTATGAGATCAATCATCCACTTCCTAAGAGCAAGCAAAGTATGTACTAATCTATCCGGATTTAGTAATCCAACGATTAGGAAAGATTTTAGTTTGTGAGCTATCTAGAATTTAGATCTCATTAGCATGATCATCATCATGTTTCTAAAAGCATTGCTTAAAACTATGGGTTTATCACACTTAATATAACAGCATCATGTAGATAATGAAAATGCCTTTAATAAATTAATTCTTTTATTAATAACCGAATAAGATTACAAAGTATATGCTACATCATATCAAATATGATTGGCTTGTGTTCATACTACTTTCAAGTGGTTCAGATGTAAATGGTCGTTGTGACCTTATCCTTAGTGAATATCTTGCTCAGTGGAGTGAAAAAGTGGAGTATGAGTTGTTTAGTCTTCGAATCACTTAAAACCTCATGTGTCATTTACTTTACGTTACTCCCTCCGCCCCTTAATATAAGTCATTTTAGATAAGTGTTTTTGTCTTTTAATAAATGTCGTTTGAGAATTTTAAGTAAGCATTAATTACTTAGTTTCTAATATTATCCCAAGTATTAAGTATAACTTTGGTTTTCTCACTATTTTTTGCCCAATAAATAACACTCTATTTTTCCAATACAAGGACAATATAGACAATTAATATTATATTTAATTTTATACAATTATTTCCTTAATACTTGTGCACAATTCTAAAACGACTTATATTAAGAGACGGGAGGAGTATTTACATTCTGTCAAATACAAACTGCTATATCTGCTATGTGTTTGCATCTCCACAAGACTTAATTTAGATCTTAGAATTTCATAATCTCTAAGGGGGATTTATTAAAAGAATATTCTGTTATGCTTAATCAATATGGTTAACTGATTACTTGGTAATACATCTTTAACTTGAAAATGAAAAGTTTTTAAAGATCTATTCACCCCCCCTTCTAAATCTCCATTGTGCCTCTGAGAAATAACAAGTGGTATCAGAGCAAGTTCTCACGAATATCTAAAGTTTACATTTTGAGTTGATCCAAGGCATCTAACCAAAGCCAGTTCTAAACTAGGTAGTGGAAGTTAAACACATCTTATAAATGAAGATGAGCTTATATGTTGGAATTTACTTGTGCAGGTATATATATATATATATATGAATGTAAATGATCTGCTAGATGTCATCCAGAATTGATATTTGCAAACAAAGTCATCGCTATTGCCAGTCAAGCCTAGAAAGGCTAAGATCAATCTGCAGATTGAGTTATCCAGTTACAGGAAAGTGTTGGTGCAGACAGAGCTGAGGATTCTATGTTCATTGCTCTGAACAATGATGTATTTGAAGATGTCATGATCTGCACCTCTGCCAAAGAAGTTTGAGAAGCTGAGCTAACAGTGATCAAGGGCGAAGCTACATTCTAAGTCATACACGTCCTTGGAGAAAGGATCACTGTGATAGATGAAAGATTCATATGCTTCTCAAAATAATCTAGTGCAAATGGCAAAGTTCATCCCAATAAGAATCTGAACCTTGAGGTTCATTCGAGCTTTTCAAAGATTATGGGATATCAAGACTTTCCTCTATTTTAAAGCAAAGGATCTACTAGATATACTCTGTTCAGAAAGTCTATCTAATAAAGCAAGATGATCATTCTGAAGATGCTATAAGTGATGGTTGTTGGTGATTCTCAAGATTGCATATCTCTTCTCAACAACAGAATGTAATAGCTCAAGCAGAACCGTTGATGGTCAAGAAATTGACATCAGTAACGTATGTGACATTATCCTTTCTAAATGCTTATACTGATGATTATAGAATTGCATTATATAAAACCATGTATGTGTTGCATTATTGTTTAAATTGTCTCAGTATTTTATCAAGGGATCATTTTCTTCTTCAAAAGGAGAAAAAGAGAGTGCAAACAGAGCTGTGAATTACTATGTGAAACATTGTTCTCTCTATCCAAGTTTGAGGCTGAAAATGAATTTTTGAGAGAGACATCTAAAGTGTATGTACTGAGAAAGTCTACTCTTATCTATGTGTTAGAAATGACAATTTCTCTATGGAAGTGTTCTTCATCATATGATAACTGATTGATCACTAGTCATAGATGTGTTTCTGATAAAATCAGTTCTAAAGCTTAGAAGATTTATCTTCTATATGGAAAACTCAATGGAAATTAACAATCATAATTAACTCTTCTTCTTATTAGAGGTACTATTATTATGAAATTCAAAGAGGTTGTTAAAGTTGAGTATTTCAAAATGATTCAACTTTTGCTTACTAGATTGCTATGTCAAAGAATTATCAGTCACAATGGCCTGTGTTTTTGAGAAACCGTATAGTGTAATCAATACTACTGTTGTACCTCGAAGAGTCGTAGAGTCTGATCAACTCCATGAACCAACCAGGTGCAAATCTTAGAGTTGACCATTACTCTACGGAAGTTCAAAATCTTAGAACATAATAAAAGCAAAAGAAGTTTCTACCAAAAGGGAAGGCTTATCATCCACATAAATTTTGTGAGAAAAGATGTCCATACACACATACTCATGCAACACATTATCTGATTAAATCATCATTTAAATTGAAATATGCGCTTTCCATCGTTTTGATAATGTCATTACATATTGTAGACCCAAAATTTAAAAGACTTGGGTAGTCAAGAAAACTGACCTAGCAGAACCCAAAACAATAATGGGTACTAAGATAGAAATCTATTAAACTCTACAGGTACCAAGGCTATACTTAAAAGAAGTTCAATCAAGAAAGTATCCAAGAACAAGGTCTTTTAAGTCGTAGAATAGACCAACACTACGATTGCAGAAGTCAATATGTAGAGTCAGACCAGATGATATCAGTACCAGGAAAAATGTAAGATTTCACAAGTTAATAAGTATCATCAAAGAGCTCACGTCAACTGCAAGAGTCACCAGTTGTCTTTGAGGATAGTATCTCTGGATTATCATATGCTAACACTCAATTAAGAATTATGCATTTATTCTGAAGATGAAGGAATCTCACACTCATTCAATGGAATTTTAACATTCATGAAATGATTGCCAGAGAATTTCTGATCATAAAAGTCTCTATCTTATGACAACTGATATGAGAATGATCAAGATTACATGCAAAGAGCTCAAATTATAGATCTCAGAGCAAAAGAACACAACGATCGTGAAGATGTGACAGATGAACCAGACAAGGAAAGAGTAGAGTCCTCAGTTCCAATCATGGGAATTCTACGAATCAATGAAGCTATTGATCCTGTATTTTTCTTTAAAGATTTCATTTAATAAATCTTAAGAAAGTAAATGGAATTATGGAGAGAAGCTAGTCCTTATAAAGAAAAAGATTTGGACTCTGGATTCTCTAGAAGAGAAAGAAGTTGGTTCTAAAGGGAAGTCTTTACCAAGTGATCAAGCAAAGCTCACCTATTGGTTCAGTGAAACAGATGAAAACGATTGAGTTTGTTATTATTGATATCATGGTGGAATATAGATCTCCAGCTTCTGAGCACCTAAATGCACATGTTGAGGGGGAAGCAATAAGAAGGAGAGCAATCAGATTTCTAATATCTCAGCAAAGGAATAGTTCGTAGAAGAAAAGATTAACATAAGAATTGTAGATCCAAGTCAAAAGGAGATGAGATAACGCCAAGGAGGATCATGTTTAAATGTTAGAGACATGAAGGGTAAAGACTAAAGAATGATTTAAGGAAATGATCGTTGAGCAAAATGAAAGTTATAGAGTGAAAGTTTTGTCATCAAGCTACCCTACGTCAGAAGAAGTCAAAATAGTCAAGCTAAAGGAAAGTAATGGTCACTCTCTTAAAAGGAGAGGAAACCTTGGAAGATGATATTTAAACAACTGTGGAGTTTAAGTTTTTGAAGCGAAGGATAATGTCATTAGAGATCTGGCGCGTGTTCCACAGTGCGAAATTGGAGGGAACTGACCTAAAAGTCATTTCAAATCCTGACTGTTGATTTTCCCACCCAGCTACCTAAGCCTTTTTTTTCATCATAGTCTACAAACCCTTCAGCTATCAAAAGTTATCGATCTCTTTAACCACCAAATCACTCTAAACTTTCAAACCCTCAAAATCTTCAAAAGACTCTAAAACTCTTTTCGTCTCCTATCATTATCCAATCTTCCAAAATAGGAAACTTCTAAATCAAAGGAAAAAGAAAGGTCGATGAATCTACGACAAAGAATATTAAAGAAGTAGATGAGCATCTGAACCTTCAAGATCATGGTGCATCTGATAATCAGCCACTATGGAAGAGACAAAGAGTAAATGAAAGAGGAGATGAACAGTCTGAAGAACTTGTTCTCAGAAGTTCTAATGAAGCTGGGTTGGATTCTCAAGAAGAAGAAAATGATGACTGGAACAGGATCGTACCAAGGAGAAAGAGAAATGACAAGAAAACTGATGATGAGGAAAGTGACAAGGAAAGTAAATTTGAAAAGGAAAAGATCTCTTTATCCGAAGATGGCGAGGCCAGTGAAGAAAGCATGAAGGCCTCTTCACCTGAGTTTTATCGGTTCAATCAAGAACTATAGGAAATCAAGAATCAAGAGTTGATGACACATAAATCAAACAAAAGGAAAAGATCAAATAGGGAAGAAGAGAGAAGGGAAAGGAAGCTAAGAAAACTTGAGAAGAAGGTAGAAAGAAGATTGAGAAAGACTCAACGCAAAGAACAAAGGAAGAAGAAAAAGAAGGAGATAAAAGCCAAAAGGAAATCAGAAAAGGCTTTCATGAAGTTCATGACAATGTTACCTCTGCTGAATTTCACGATGAGAGTTATATCAGTTGGTGTTTTTCTAGCTTTCCAACATTTGCTTAGTAGCACAAGTTTTTCCAAGAGTTTCTACTCTCACAACTCTGCTGATCTCAAATAAGCCCTTTTATCAGAACTACTGCAACCTTCAGGTAGTTTCCATTTCAAATCTTTCTGAATGTTATTCATATGCCCCCTTTATATCCAACCAAGATAATGAAGTCTTAGAGTTTCCATCTACGATTCTTGAAAAATATCTTTCATGTTTTGAAGGAGAATTTGGTAACCTTCGTTTTGAAGACTTTCCACAACCGTCATTCAGTCCTCAACAAATATCCTCCAACCAAAATATCATCTTTTCATTTTAAACAGTTCCACACACTTCAATCATATTAAGTCATTCTCTGATCGTAGGATCTCAAAATCCTATGATTCACGATTCAGTTGTTGTTGCTCACACACTGATCTCTACATCAATCCACACCTCATTTCCTAACCTAACAATAACTTCATAATTCAATCTGCCAAACTTCTCAAATCCTCTGTCCTCATCTCATATCACTGCTCCACAACTTCAAGAAATAATATTTGTGGCTGTAGGACACTCCTTTGAATATGATACTATGAGAACCCTTTACAATGATATGCCATTTAGTCTTCATGCTGGAATACTGCGTTCCTTCAAACCCTGGACAAGCAAATGGTTGTTTCTCAAGAAATTCAAGATAATAGTGAAATCAACATTGACATTGTAAATGCCAAGATTCTTCAGCTCAAAGTTATGCTCAAAGACAATCGGAAGAGGTGACAGCTCTGATGGCCAATTTCTCTCTCCAAATGATGATAACAAAAAAGGGGGAGAAAAAGCAGTATTAACAAAGGGGGAGAAAAAGCAGCATTAACAAAGGGGGAGAAAAAACAGCATTAACAAAGGGGGAGAAGAAGCAGAAACAGGCAATCAACATGAGAGCAATGGAGAAGCAAATCGCAAGAAGCATGAACGAAGGGGGGGGGGAAAGGAGACGGTGGTAAAGCATAAAAACGTAAAGCAAAGGGAAGGTACAATTCTGAAGCACGACAGGATTGAATATTTTTGAACTGTGATAATTTGTGGTTGATTGGTTGTAAGGTTTTTAAAACGATTGGTTGTTTTTTTTCTTCTGCTAGATAATTTATGGACAATATATAAATGGTAATTTTGAATGCACATCATTTCATTCATATCTGTTGGTCTAGTAATACACTGACTTACTATATCTTAAGTCACATTCATACTCATACTTTTGCATTTTATTGAATTGATTAAATGGTATGCTGTAGTATTTTTGTCATTATCAAATAGGGAAAGATTGTTAGGAATCTGTATGTAGATAAGGATGATTTATTAAGGGGGAGAATGCTAAAGAATCTACATGAGATTACCAATATATGAGATTTGATGATGAGGTATATAAAGCATATTTGTATAAGTAAGTTTTGTGAAGTCCTTAATGAATGTACAAGGACTTAGAATATCGAGAAATATCAAACATGTTAGGTTGATCACACTGAGTTGATCCAAATGAATGAAATATATATGAACTGATCAACTGAAGTATACCTATGAAAGAGAAGCTTTGTAAAGTCCTTAAGAAACAAATGTACAAGGACTTAGAACAGAAAAGATCAAAACTGTTAGGTTGATCTCAACTACCATCACTTGATGAACAAACAATTAAAGTATATTTGTAATAATAAGTTTCTTATAAAGTCCTTAATGAGAAAAATTGTACAAGGACTTAGAATAGATGTAATGACCGAGAATCGTGCTTAGCTTATAATTAGGGTTTTATGAATATTATTAAATAAAATTAGTTTTTATTAATATTATTATGTGTTATGTGTTTAAAGGTCGTATTATGACCTAGAATTTGCTTACATGTTAAAGATTTACGAATTAGGGTTTCGTATGAAGAAATAAAAAAATTTCGAGAAAAAGACAAAAAATATTATTCACGCTAAAAACGCCTTTTTCATTTTTTAATTTTTCGAAAGATGTCATAGCGTTTTTATGATTCACGAGGCGTAATATCCAATAAAATTCAGAAACGAAAAAAGCAGTTTTTCGGCTTGTGGCTTGAACCGGAAAAGTCAACGAAAGTGAAGGTTTTAATCTTTAATCCTTCAGGTTTGGTTTTTAAGAGCCCAATAGAAGTAATGTAGGAGGCCCAAGATAATTTAGTTGAGGCCCAAGTTAAATGGTTAGGAAACCCCAAAGAATAGCCCAAACAATTATTAAATCAAGCCCAAAACCTAAAGAAATCCAAGTGAGTCAAACCATGGATCAAATGGGTGGACAAAATAGATGGAGCAACCCATGTGGGGCCCCCAAGGGGGATGGTACCCGACCACATGGTGAAGAGAAGCTTGTTGGGGAAGCTTGGTAAAGCTTTCCCCATAAGTTAAGTAAATATTAAATGTAAAACCTCAAAAGTCTTTGGTTAGTCAATTTAACTCAACCATGGTCAAGTTAGGCAAGGGTATAGTTACAAGGATGTGAGAGTTAGAGGGTAAAAACCGCACAGGACCGGAGCTAAGGGGAATACTTACAAACCCTAGCAAAGTTATCCTAAAGACCTAAATGCCCCAAACCTTGAAAATCCTATAAATAGGAGATCATTCTTCACAATCCTTACCAATTCACCATCTCAAGAAGAGAACCTATAGCAATATTGTGTGTGAGAGAGAGAGTACTTGGAATCAAGGAAGGAAGGAAGGAGAATAGCAAGCTACCTTGCAAGCTTAGCCAAGAACAAGCAAGATCATTAAGAAGGTAAGAAAATCCTAAACCCTAAAACCATCTATTATGTTTTCTATTACATATAAAAGTGCATGGTTGGTGGTTGTTGTTTATGTGATAGATCATTGAAGGATCTTGGTGATTTAAGGAGAATGACTTAGTAGACTAAATACTTACCGGTAAATCCATGCTAAATGAGAACATATTGATAATAATGAATCAAACAAAGAAAATATGAAAAAGGTTGTTAATGTTGTTGATGAACAAGTTTAAAACCATCGCTTACATGTTAATATTAAAAATCTGCAAAGAAGGAAATATACATGTACAAGTATTGTAAAATGTTCCAAGAGGAATGGAAATAAAATAAGCTATAATGAAGTTATGGCGAAATTTTCAGTAAAAGAGGTTAAAACTTGTTAAAAGACCAAAACCCTAGCTTGGTACCACTTCGGACCAAGTTAGCAAGTAGATCATGTGTCTAGAAAAGTCCAATTTGTTAGGGCTTTTGTAGTTCATGGAAAATGTGTCGTAAGCTCGAGAACGAGCTCAATCCGACTTCGGATGAGCGAGTTCCGGTAATTTGAAAATCCGACGTCAAGAACGTCACTTAACGAGGTCAAGGGACTTTTGAGCCAATATTTAGGCTTGTTAAAGAATTAGAAAAATTATTCCATTCAGATGAAGTTATAGCTGATGTTACGAGCTAGAAATGGGTTCGAGAACGGACTCATTCTGATAACGGATGAGGAGGTTACGACATTCGGGAGCGTGTTAGACAAAATGAAAATTTCAAAAGATGAAAGACATGAATAGCTCTCTAAATGTCGGCGCCGCTTATAGTGTAAAAAGCTGGCACCGCAGCGCTGCTTAAGGATCTGAGAGAAAATATATGAATGGCGCCGCAGCGCCGGAAATAAACTAGAATTGGGCGCCGCAGCGCCGCTCTTGGACTAAGCCCAATAAAAAGCTTTTATGAGCTCGGGCTTTGGGCATTCGCATAGGTATGTTAAGCAAGCGTTCTATAACTCGCATAACACCATGCCAAGTCTTAAAAACAAAGTTAAATACTAAGTTTTGAATAATGAAAAACATTATTAAATATGGATTAAGGGTAAATTAAACCAATGTTTGACATTAAATATGTGATTAATCGGTATGTGTTTGTAAACTTAAATATGTAGGCCATTCGAAGGGCAATCTAGCATAAATTCTAGAAGGCGCTTAAGGCAAGTACCCTAACTTCATTTGATTTTCATATTGAATGCAAGTATTCTAAACTTACTCAATCTTTACATTTGAGCAAGTATCCAAACTTCATTCGATTTTTCTAATGAATGCAAGTATGTCGAAACTTTTCACAAGTGTTCAAGCTATGTTATGCATAACTATTAAAGCTTTCAAGTTCTATTATTCATGAACTACTTATGGGACTGTCTATGCCATTTGACTCGGCTAGACAAATGTTAAATATTTTATCGATTGAATTATAAATCCTTGGAATATTATTGATGTTAAGTAAAGCTATCCAACTAAATTGTTTCTATTAGGATTCTAATGCATGTATAAGATGAAAAACCATAATATTAAGGACATTTTAGTCGGTCATTCCGGCAAGGTCGTGAGGCGCCTAAACCAAACACATATAGTCATTTAAAAGTAGAGTGTTGATCAACATAGAGTACTATAGGATGATCACCTAGAAGTGCTCGTAAGCATATCAGTTTGCAGTAAAAATAAGGTGAAACCTTTTTATGAATGAAAAGAAAGTTCAAGGTCTTATGACCGCCCAGTATATTGTTTCAAAATGTTTTAAACAAAAGTAAACTATGATTCATGTTTATTCAGTATGTTTCACAACTATTGTTTAGTTGTTGAAGAGATACGACATGATTCTTGATTTTGTTGTTATTCAACTATTATACTTGTTGAGCCATTGTATTTTCATCCTTGTTTTTAATAAAATGTTTCAGTTAAACCCGAGACTGGCGAAGGTTCCCGCAGGGACAAAGGAAAAGTTAATGAGTAGGATTATATTATCTATATTTGTAATAGTTTATTCTATGAAGGATTTATTATTATGAAAGTTGTAATATTTATTATTATTATGAGGATGAATGATGTAATAGTTATAGAACCTGGGAATAGAATAAGACATATTGTAATAATATAATAATTATATTTATGTCAATATTATTGTGTGAAATGGATAGTATCATGACGCACTGGACCCGGGTTTAAAGGTAGACCCGGATTTAAGGGCATTACAAGTTGGTATCAGAGCTTTAGGTTATAAACCTTAGGTGGGAGAAATAACTTAGGGATATGACCTTAGAGGAGTAAATTAGAGAAATCAGTCAAAAGATAAACTCAAGTAGAGTTTCTAGGGGATGAATTGAGGAAATTCATCAAAGGAAAAGAATAATAAAAGTAAACCAAAATAAACTATATTTGTTATGTGATATTAATAAATATACTTTATTGTTATGTGTTAATCAGTCTAATAAAATTCTGATTGTAGGATGTTTGAAGAAGTCGTGTTTAGGGATATCCACATCGTAAGCGAGGAGCTGATCACTCCAGTACCTGATTCAATACTCGAACTAACATTCTAAGTAGAAGCTCTTAATGATAGTGACCCAAAAGAGGATCCCGAAGAGGATCCATCTAAACAGGAGGATGATTCTGATGATACATCATTAGAGCCTGAGGAGGGTGTAGGATTGTCAGGTAGCGTGATTAGTGCTTTAGCTGGACGGGCAACTGCTGGTTTGTTAAGAAGTGCAGCAGTGGGAGCTGTACCTGTGGAGGAGGATCCATCTGAGCACGAGGAGGAGGCTGATGATACATTATCGAAGGCTGTACCTTCAGAGCAGGAGGAGGAAGTAGAGCCAGCAGATATGAACAATCTGTTTATGGCAGTACTCGATAGAAATGTCATGTTGAGGAGTAGAGTTCAAGCCCTAGAGGCCAGGGTGCAAGACCTCCAGACAGAGAGGCAGGAGATAGAGTCTTACTGGGAGGCAGAGATCGACGATAGGATCAGGCCGAAGATCAAGATTTGTAATATCCGAGACCTTTATGTAAGTCGATGAATATTTTTTTAAATGAAATTATGTGAAACTCGATGTGATTAATTAAATGTATGTATATGTGCTATGTGATGAGACGTATTTTTAATGGTTAGTTTAAACTAATTTAATTGTTTGAATTAGCTAAGAAAGATAACAATTTTATAAAATGCAAGAAATGGAGTTAAAACTCGAATTTGAGTTCGGAGTGGAATTTGAAGACGCGGACTATATATTTGAGTCCGGAACGTCGAAATTAATAAATATGGAATGTAAGCACAAAATGTGTCGGGGTTAACTTTCTAGTCAAAGTCAACCGGTTGACTTTTTTTTCGGGTAAAAAGTCAAACTCGAATTTTGGAAACTAATTTGGCAAAACGAATATTCCCAAGATGTTCGGAACGTCAATTTTAGTAGGAATCGATATTAATATCGAAAATGTTGATTCCGGAGGGTAAAATGGTCAAATGACTAATTAAATTGATTAATTAATTAAAATAATTATTAAAAAGAAATTAGGAGATCAGCTGATACGTGTGGGCCCCACAGGGGCTATTGAAATTGAAATTGGAATGGGAAGTCGTGGTTATACAAATTATGAGGGAAGGGAGTAAATTAAAAGGAGAGTTTTTATCTTCTATAATCAAAAAACTTTCCACATTCTCAACTCATCTCTTTAATTCTAAAAACCTCAACTAATGAATTGAGTTATGTAGCTGCAACTGATGTTTTGGAGATTGAAAGGGTGGAAGATGCAAGTATTTGCAAAACCTTATAAGTACTCCTCCCCCAAAATACCCTTACTTTTTGCTAAAAACTTCTTAACCAAGAGAAAATTGAGAGTGGGAGAGTTTGACGAATTCTGGAGTTGCAGAGGAGTAATCAAGCAAAGAGAGAAGCGTCATCAGAGTAATTCAAGGGAGGAAATCATCAAAGAGGTAAACCCAATGAACCTGTGACGCCCCCAAATTCTGGCGTCACTGTCTCGAATTTGGTTCATCACGTTCTAACACAATAATGACTTAAAACTAATGCAGCGGAAAAGATAAAATAAATTACATTGATTTAATATAATTATTCTCGTCCCAAGGTCTCGCAACCAATACTATAATACTATCCAAAAGTCTTAATTAATCTAAAACATAGTACCAATACATAATCCATGCCTAAACTTATTACATAACCAAAACTAGAAACTTAAAACAACATAGTAATTAATATCCTTCCTAAGGAAGAACAAAGTTACACCGTAGTTTTGCCCTTTCCCTTATCCTTGCCTGAAGGTTCACCTCGTTCTGCCTTAACTGAAAGGTTTAAAGAAAGCAAGAATGAGCAACAAATTTGCCCAGCAAGTGTATACGATGAGTGTGAACAATAAAAAATTCAAACCGCAAGGATATGACAGTAAAAGGGTAATTCAAGAATAATAAGGGAAATCAATTGTTATACATAAGAGTCGCTATGGACTGAAGAATATCAATAGGAATCTTGCATCTAATCATCTCAAGTCCAAGAATACGAACACTGAGTAGTCACTAAAGGACTAAGAACTCTTGCTAGAATTAACAGTTTTTATACTGAAAATCCAATAAAAACAAGTACACAGGTGATCAGCCCATAGTACCCCAGATTATGCATAACTGTCACATGCTTATAAGTGCGCACGTCGGTTCCCCGACAATATATAATTTTCCCCTTTTTGAGGGTTGTTCATCTCAGTTGATAAGAGTCCTCACCAAGACAATTGGTTTGGAATAGCTTTCTAACACATGTATAATAGTCTAACCGAAACAATGATTTAGACAACTTTTATAATCATATTCAATGATTTAATAAATACCAATACTCGCAATGGGGTTTAAGGGATATTAATCTTAAACCAATCTTTAGAATATGAATGACAATTTAAAAAGTATAAGAGTCATTGTCACATACTTGTACGATACATGAATATACAAGTTTACATGCTTGCTCAATAAAGAGAAAGGGTTCGAATACTTGCACAATATACCACATCCTGCTCGAATGTAAATTGAGTAGGGTTAAAGGAAACTTGTCTGTTTGCTCAGCTACAAATACTCTATCTTTAATTTAAATTGCGTTGAAACGACCTAATCATTAATAAGACGGTTCCTTAGTTAGTATAACATTCTTACAAGTGGTTACGCACCACATAGTTTTAATACACAGTTACGTAGGTGGAATCATGATTACTAAGTCTATATCCGTAGTTTCTCATCTTAGCTAAATGAGTAAGCAAACCTAGAATACCTCGACTCTAAGCATCAACATAAGCTCAAACACATGGTATATCAGTTCAATCATGCAATACCACTTAAAACATTCATACATATATGCTGCAAAACTCCACTTACAAATTAAAATAATTGGGCAGTTCTGGCGACCGGCGCGGCCGCGCTGGTTTTTTCCTTAGGAGTGGCGCGGCCGCGCCACTCTCTGGGCAGACCAAAAATGTAATTTTATTCAGGTGGAAATCCGGGTCTATTCCCCAACATTCAGGCTACTGATATAACTCGAATACACATGCTCATAAGGTTATTAGTTTGAGTTTAAAACTTAACATGCTCATGCTAAATACAATCCAAGGTTATAAGGTGTTATGTTAGAAACTTCTATATTTTAAGCCAATCAAATCCATCTCGCAAAGGGTCAACTATTATAGTCATGATACCGCATAAAGAGACTAGACCATACTTAATAAGCATGCTCGTGCATATATAACACGTGTACACATTAATCAATTGGAATGTCACTTTCTTGAACATGCGTACATAAGTAGAATTCATGCTTAGCTAGATGGTGTTCATGTCAACATGTTCTAGAGGCATAATGAATCCTATTATTTATGCTTGCAAGGTTGGAATGAAATTAACACAACGTTTAACAACAATAGTCCTCACGTCTTAAGTTTTTCTTGAAAAGTTCACATTAGACTAACTAAACTTGCTTAATATCTCTACGTGACTCTCCGTATGCATTCACACATATAATTAGATCATATATACATGCTTGTAAGCTCAGAACATCCAAGATACAAAGTTCGCTAAATTTTACTTCCCACACTTCAAGTTCTCTTTTAAAAAGTCGTTGGAACCGAGTTAACACAACTCGTGTTATGCAAGGTGACCCTAGGTAATACATTGAACTCGTTTTCATACATGTCTAAGCTAGTTACATACGCTCAAAGGATCAGAGTCAAAAAGGCATCACTTTCATAAGGTTTAGTTTTCAAATTCTAAGTTTTACCTCAAAATCTCGTAAACCCAACACATTTCATTCAAGACCATACTTAGATCACATACCAGATACACACATAGGCTTATTTAAGCTAAACTAACATGCTCACGACATCAGAAGAATCAAAAGTTGGAATTTCATTCTGGGGCACGGCGCGGCCGAGCCTGGTTTTGCCTGGGGAGTAGCGCGGCCGCGCTGCTCCTCGACAAAACCAGGTAACTCCCTGTATGGCGAAATTTGCAAAACCAAAACCAATTTAAACAATCATCTGAGCATACCCATCTCACATAAAGTCTATAACTATGATATTAAACATACTTAGTATGATTTTAACAACTTAAAACAAGTAATTAACTAAATTCAAGAATTAATTCATCATTCATGTTATTTCTTCATTTTTTCGCATAATTAGCGATTGATCATGCTACGAACTCGTTTCTGAACCAAAATGGTTCGTTTAACTTTCATTGTCTTCGTATTTGACTATACTAACAATGTATAACAACCATTTGTAGATTATCACAACTTAGCTTAACCATTTTTGGTACATTATAAGCATGTATACATGTTATTTTCTGAGAATTCATAAAACTCAAGTTTGATAGCATTATACATGATTAACACTTTAGTAACATGTATATGAACTTGACAACTTATATACATCAACCACTAACCAACTAACAAGAGATTTATGGCAAAATTCTAGAAATTTATATATAGAACTCAAGAACACAATTAAAGAAAAATTACCTCTTGAAGCTAATTGAGTACCCTAAATCTCCCACCTCAATTTCTGATTACTCCTTAGCTTCACCACACTCACTCTCTACTTGAACAATTCAGATTTCTAGTAACCAAAGTGAAGAAGAGGAGGCCTCTATTTATAGAGTTTCCTTTGTCCATTTTCAGATTTTGTCCAAGGATGCAAACCAAAGGAAGAAGAAAGAAACTTATGGGTAATGGAGGCTTGGTGGAATAGTGGTGGAGCACTATTTGGACCACCTCCCCCACCATCATGAAGCTAAGGTTCCATGGCTGATTTTAAGGAGAAGGTAGAGTAGTATAGCCTTAGGCTTTTTGCAAAACACGTGAATGAGGATTTGGGCAAGAAGGTGACACCCTATTTGGGACACAAGAACTCAGACATTGCAACCAAGGCTTATTAGCATGCTTTGATTTAAAATGTAAACTTAGGTCATATGAAAATAATTAAGTGCTATCACATTGTATCAAATATTCACATATACACATATCATATAATCCATGTACATTAATTATAGTGAAATCTAATTAATCGCTAACACCCAAATATTCAATATATATTATTATTTCATAATACATTTATTGTAATAACATTTAAGTATGGAAATAATTATCATGTAGCAAATATTAATTACCCCATATAATTTAAATGTATATCAAGGTATCGCATAGGATGTTCACGCAATTTAAATGTCACCCATATTCCACCTTATTGAATTATATGAATATTCACACATGCTAATGTTAAATAAAAATATCACGCCACATAACATTTAATTAAATAAAAGGAGATTATTAGCCACACAATAACTAATTAAGATACATTAATAATTTCTTTTCTTATTAAATCACTCATTTATTGAATAAACAAGAAATCATTTTATTGCATCACTATTATGGTGACATATCACATATACTCATATTCGGATAAATATTCAACTTAAATAGAAAAGTCAATAATAATATTATTCAAAATTCTCGGGTATTACATCCTCCCTCCCTTATAAAAATTCCGTCCTCAGAATTGATACAAGGTTACACAAACAAATGGGGATAATCCCTCCTCATTTTACTTTCTAACTCCCACGTAGCCTCCTCGGCGTCGTGGTTTTGCCAAACTACCTTAACAGAAGATATAACTTTATTCCTCAAGGTTTGTCCTTTCCTATCTAGTATTTGGACAGGAATTTCCTCATAAGTCAGATTCTTCTCTACTTGAATCGGCTCATAGGAAATCATGTGCTTATAGTCGGGTTTGTACGGACGTAACACGGAGATGTGAAACACGTCGTGGATGTGTTCTAGCTCAGGCGGTAAAGCTACCATATACGCCACTTCGCCCACCCGCTTCAAAACTTCGAATGGTCCTATGAACCTCGGACTCAATTTTCCTTTCTTGCCAAATCTGATCTTTCCTTTCCAGGGAGATACTTTTAAGAATACGAAACTACCGACTTCAAAGTCTCGGTCCTGACGATGCAAGTCTGCATATTTCTTCTGACGATCTTGAGCGGCTACTAATCTGGTTTTTATTGTTGTCACCACATCGGCCGTCTGTTGAACTATTTCCAGCCCCAAAAGTCATCGTTCTCCGACTTCATCCCAACACAGCGGTGTTCTGCACTTCCTCCCGTAGAGAGCTTCGTAAGGTGGCATACCGATACTCGCGTGATGACTATTATTGTAAGCGAATTCTACTAGGGGTAAATGGTCATCCTAGTTTCCCTTAAAATCCATTACGCAAGCTCGAAGCATATCTTTTAGCGTCTGTATCGTTCGTTCACTCTGTCCGTCTGTCTAAGGATGATACGCGGTACTCAACCTCAGTTGTGTTCCCATTCTCTCTTACAGGCTCTTCCAGAAATTTAACGTGAAGCGCGGGTCTCGATCGGAAACGATTGACCCTGGCATTCCATGTCGCGAAACTATTTCCTTTACGTATAAATTTGCTAATTGGTTAAGGTTGAAACGAATCTTGATCGGTAGAAAATGAGCTGTCTTCGTTAGTCGATCCATGATAACCCAAATGGCATCAAAACCCTTCTGTGTGACTGGAAGTCCCACCACGAAATCCATCGTAATGTGCTCCCATTTCCACTCTGGTATTTCCAGCGGTTGCAGTAGACCACTCGGTCTCTAATGTTCTGCTTTAACTCGTTGGCAAGTGAGACATCTACTGACGTACTCTGCAACCTCTCGCTTCAGATTGGGCCACCAAAAATGTTGTCATAGATCCCGGTACATCTTCGTTCCTCCAGGATGAACAGAATATATCGTGCTATGTGCCTCACGCAAAATTTCCTCCCTTAGTTCAGCAATAGCTGGCACCCACACTCGATTTTCGAATCTCAAAATACCATCCTTATCCATTCAGAACTTTTCTTCCTCACTTCCTGTTATCCGCCTCTTTATCTTCTCGCACTCCCCATCCGTTTCTTGTGCTTCTTTGATTTGATCCAATAATGTTGGACGAGCTTCCATCACAAACAACTTTTCCCTGGGCCCTCGAGATTCCCCAACTTCTATTTCCAATTTTTCCATGTCTCTTATTAACTCCTCCTGAGTTGTCAATGTGAACCGTTTCTCCCTTCCTTTCCTACTCAGCGCGTCAGCTACTACATTGGTTTTTCCTGGGTGATAAAGAATTTCGCAGTCATAATCCTTGATTAATTCCAACCACCTCCTTTGTCTCATATTTAGCTCCTTCTGTGTGAAAATATACTTCAGACTTTTGTGGTCTGTATATATCTCACATTTTTCTCCGTACAGCTAATGCCTCCAAATTTTTAGCGCAAAAACTACTGCCGCTAGCTCCAAGTCATGGGTAGGGTATCGTTTTTCGTAATCCTTCAATTGTCGTGACGCGTATGCAATGACTTTGCCGTGTTGCATAAGCACACAATCGAGTCCTCTATGCGACGCATCACTATACACCACAAATCCTCCCGTTCCATCTGGTAAGGATAATACAGGTGCTTCGCTTAACCTCTTCTTCAGTTCTTGAAAACTATCTTCGCATTTATCCGTCCACACGAACTTCATCGTTTTCCTTGTTAAATTGGTTAACGGGGTTGCTATCTTAGAAAAATCTTGGATAAATCTTCGATAGTACCCGGCTAACCCTAAGAAACTTCTTACTTCTGTCGGCGTCCTCGGTTGTTCCCAACCACTAACAGCCTCCACCTTCGCAGGGTCCACTGAAATCCCATTCTTGTCTATCACGTGTCCCAAGAATTGGACCTTCTCCATCCAGAATTCACACTTAGAAAATTTTGCATACATCTTCTCCTTCCTTAGTGCTTCCAACACCATCTTTAAATGTTCGGCGTGCTCTTCTTTGGTCTTTGAGTAGATTAGGATGTCATCGATAAAAACTACCACAAACTTATCCAAGTATGGCTTGAAAACTCGATTCATCAAGTCCATGAATGCTGCTGGGGCATTAGTCAAACCGAACGACATCACTAAAAATTCGTAGTGTCCATATCGGGTTCGAAACGCCGTCTTCGGAATATCTTCCTCTCGTACCTTTAGTTGATGATAACCCGTTCGTAGATCTATCTTAGAGAACCACCTTGCTCCCTTTAATTGATCGAAAAGGTCATCTATCCTTGGTAATGGATATCTATTCTTGATCGTTACTTTGTTCAACTCACGATAGTCGATACAAAGCCTCATCGATCCATCTTTCTTTTTGACGAATAACACTGGTGCTCCCCAAGGAGACACACTAGGTCGAATATAACCCTTATCTAATAATTCCTGCAATTGTATCATCAATTCCTTCATTTCCACCGGTGCCATACGATACGGAGCTTTCGAAATCGGTGCAGTTCCCGGTGCTAAATCTATTACGAATTCAATTTCTCTGTCTGGCGGAAGGCCAGGCAGATCATCAGGAAACACGTCTTGAAATTCTCTCACTACTGATATATCTTTTGCTTCTACTCCCTTCTTTTGAGTATCCGCAATATAGGCTAAATAACCCACACATCCTTTCTTTAACAATTTCTTGGCCTGCATCATCGTAAGACAACAGGATTGCTTAAGCGATGAGCTACCATAAAACACTACCTTAGACCGAATTGAAGTCTGGAGGTTCACACTTTTCTTTCGATAATCGATTATCGCAGCGTGGCTGGATAACTAATCCATTCCTAATATCACGTCAAACTCTCCCAGTCTTATCGGAATCAAGTCTACACTTAGTTCGTGACCTCTAATACTTGCAGAACAATTTCGGTAAACGAACTCTACGGAAATTACCTCCTTATTTGCAATCTCTATGTTCAAAGGATTCTCTAAACGTTCTAGGGGTAAGTTCAAACGTGTAGCAAAATATTCAGATACAAAGGAACAGGTAGCACCCGAATCAAATAATACATATGCATTTATATTATTGATTGGTATAATACCTGACACCACGTCCTTTGCAGCAACTGCGTCTTGGACGGTCATGTTAAAAGTTCGGGCCGTCGAGCGATTGGGCTGTGCTGGTCCACCTATCATTAGCTTGCTTCCCCCTTGATTGCCTTTTCCCCCGGTGTTCCCCTTCTTCGGGCAGTCCTTGATCTGGTGTTCAGTCGAGCCGCAATCGAAACATCCCCGGTTTTTCTTCGGCTTTGGACAATGGGGTGCAATGTGCCCTTCCTGGCCGCAGTTGAAACATACATTGCGTCCATTCCAGCATTCTCCTTGATGGTTCTTTCCACATTTAGAGCATACCTCAGCCCTTTTCTTAAATCCTTCCTGATAACTTCCCGACTGGTTTCCTCGGTTGTTGTTGTTATTATCCCACTTCCTTTTTCCTAAATTGCTTCCTCCACTGCTACTTCCCCCACGACTTTCTCCTACAGAATTCTTATTCTTTTTCTCCTTGTTGTACTGACTTAACGCCTCACTACCTCCCTCAGCAATGATCACCTTTTCCAGCAGTATGGCGAACGAATCGATTTGAAGAACTGACACCTTGTTGAATAACCAAGGTTTCAGCCCTAACTCAAAGCGTCTAGCCTTCCTTTCTTCGGTGTCGACATAGTGTGTAGCAAATCGTGCGAGCTCGTTGAATCTTGCCGCATACTGAGCTACCGTCATCTCACCTTGCTTCAATTCCAAGAATTTAATCTCCATCTTATTCTTCATGCTCTTCGGGAAGTAATTCAAGAAGAACAGAGTGGTAAACCTATCCCAGGCTATCACTCCTTCACCCGCTCTTTGTTGATTGGCTTCCCACCAGTAATTCGCTTCACCCTTCATCATATACGTGGCGAATATCATCTTCTGATCTTCCCCTACTCGAGCAATAGCAAACGCCTTTTCCATTTCCTTGATCCAGGTTTGTACTTCGATGGGATCGGTAGTTCCCCTAAACTCGGGCGGTCCTACACTCTTAAAATCCTTGAAGTTTGTTACTGGTGCAGCGAGGGGGTTGGGGTGTACTGGTTCGTTGTTCCTTCCCCGCAGGGCTTCTCCTAGCAAGTCTACTAGTCGTTGAATGGGGTCCACTTGGTTCCTTTCGTTATTGACTGACTCATCCAACTCGGCGATTCTACGTCTGGGCGGCATTTTCTGCAACACAAGATTTTACTCTTATTTTCTAAGCATATAACTCAGGTATTTCTCTAATGCAGAAATTTAATAACACGGTTATGAAACAAAAACATTTATATTCATATGCCAAGTTGTTACATCATGATGATTTCTTGCATACTGCTATAAATGTTACTTCTATCCCCTAATATTACAAAAGGTGGGGAAAACATCAACATACTACCCTTAACATCAAAAAAGGTTCACAAACAATTCCGTATCTCACACAGTAGATCGGAGTTTACATAAAGATGTACATCTAGACATACTACTACCACTACTAGACTACTAATCGCTAGATTTCATCCCAACATCCCGCGCTCCACTGCACAGATAAATTCCTGCTGCGTGATATGTGCTACCAAATCCCGACTCACAGTGTATCGTGTCTGCCCCTGCTCTGCCGGGTAGTGGTACACACCATCCACTAACCTCTCCATAGTTGTGCGAAAAACAAAGCTCATCTTATTCGTCTTTATTTTCTTACACCTCACCTCATCCTCTAGGTCGTTAGCTCTGTCATTGGCTTCCTCCCACTTTTCCTGGAAGTGGATCCTATCCATCACCTCCATCTCTAACTGTGTGCGAAGGGCTTCTTTCTCTGCCTTCTCGGATAACTCCCTCTGCTCGGACTCCTCCAGCTTTCCCAACAATTCCACGCTCCTAGCTACCGAACGGTGAAAAAGGGCTCCCATCTGAACACTGGCTTCCTTGCGATGTGCAAGCTCCACCTCCATCTCCTGCATCTTTAGTTTTTGCTGCTCATTCTCCTCCCTCAACTTTTGGATTTTCGCCTCTCGATCCTGAGCTTCGGTCTCTAATTCTAAGATCCGTTCTTTGTACTCTCCCAATATGCGATCCTCGATAGGAGTCTCGTCAGGGTCTGTCTCAGGCTCCTCCTCCATGGGTTCTTCCTCGGGGTCGGACTCTATCTCTATTGGTTCTTCAAGGTCAGACTCCACCTCTTCATCTATCATAGGTGTCTCATACACCACATGTATATCACGTGGCTCCTCCTCGACAATCCAACCATTACCTCTCACGCTTGACATCCTACATCCACAAACACAAGACAAAACAACAAACTCCATCAGAAGGCCAAACAAAACATAAGTTCATTGTATGGAATGAAAATATATTTCATAATGCTACTAAATCTTCACGAAAACTCTATATGAGTTTTATCTCCTCCTAGTTCCTAAATTCTTCTAAGGTTATAGTTTAAGGGTTCTTGCTCCTAAGGTTTATAACCTAATGCTCTGATACCAACCTATGACGCCCCCAAATTCTGACGTCACTATCTCGAATTTGGTTCATCACGTTCTAACACAATAATGACTTAAAACTAATGCAACGGAAAAGATAGAATAAATTACATTGATTTAATATAATTATTCTCGTCCCAAGGTCTCGCAACCGATACTATAATACTATCCAAAAGTCTTAATTAATCTGAAACATAGTACTAATACATAATCCATGCCTGTTCACATGACCTAGTTGAAATAAATATATAAATTAGGGTTTACAAAAAACCTAATTAAATGTACAAATTAGGGTTCATGTGACCTAATTAAATGTCCAGATTAGATGAAAATAAATGTGCTAGACACGAGGAAGTCTCCACGTGTTCCAAGGCGGAAGACTCGTGGATGCGACCCATTTTGAGAATTGATTGAGGGATTAGATTGGTGGCTAGAAGAACAGGACAATTTGGACATTACTTTGATGATTAAAGGACATTTTTGGAATTTTCCCTTTAAAACATGACTAAAGAGTATTTCGGGAATTTCCCTTAAAATATGTGCCTGACATGTGACTATTTCTCAGGCAAGCTCTATAAATAGCCCCTCTATTCTAAGAAAAGGGGATCACTCTCAAGACATTACACTTAGACTCTTGGAAGCTCATTACACTTGGAACTCTCTCCTAACTCGAAGACTCAAGAAGGCTCTTGGAATCCCTGCTACCCTAACCCGGTTTCCAGATTCTTAGAGTTTTGCCACGTGTCATTAGAGTAATCGCCTACCTGTTCTTCTCCCCTCTTCAACCAATCAATCAATTCCGTACTCTTCGTGGATTTCTCTCCTCTCCAGCCAACACGAAACCCTAACCCTAGCAAGGCATAATTTCCTTGCCCACACTATTTTAATTTTCAATTTGGGTTCGGGTTTGGTTATTAAAATTTGGTTATTCGGTAACCAAATAAGATATAAAAAAAATTTGACTTAAAAGCTAAAACAGTAACGCTACACGACTCATCGACAACAATTACCCAAATCAGTCTCTGGCTCTCTCACTCTGTCTCTGGCCTAACCCAAAACCCCAAATCCCAAATCGTGACTCCGCTTCCGCCCTTTCCAAAGTGCTTTGTAGATCTATATCTTGTCGCCGCCTTGTCTCCCTGCCTTGCCGCCGCTACCTTGCCACTGGTCTCGAAATTGAAGCTCTCTTCTCTGAAATTGAAGTAGTCCTCTCTCAAATTAATCTTAAACAATAAAAAATTCAAACCGCAAGGATATGACAGTGAAAGGGTAATTCAAGAATAATAAGGGAAATCAATTGTTATACATAAGAGTCGCTATGGACTGAAGAATATCAATAGGAATCTTGCATCTAATCATCTCAAGTCCAAGAATACGAACACTGAGTAGTCACTAAAGGACTAAGAACTCTTGCTAGAATTAACAGTTTTTATACTAAAAATCTAATAAAAACAAGTACACAGGTGATCAGCCCATAGTACCCCAGATTATGCATAACTGTCACATGCTTATAAGTGCGCACGTCGGTTCCCCGACAATATATAATTTTCCCCTTTTTGAGGGTTGTTCATCTCAGTTGATAAGAGTCCTCACCAAGACAATTGGTTTGGAATAGCTTTCTAACACATGTATAATAGTCTAACCGAAACAATGATTTAGACAACTTTTATAATCATATTCAATGATTTAATAAATACCAATACTCGCAATGGGGTTTAAGGGATATTAATCTTAAACCAATCTTTAGAATATGAATGACAATTTAAAAAGTATAAGAGTCATTGTCACATACTTGTACGATACATGAATATACAAGTTTACATGCTTGCTCAATAAAGAGAAAGGGTTCGAATACTTGCACAATATACCACATCCTGCTCGAATGTAAATTGAGTAGGGTTAAAGGAAACTTGTCTGTTTGCTCAGCTACAAATACTCTATCTTTAATTTAAATTGCGTTGAAACGACCTAATCATTAATAAGACGGTTCCTTAGTTAGTATAACATTCTTACAAGTGGTTACGCACCACATAGTTTTAATACACAGTTACGTAGGTGGAATCATGATTACTAAGTCTATATCCGTAGTTTCTCATCTTAGCTAAATGAGTAAGCAAACCTAGAATACCTCGACTCTAAGCATCAACATAAGCTCAAACACATGGTATATCAGTTCAATCATGCAATACCACTTAAAACATTCATACATATATGCTGCAAAACTCCACTTACAAATTAAAATAACTGGGCAGTTCTGGCGACCGGCGCGGCCGCGCTGGTTTTTGCCTTAGGAGTGGCGCGGCCGCGCCACTCTCTGGGCAGACCAAAAATGTAATTTTATTCAGGTGGCAATCCGGGTCTATTCCCCAACATTCAGGCTACTGATATAACTCGAATACACATGCTCATAAGGTTATTAGTTTGAGTTTAAAACTTAACATGCTCATGCTAAATACAATCCAAGGTTATAAGGTGTTATGTTAGAAACTTCTATATTTTAAGCCAATCAAATCCATCTCGCAAAGGGTCAACTATTATAGTCATGATACCGCATAAAGAGACTAGACCATACTTAATAAGCATGCTCGTGCATATATAACACGTGTACACATTAATCAATTGGAATGTCACTTTCTTGAACATGCGTACATAGGTAGAATCCATGCTTAGCTAGATGGTGTTCATGTCAACATGTTCTAGAGGCATAATGAATCCTATTATTCATGCTTGCAAGGTTGGAACGAAATTAACACAACGTTTAACAACAATAGTCCTCACGTCTTAAGTTTTTCTTGAAAAGTTCACATTAGACTAACCAAACTTGCTTAAAATCTCTACGTGACTCTCCGTATGCATTCACACATATAATTAGATCATATATACATGCTTGTAAGCTCAGAACATCCAAGATACAAAGTTCGCTAAATTTTACTTCCCACACTTCAAGTTCTCTTTTAAAAAGTCGTTGGAACCGAGTTAACACAACTCGTGTTATGCAAGGTGACCCTAGGTAATACATTGAACTCGTTTTCATACATGTCTAAGCTAGTTACATACGCTCAAAGGATCAGAGTCAAAAAGGCATCACTTTCATAAGGTTTAGTTTTCAAATTCTAAGTTTTACCTCAAAATCTCGTAAACCCAACACATTTCATGCAAGACCATACTTAGATCACATACCAGATACACACATAGGCTTATTTAAGCTAAACTAACATGCTCACGACATCAGAAGAATCAAAAGTTGGAATTTCATTCTGGGGCACGGCGCGGCCGCGCCTGGTTTTGCCTGGGGAGTAGCGCGGTCGCGCTGCTCCTCGACAAAACCAGGTAACTCCCTGTATGGCGAAATTTGCAAAACCAAAACCAATTCAAACAATCATTTGAGCATACCCATCTCACATAAAGTCTATAACCATGATATTAAACATACCTAGCATGATTTTAACAACTTAAAACAAGTAATTAACTGAATTCAAGAATTAATTCATCATTCATGTTATTTCTTCATTTTTTCGTATAATTAGTGATTGATCATGCTACGAACTCGTTTCTGAACTAAAATGGTTCGTTTAACTTTCGTTGTCTTCGTATTTGACTATACTAACAATGTATAACAACCATTTATAGATTATCACAACTTAGCTTAACCATTTTTGGTACATTATAAGCATGTATACATGTTATTTTCTGAGAATTCATAAAACTCAAGTTTGATAGCATAATACATGATTAACACTTTAGTAATATGTATATGAACTTGACAACTTATATACATCAACCACTAACCAACTAACAAGAGATTTATGGCAAAATTCTAGAAATTTATATATAGAACTCAAGAACACAATTAAAGAGAAATTACCTCTTGAAGCTAATTGAGTACCCTAAATCTCCCACCTCAATTTCTGATTACTCCTTAGCTTCACCACACTCACTCTCTACTTGAACAATTCAGATTTCTAGTAACCAAAGTGAAGAAGAGGAGGCCTCTATTTATAGAGTTTCCTTTGTCCATTTTCAGATTTTGTCCAAGGATGCAAACCAAAGGAAGAAGAAAGAAACTTATGGGTAATGGAGGTTTGGTGGAATAGTGGTGGAGCACTATTTGGACCACCTCCCCCACCATCATGAAGCTAAGGTTCCATGGCTGATTTTAAGGAGAAGGTAGAGTAGTATAGCCTTAGGCTTTTTGCAAAACACGTGAATGAGGATTTGGGCAAGAAGGTGACACCCTATTTGGGACACAAGAACTCAGACATTGCAACCAAGGCTTATTAGCATGCTTTGATTTAAAATGTAAACTTAGGTCATGTGAAAATAATTAATTGCTATCACATTGTATCAAATATTCACATATACACATATCATATAATCCATGTACATTAATTATAGTGAAATCTAATTAATCGCTAACACCCAAATATTCAATATACATTATTATTTCATAATACATTTATTGTAATAACATTTAAGTATGGAAATAATTATCATGTAGCAAATATTAATTACCCCATATAATTTAAATGTATATCAAGGTATCGCATAGGATGTTCACGCAATTTAAATGTCACGCATATTCCACCTTATTGAATTATATGAATATTCACACATGCTAATGTTAAATAAAAATATCACGCCACATAACATTTAATTAAATAAAAGGAGATTATTAGCCACACAATAACTAATTAAGATACATTAATAATTTCTTTTCTTATTAAATCACTCATTTATTGAATAAACAAGAAATCATTTTATTGCATCACTATTATGGTGACATATCACATATACTCATATTCGGATAAATATTCAATTTAAATAGAAAAGTCAATAATAATATTATTCAAAATTCTTGGGTATTACAGAACCTTTGCTTTAATCATAAGAGAATAGTGAAAAAAATGCATGATAATTATGGTAATTGATCTGTTTGGGCTATGTGTTGTCATGTTATTACTATCTGATGATTATAGGTTATTAAGAACTTAAGTTCTAGTTTTAATCACGCCTTATATGTTCTGAAATTCGAAATTTTAATCATGCATACTCTATGTTTGTATAAATGCCTCTAAGAAGCTAAATCATGCAAAAATGGAAAATTTGTTAAAGTTTGATGTTGTGTTATGTGCATATATATTATATATGAAAATCTGAACAATAGAAACAAGTTAATTGCATGTTAGAAGCAAATTCAAGGAATTTTTCTAAAATTGAAAATTTCATATTCTGTGACTTTTCGGATTTTTCGGACCTCTGAAATTATGCTTTCGTTAATTCGTTTGATACATGTATTAATTTTGTAAAATACTAGGAAGCATGAAGTCTAATCTGGTCAAGTTTGATAGTAATCTGAGTTAAATTGAGCAAGTTATGATTTTTGGGAAGTGGTATGAAAATAGTTAAAATCTGGAATTTCCGGAAAATTTCTAAGTCCATAAACAGTCCATGCACGCTTATCTAGGCCTTTGGTTTGTGGTCTTAATGTGTTAGTTTTTCGAATGTTATATTTTTGTAAAATACCTTGATGTATGAAGTTAAATGTGTCTAAAATTTTTGCTAATCCAATTTGTAGTTTGGTAGATATAAATTAGCAAAGTAGGTTGCAAGGAAGAAGAAAATATTTCTGGACAGGATGAATGGTGTCGCAGCGCCATTCATAGCGTCGGGGATACAGGGACGAATCAGAGTTAGCGCCGCAACAAGAAGGATTCCTGGCGCCGCAGCGCCAGTATGGCCCATGGTCTGGTGAACCCGAGCCCAGCGCCGCAGCGCCGCACCAAGAAGGATTCCTGGCGCCGCAGCGCCAGTCTAGCCCATGGTCTGGTCAGCCCGAGACCAGCACCGCAGTGCTGGTCCCAGTTCAAAACTGGGCGCCGCAGCGCCGGTCCGGGTCGGATCCGGGTCGGGTCAAAAAAAAACTTTTCTTTCATATTCTGAAATTAAATGATTTTACTTATGTGATGTAATTTGATATGTGTTCAGTATGTGAGAATATTAAGGCTTTATGGAATGTGGTTTAGATTATAAATTTTAATAGAAACGAAAGCGCTTAAGCATTTAGTATGCAATGCAGTTAATAATAAATTAGTCTATAAATACTTAATTGCTTAATGTGACTCAAATGTATAGGCTATTTGAAGATCAAATAGGTAGCGTTAATTGTAGCAGCTTATCAGGCAAGTATTCTATCTTAATTCATTTTGTTCTTGTGAAAGTAAGTTTCCTAACTTGTGAAATTTATTTATAAACTTCTAAATTGCTAGTTATATCTCGTTCAAGCTTATATCTTGTTCAAATTCAATTGATGATAACTCAATTACTATTGTGTATAAATTCTTAATTAAATACGAACCGCTTTTAAGAATGCCTTCTGGCCTTTTGTTCCGGCTAGATACTATCAGTGTGAAACGATTATCATTTGAATTATCCAAATTCATTGTAGCTACTTAAAGTCTACCAATCCAAACTGTTTTGGTGCGGTCCCGCATGAATACTAAGATGAACAACCCAAATAATGAGGTAAAACTGATGTCAGGCATATAGTCCCATTTACGCTTATATGTTTAAACTTTATACTTGTGCACAATGTAGGGTACGAAAGGCTGATCACCTGGAGTAATTGTGGAGAATGTTTTACAGTCTATTTGATTGTCAAAACTTCTGATGGTTTTCGATGAATTAAAAACAATGTTCAGGGTTCTTATACCCCTTAGTATGCTGGTGAAAATTCTAGCACTCTTATCTTTGACATTCGACACTACCTCTTGATTATACTTTCAATTATTGAGAAATGTCAAAACAGATGATCCTACCTTTGATGTCTATTATCAAATTACTTTATATACTTGTTGGGCAATTTGTGCTCATTCTTGCTTTAACATTTCAGTTAAGGGTGAGAAGGCAGAGAGCTCAGGCATGGACAAGGGAAAGGCTAAGATGAAGAGTTGAAAATTATGTTTTGTAATAGTTAGATTTCCGCATTTGATGTAATTAGAGTGATAAACGCTAAATTTAAGTTTATTTAAGGTTATATAAACCTGGGATTTTATGTGGATGATGTTGTAATTATTATTATTATTATTAATATTTATTTATGGAGTTTTAAATTAGATAGATGATGGTGTATGTTGTACCGTGAGCACTATATCCTGTGTTTAATGTTACACGGATTTGGGGGCGTCACAGGATTAACAGGTCCAATTACGCGTTCAGGTCTTCGCATGGGTGACTCCAGCATAGGGTGACCTACTATCCAGCAGAGGAGGGCAAAACTAGGCATACCATCAGTAGGGGACTAGTCATGGAACTAGCAGACGACGAGTATGCAAATTCCATTAGGCAGGGTCTAATTATTAACTAGATGATTTATAGATATATATATATATATATATATATATATATATATATATATGTGTGTGTGTGTGTGTGTGTGTGTGTGTGTGTAATGATGTGCTTATGATGCGTATGTGTTAGTAATTATAAATATGTGTTAAAAGATAAATAATGAGTTATTAATAACGTAATTTTATTATTTAATAGAAAGATGCCGCCAAGAAGAAGACAAAGAAATCAAGAGGAAGAATCCTATAATGAAAACATGGGTGGGGGTCAGGAAAACCTGATGCAACAATTTATAGACTTACTAGTGGGAACCTTGAATAGAGCTCTTACCGTAACACCAACAGAACCTCCAGTTGCGCGTATAGCCAACTTCAAAGACTTTAAGAGTGTGGGACCGCCCGAGTTTAGGGGGACCACCGAGCCTATAGAGGCTCAATCGTGGGTGAAGGAGATAAAGAAGGCATTTGTTATTGCCGGAGTTAGGGAAGAGCAAAAGACTACTTTTTCTACTTACCTGTTGAAGGGTGAGGCCAATTTCTGGTGGAAAGCCAACTAGAATAGGGCTGGAAAGGGGGTTATTCCGTGGGAACGATTCAAGGAGTTGTACTTTGAGAATTACTTCCCATAAAGTATGTAGAGCCGCATGAAAATACGGTTCTTAGAGTTGAAACAGGGGGAAATGACAGTTTCCCAATACACCGTCAGGTTCAATGAGCTGGTCAGGTTTGCTCCACACCAGGTAGATACCGAAGAGCGAAGACGAGATAGTTTGAGCAGGGCCTGAAACCCTGGCTCTACAATAAAGTGAGTGTGTTACAGATTGGTTCCTTTGGATCAATCTTAGAGAAGGCTATTATAGTCGAAGGAGGGAGTGAGGCCTTGAGCCTCTATAATAAGGAAAGGAGGAATAAGAACAAGAGTGACGGGGGAAGTAAGCCTGGGGGAGCCAATGGTAGTGGAGGAAGCTACAAGAGGAAGTGGAACAACTCCGGGAGTACCGAGACTAAACAAGGGAACCCAAAGAAGAGGGGAGAACTGTGCAAGACCTGCGGGAAGAATCATTCTGGGGTCTGTCTGAAAGGGGAGTCAGTGTGCTACAACTGCGGGCAGGAGATACACATCTCTCCTAACTGCCCCAACCCTTAGAAGAACACCGGATGTTTTGTCTACGGAGTTGCAGACCATATGGCAAGAAATTGCCTGAAAAAGGGAGCTGACGGGGGGAGCGGCAATAAAGGAAACAGCAGCGATAAGCTGACCATAACTGGTCCAGCCCAATCAAGTAGACCAACCACCCGGACCTTCAACATGACGGTCCAAGATGTTGTGGCATCTGGAGACGTAGTCTCAGGTATCATCCTAATCAATGATATTAATGCATATGTATTATTTGATTTGAGTGCAACCTGTTCTTTCGTATCCTGTGATTTTGCTAGACGTTTAGGTTTACCTCTAGAGAAACTAGAGTTACCCTTGAACATAGAAGTTGTGAATATGGAAGTAATCCCTGTTGAACACATTCATAGGAATTATTGCGTCGAAATTAGAGGACATAAGCTATCAGTAGATTTAATTCCGATCAAACTGGGAGAATTCGACGTAATACTGGGGATGGATTGGTTATTTAACCATGGGGCGATAATAAATTGCCAAAAGAAATGTGTAAACCTTCAGGTTTCAAAGCAGTCTAAGGTAGTATTTTACTATAGCAAATCGCCAAGACGTTCTCGTTATCTAACGATAATACAAGCGCAAAAACTGTTAAGAAAGGGTTGCGAATGTTATCTGTGCCACATTGTTGATACACGGCAAGTGGGAGCAGAGATGGGAGAGATACCGATCGTATAAGAATTTGCGGACTTATTTCCAGACGAGTTGCTAGCTAGGTCTTCCGCCGGATAAGGAGATAGAATTCGTGATAGACGTCGTGTCAGGGAAGACACCAATTTCGAAGGCTCCATATAGGATGGCGTCAATAGAAATGAAGGAATTGATGATACAATTACAAGAATTATTAGATAAGAAATATATCCAATCAAGTGTGTCTCCATGGGGAGCACCGGTGTTATTCGTTAAAAAGAAGGACGGATCGTTAAGGCTTTGTATCGACTATAGGGAGTTGAATAAGATAACGATTAAGAATAAGTGTCCATTGCCTAGGATCGACGATCTATTTGATCAGTTAAAAGGGACAAAATATTTTTTCTAAGATAGATTTAAGAACGGGGTATCACCAATTGAAGGTTAGAGGAGAGGACGTACCCAAGACAGCATTCAAGACTCGTTACGGCCATTACGAGTTCCTGGTGATGTCGTTTGGGTTGACGAATACGCCAACTGCATTTATGGATCTGATGAACAGGGTGTTCAAACAGTATCTGGATAAATTTGTAGTAGTGTTCATAGATGATATCCTGGTCTATTCAAAGATGCAGGGAGATCATGCGAAACATCTAAGAATAGTGTTGGAAACACTAAGGAAGGAGAAGTTATACACGAAATTCAACAAGTGTGAATTTTGTCTAGAGAGGGTTCAATTTTTGGGCCACGTGATTGACAAAGATGGTATATCCGTAGATCCAGCGAAGGTGAAGGCAGTAATTAATTGGGAACAACCGAAGACGCCGACAGATGTGTGTAGTTTCTTAGGGTTAGCGGGCTACTATCGGATATTCATTCAAGATTTTTCGAAGATAGCTACCCCGTTAACAAATTTGACGAAGAAGACAATGAAATATGTATGGACGGAGAAGTGTGGGGAGAGTTTTCAGGAGTTGAAGAAAAGACTCAGTAAAGCCCCTGTGTTGTCTTTACCGAATGACACAGGTAATTTTGTAGTTTATCGTGATGCGTTGCATAAAGGACTTGGATGCGTGCTTATGCAGCACGATAAAGTCATTGTGTGCGCGTCACGGCAGTTAAAGGATTATGAGAAGGGTTATCCTACTCATGACCTTGAATTGGCCGCAGTAATGTTTGCCTTGAAGATTTGGAGGCACTATCTCTATGGAGAAAAATGTGAGATATACACAAACCACAAAAGTCTAAAGTATATCTTCACACAGAAGGAGTTGAACATGAGACAAATGAGGTGGTTAGAATTGATCAAGGACTATTATTGTGAGATTTTATATCACCCAGGGAAGGCGAATGTAGTAGCCGACGCCTTAAGTAGGAAGGGTCGAGAAAAGTTGTCAATGTTAACGGCTCAAGATGAACTAATAACGGAGATGACTAGGATGGAGTTAGAGGTGAAATTTATGAAGGAATCGGGGGAAAAGTTATTTTCAATGGAGACTCGTCCAACCTTGTTGGACCAAGTAAAGGAGGCACAACTTAAGGATGAGGAGTGTGAAGGTATAAGAAAGAGAATTTCAAGCGGGGAAGAGAGTAAGTATAAACTCGACAAAGAAGGAGTAATAAGATTTGAAGGAAGAATTTGGGTACCATCAGTACCGAAGCTAAAAGAAGAAATTTTGCAAGAGACCCATTGTTTGAGGTACTCGATCCATCTCGGTAGCACCAAGATGTATCAAGATCTCCGACAACATTTCTGGTGGCCAAATATGAAGAGAGAAGTCACAGAGTGCGTCAGTAGGTGCCTGACTTGTCAGAAAGTCAAGGCCGAACATCAAAGACCGAGTGGATTGTTACAATCATTGGAGATTCTGGAGTGGAAATGGGAGCATATCACGATGGATTTTGTGGTAGGACTTCCAATAACGCAAAAGGGGTACGACGTTATATGGGTTATAGTGGATCGTTTGACCAAGTCGGCACATTTTCTGCCAATTAAGATTAGATTCAATCTAGATCAATTAGCTAAACTCTATGTTAAGGAAATAATTTCAAGACATGGGGTACCAGTTTCGATTGTGTCGGATCGGGATCCGCGATTCACGTCGAACTTCTGGAAGAGTTTGCAAGAGTAAATGGGAACGCAGCTGAGGTTGAGCACGGCGTATCATCCTTAAACAGATCGACAGAGTAAACGGACAATTCAGACTCTAGAGGATATAATGAGGGCCTGCGTTATGGATTTTAAGGGGAGTTGGGACGACCACCTACCTTTAGTAGAATTTTCTTACAATAATAGCTACCACGCAAGTATAGGCATATCACCTTACAAAGCGTTGTACGGGCGAAAGTGCAGGACGCCACTGTGCTAGGACGAGGTAGGGGAACGTCGACTGTTGGGACCAGAGTTGGTGCAACAGACTGCGAAAATTGTTAAATTGATACGCGCACGACTACTAATGGCTCAAGATTGACAGAAGAAGTATGCGGATCAGCATCGACAGAAAAGAGATTTTGAAGCCGGTTCGCACGTGTTTTTGAAAGTGTCTCCCTGGAAAGGGAAGATACGATTTGGGAAGAAAGGGAAGCTAAGTCCGAGATTTATAGGACCATTCGAAGTACTAAAAAGGGTAGGAGAAGTGGCTTACGAAGTAGCCTTACCTCCTAAGTTAGAACATATATATAATGTGTTTCATGTGTCAGTTTTGCAACCTTATAAGCAAGACTATAAGCATGTAATTGAATATGAACCTATTTAAGTAGAAAAAGACTTAACCTATAAAGAAATTCTGATTTAGATAATTGATAAGAAAGAGCAAGTCTTAAGAAATAAGGTAATACCTTCAGTAAAGGTCGTATGGAGGAACCACAATGCCGAAGAAGCAACGTGGGAACTCGAAGAAAAGATGAAAATAATTTATCCTCATCTTTTTGTGTAACCTTTTATTTTGATTCTGGGGACAGAATCCTTATACGAGGGGAGAATGTAATGACCGAGAATCTTGTTTAGCTTATAATTAGGGTTTTATGAATATTATTGAATAAAATGAGTTTTTATGAATATTATTTCGTGTTATGTGTTTAAAGGTCGTATTATGACCTAGAATTTGTTTACATGTTAAAGATTTACGAATTAGGGTTTCGTACGAAGAAATAAAAATTTTCCGAGAAAAAGACGAAAAACATTATTCACGCTAAAAACGTCTTTTTCGTTTTTCGATTTTTCGAAAGACGTCATAGCGTTTATATGATGTCACGAGGCATAATATCGAATAAATTCATAAATGAAAAATGTGGTTTTTCGATTTGTAGCTTGAATCGAAAAAGTCAACGAAAGTCAAGGTTTTAATCTTTAATCATTCGGGCTTTATTTTTGGGAGTCTGATGAGTTGGTTTTATACCTATAAATTGAGTATTTTTAGCTTGATGATTTGTAAGTTTTTGAATATTTTATGTTCCTTTTTATGTGTTTTTATCTTATTGTTATAGAATGTGTCTTTGTATCACTTTTATGTGTTTTTACTTTGTTTTATAGGAAAATGGAATAAAAGGGTACTTGGATCAAAATTCCAGAACTTGTCATTGACATAATAGCCAATTGACGCTCAATTTCGACCTTGATCCGGCCTGAATCTTTCAAAACTCAAATAATAAAAGTTGTAGATCTACTTCTTAGCTTTCCGGAACATCTTGAATCGCATCAATCGAAGCTCGAATGAGAGAATTATGGTCATTTTACCACCAGACGTCAAAGCTGAAAATTCCAGAAAATGTGCTCGGGTGATTCGCTGATTTTGGGTCAAGTTTTGCATTTTGGACGATTTTTGATGGTTGGTGGGCAAATTAGTTGACATATTTTGACTTCAAATGGTGGGCTAGCACACCATGTTGAAAAGAACCAAAAACATGGAGGCTTAGCACACCATGTTGGAAAAATGGGAGGCTTAGCACACCATGTGATGCCTATAAATACCAAGTGAAGCTAGACTACCGTTTACCAATTCATATCCCAATTCCTTCACACCATCTCCTTGAGAGCATTCTCCATGTGTAGTTAGTATAGAAGTAGGGAGAGGAAGTAGACCTCCATGGGGAGGTTACTATCCTCTCCATTTTTATAGTTCAAGGCAAGTAAGAGATCAACACTTATGGAGGTCAAGAATCAAAGGCGAAAGCTTGGAGATTGAAGATTGTGATCCGAAGTAACAGTCGGATATCAAAACGCAGTTTTTCTTCTCTAACTCTTCCTTTATTTTTTTACTCCATTATTGTTGAATAACTTGTAAATTATATTTTGCATATTTGCTATGAACTCCTTTTTTTTATTCTTGGTTTTAGGATACGGAAGTCTCGGATTATTGCACTGTGAGATCTAAATTGATTGTTCAATTATTATTTTGAGTATTGATTATTCTTCTACGCTTAAATTCCATAATTGATATGTTTAATTGCTAGGTTACAAACTAGTTTATTATTCGTTAAAATCTATTGCTAGATTAGATATCAAATCCGTAATTGTTTGATCCCTCTAATCTGTGAAGCAACTAAGGTTAATGATTTGTTGCGTTAGAAATTATTAATGTTAGGAAGAATAATCAACTAAATTAAATGCTTCACCTTGTGCTTGTGTTGTTTAGCTTCATCGATTTTTTTATCTCTTAAAACTTTTACTAGATTAAACTTTCAACAGTTGTTTAGTAGTTCGGGTTAGATAGGAAGCTTCTTTCTATCTAACTATAATTAAGGAAAGACGCGGAAGTAATTCCAATGAGGAAAGTATTACCAACGATGAATATTCAAAGTATTAATTATTCATGCTCGTGTCAATGATCCATGTAAGTTTCTGAAGGTGAAAGTTGACTTGAATCAAGATTCGTTTTCCTGATTTATTTCGTTAGATTATTTTATGTTATTTGCATATTAGTTTACTTTGATCAATGATATTTAAAAATCCCCCTTTTTGGTATACAAAGTACGAAAATAGATTAATCATTCTCTGTGGGATCGACTCTTACTTGCACTACTATGTTAATATCTTTTGCAGTAAGGTTTTATTTTGGGTGCTTGCGACAGCACATCAGAGCCCAATGGAAGTAATGTAGGAGGCCCAAGATAATTTAGTTGAGGCCCAAGTTAAATGGTTAGGAAAGCCCAAAGAATGGCCCAAATAATTATTAAATCAAGCCCAAAACCTAAAGAAATCCAAGTGGGTCAAGGGTGGGTCAAACCACGGGTCAAATGGGTGGGCAAAATGGATGGAGCAGCCCATGTGGGGCCCCCAAGGGGGGTGGTGCCAAGCCACATGGTGAAGAGAAGCTTGTTGGGGAAGCTTGGTAAAGCTTTCCCCATAAGCTAAGTAAATATTAAATGTAAAACCTTAAAAGTCTTTGGTTGGTCAATTTAACTCAACCATGGTCAAGTTAGGCAAGGGTATGGTTGCAAGGATGTGAGAGTTAGAGAGTAAAGACTACACAAGACCAAAGCTAAGGGGAATACTTACAAACCCTAGCAAAGTTATCCTAAAGACCTAAATGCCCCAAGCCTTGAAAATCCTATAAATAGGAGGTCATTCTCTTCACAATCCTCACCAATTCACCATCTTAAGAAGAGAAACTATAGCAATATTGTGTGTGTGTGAGAGAGAGAGAGAGAGAGAAAGTACTTGGAATCAAAGAAGGAAGGAGAATAGCTAGCTACCTTGCAAGCTTAGCTAAGAACAAGCAAGATCATCAAGAAGGTAAGAAAATCATAAACCCTAAAACCATCTCTTATGTTTTCTATTATATATAGAAGTGCATGGTTGGTGGTTATTGTTTATGTGATAGATCATTGAAGGATATTGGTGATATAAGGAGAATGACTTAGTGGACTAAATACTTACCGGTAAATCCATGCTAAGTGAGAACATATTGATAATAATGAATCAAACCAAGAAAATATGAAAAAGGTTGTTAATGTTGTTGATAGACAAGTTTAAAACCATCATTTGCATGTTAATATTAAACATCTGAAAAGAAGGAAATATACATGTGTAAGTATTGTAAAATGTTCCAAGGGGAACAAAAATAAAATAAGCTATAACGAAGTTATGGCAAAATTTTCAGTAAAAGAGGTTAAAACTTGTTAAAAGATCAAAACCCTAGCCTGGTACCACTTTGGACCAAGTTAGCAAGTAGATCATGTGTCCGAAAAAGTCCATTTTGTTAGGGCTTTCATAGTTCTTGGAAAATGTGAGTCGTAGGCTCGGGAACGAGCTCAATCCGACTTCGGATGAGCGAGTTCCGGTAATTTAAAAATTCGACATCAAGAACGTCACTTAACGAGGTCAAGGGACTTTTGAGCCAATTTTTAGGCTTGTTAAAGAATTAGAAAAATTATTCCATTCAGATGAAGTTATAGCTGATGTTACGAGCTAGAAATGGGTTCGAGAACGGACTCATTCCGATAACAGATGAGGAAGTTACGACATTCGGGAGCGTGTTAGACAAAATGAAAATTTCAAAAGATGAAAAACATGAAGAATAGCTCTCTGAATGTCGGTGCCGCTTATAGTGTAAAAAGCTAGCGCCGCAGCGCTGCTTAAGGATCTGAGAAAAAAATATATGAATGGCGCCGCAGCGCCAGAAATGAACTAGAATTGGGCGCCGCAGCGCCGCTCCTGCACTAAGCCCAATAAAAAGCTTTTATGAGCTCGGGCTTTGGGCGTTCGCACAGGCATGTTAAGCAAGCGTTCTGCAACTCGCATGACGCCATGTCAAGTCTTAAAAACAAAGTTAAATACTAAGTTTTGAATAATGAAAAACATTATTAAATATGGATTAAGGGTAATGTAAACCAATGTTTGACATTGAATATGTGATTAATTGGTATGAGTTTGTAAACTTAAATGTGTAGTTCATTCGAAGGGCAATCTAGCATAAATTCTAGAAGACGCTTAAGGTAAGTACCCTAACTTCATTTGATTTCCATATTGAATACAAGTATTCTAAACTTACTCAATCTTTAGATTTGAGCAAGTATCCAAACTTCATTCGATTTTCCTATTGAATTGCGTATGTCGAAACTTTTCACAAGTGTTCAAGCTATGTTATGCATAAACTGTTAAAGCTTTCAAGTTCAATTATTCATAAACTGCTTATAGGACTGTCTATGCCATTTGACTCGGCTAGACAAATGTTAAATATTTTATCGATTGAATTATAAATCCTTGGAATATTATTGATGTTAAGTAAAGCTATCCAACTGAATTGTTTTGGTTAGGATTCTAATGCATATATGAGATTAAAAACCCTAATATTAGGGACATTTTTAGTCGGTTATTCCGGCAAGGCCGTGAGGCGCCTAAACCAAACGCATATAGTCATTTAAAAGTAGAGTGTTGATCAACATAGAGTACTATAGGCTGATCACCTAGAAGTGCTCGTAAGCATATCAGTTTGCGGTAGAAATACGGTGAAACCTTTTTATGAATGAAAAGAAAGTTCAAGGTCTTATGACCGTCCAGTATATTGTTTCAAAATGTTTTAAACAAAAGTAAACTATGATTCCTGTTTATTCAGTATGCTTCACAACTATTGTTCAATTGTTGAAGAGATATGACATGATTCTTGATTTTGTTGTTATTCAACTATTATACTTGTTGAGCCATTGTATGCTCATCCTTGTTTTTAATAAAATGTTTCAGTTAAACCCGAGACTGCCGAAGGTTCGCAGGGACAAAGGCAAAGGAAAAGTTAATGAGTAGGATTATATTATCCATATTTGTAATAGTTTATTCTATGAAGGATTTATTATTATGAAAGTTGTAATATTTATTATTATTATGACGATGAATGATGTAATGGTTATAGAACCTGGGATTAGAGTAAGACATATTGTAATAATATAGTAATTACATTTATTTCAATATTATTATGTGAAATGGGTAGTATCGTGACGCACTGGACCCGGGTTTAAAGGTAGACCCGGATTTGGGGGTGTTACAATAGAAAGATCAAAGCTATTAGGTTGATCTTAATAAAGCTTTCTATGTATAGTTGATAGGACAAAATTGATCGTAGAGTCACTCTACCAGATCGTAGTGTGATCACAAATAGCAGAGTCAGCTCATCCACTGAAGCACATAAGGCAAAGATCGTAGAGCTCACCTACGAGCCCTAGAGATGAGTTAAAGGCCTAACTAGAAGAAGCTGATCACAGGAGGATATACTCTAAGAATGAGTATAGTCCTAATCATAAAGAATCTCTGGAATGTCTCTACAAAGGATGAATTGCTATAGTACTCTGCATGTTCCTAAATGAATAAGTCAGTTCGCAGAGTAAACAAGATTTCGTAGAGTAACAGCTGATACTGTAAAATATCAAAGAGGCAGCTAGATCGTAGAGCTGTCTTCGGCAACGTAGAGCTGCAAAAGTGTTCAGAGAATAAAGAGAAGTCTGCAAGAGTCTGCTCAAAGCATCAAAGAATACTCATTCGTAGAGCAGACAGTAGAGCGGTGATGAAGTCCTAATCGTAGAGCAAAATGGAAAGATCGACTATACGATTCTCATCACTCTACTAACACTAAAGATCGTTGAGCTAACACGAAAATCATAGAGCAGATCGTAGAGCTACCTCGACCATCGTAGAGCAGAATCGAAGAACTGCCTCATCAATCGTAAAGCAAAGTGTCGAGTAAAGTTAAGACTCTACGTTTTTCAGAGAACCCAACGATCAAGTCAAGAATAAAGAACATGTCAGAACGGGTATAAATCTAACAAGTACAGAGCATTGTAGAGTATCACAGAGCAAAGATTTTAAGGATATTTCTCACCATCTTCAAATTCAGAGAAAAGGATCAATATGAAGTTGAGTCTAAAACAGCTAGAATGAAGAGGTGACATTACTAACGTGTGGTAGAAGAGTCTGCAATCTGATGGGACGTTTGTAGAGCCGAAAGTAATGTCTACCTACCCTCAAATCAGTTGTCAGAGAATATCTTGAAGCAGAACGGTAAATACTCCAGCGGATACTTTGCAACGGGAAGAATTTTTAAAAAGACTATAAATAGCTTCAAGATTTCAAGAAGAAGAAGTGGTGAAGAAAAAGAGATAAAAATAAAATAAGAGTGGCAGATCAAAGAGGCCAAACGCAAGAACCACTCTACGAATCACTAAGAACACAAAAAGCTGAATTGATGAATAAGTAGAGGAATATTATTCTACAACTCAAGATGTGTTCAAAGCTGCTAAATACTAGAAGGAATCAAGCCTCAAAGAAAAGATTAGCAGCATCTTGAAGATGATATCATTCAATCTGTTGAATACCAGAAGGAGTCGAGCAACAAAGAAAAGATCAGTAGCATCTTGAAGATAATATCAACCAAGTTGCTAAGTACCAGAAGAAGACAAAGCTTCATTACAAAACTTAGCAGCACCTCAAACACAATCATTAAATTGTGATTTGATTGATCTCAGTGATCATTATGCCAAGTTGAAGAAACTTGAAAAGGACTAGGAGTCCTGGGATGAGGGTCCGAATTGCCAAGTTGAATAAACTTAAAGAGGGCTAGGAGTCCTGGACTGAGGGTCCAAATTGCCAAGTTGAAGAAACTTGAAGAGGGCTAGGAGTCCTGGGTTGAGGGTCCAAATTGTTAAGTTAAAGAAACTTGAAGAGGTCTTAGTGTTCTTGTTTTAGTGACTAAAATTCAAGTCTGTTGGGCTTAAAGGAACCTAAGTGGTTCAGATGTAAATGGTCGTTGTGACCTTATCCTTAGTGGATATCCTGCTCAGTGGAGTGGAAGAGTGGAGTATGAGTTGTTTAGTCTCCGAACCACTTAAAATCTCATGTGTCATTTACTTTATGTTATTTACATTCTGTCAAATACAAATTGTTATATCTGCTATGTGTTTGCATCTCCACAAGACATAATTTAGATATGAGAATTTCATAATCTCTAAGGGGGATTTATTAAAAGAATATTTCGTTGTGCTTAATCAATATGGTTAACTGATTACTTGGTAATACATCTTAAGTTTTTAAAAATCTATTCAACCCCCCTCCCCCCCCCCCCTCCTTCTAGATTTCCATTGTGCCTCTGGGAAACAACACCTATAATACTTCTTGATGAATAAATATAAATATCTATACTATATATAGTATAACCAGTATATACCGGTTCGGTACGGTATATACCATTTGAAAAAAAATAGATACCGATACCGGTTAACCGATATATGCCGATTTTTTATACCGTTACCAAACCGATTTTAAATTTTACCGAATCGTTTATACTGAATCGATTGGTATCAGTAAAAAATCGGTTGTACCGAATTTTTTGAACACCCTTACTTTTGAGTCGTGGAACATGTTTGGGCGCGTGCGGGTGACGTATCCAGATTGAGTCCAATCCTGCCTTTGCCCATGATGTCGTGAACAAGTCAGTAAAGTAAGCAGAATTCTTAATACAATTTTAATAAAATATGATATATCTTATGATTTTATTTATTTATTTTTTTGTCAATTAGTGATAATTCTCTCAAAATACCGTCCACTTTATTTGCCATTTATTTATTTTGAGAACTTATATTATTACAATTCATTACAGAGGAGGAGGGAGTGAGTATGCTTTTGCATACTTTTTAACTTAATAAATCAAATGAGAGTCCTAAATTTTTTTATTGCGAATAGACAAACTAAATTAATACAAACACATACCTTATTAATTGATATGTTTACTTATAACAAAAGTCGTCATTTTTTTTGTCGCACTTTTATTAGCTAGTGTAAATAAAAAAAAAGTAAAAATAAGATGAGTGTTGCTATGAATGATGATAAATTTAAATAGATTATATAACGACGTATGTGAATACATTTTATAATAGGTAATAAAGACAAGACTCAAACATTATTTTTTTTTATTACTTTCAATTTTTCACGTTATTCGCAATCATTCGATGTGATTTAGTCGAACATATAAATCATATTACAAACTATATCGTCATTTCTGTCTCTATTCTTGCACCACAAAAGAAAGCATCAGTAGTTCCAGCCTTTCTGATGAAATTCACCAACTGGAAACTGCAATGTACAAAGTTAAACTGAAAACTTACTAGAAGTAAAAGCTGCAAGCCATATATGGAAAATCGAAAGTGTTCACAATAAAGCATAATCAAAGTGCTTAAAAAGCAAAACTTTATTTAATAAACTGGTCTGAAAAACAAGGTTTCATAGCACTCGATACATGGTTCAGGGATTACAATGAACAACTACAGCAATAGGTTACATAAGCAACACAAAAACTGAAATGACCCTTTTGATCAAGTGCTCATTTTCCTTCACCATACGCATTGATTAACGATAAACATGATAAGGGCTCAAGCCTAGAACTACAAAGCTAAAATTACATGGTGCTGGGATAGCTACTTACCATGGGCAACCCTTCTCAAATCCTCGTTTTCCTTGTTTAAAAGATCGATCCGGGATTGAAGGATGTTGATCATGGCTTGAGCCCTCATCACTTCAATCTTCAACGTCTCTCTCTCCATCGAAACATTAAGGATCTCGTTTTCTAGATTGCTGATAAATTTTAAATACCCGGGAGGCACGGATTTTTCAAGATTAGCAGCATCAAATGTAGCCGGGTTGGCTGGCGGACGACTCTCTCTGTTTTCGATGGAATCCAACACAGGGAACTCCAAGAGTGCAAAATTTGTTGATGGAGCTGTCGGCTCCTGGCTTGTGGTAGTTGAATCTTCCGAACCATTTGCATGACTAGAGTTCGGATCACTATGCTTTGCTCTTTTGATTTCGAACAAAGGGATGGACTCCAGATCAGCTTCATGATTTGAAGGGCAATCCTCTGTCCTTTCCCTCTTGCAAGCAAACGGAAGAGTCTGAGAGTCAATTGGGGGTTCGCTTAGACGAAGAGGAGCCTTGTTTGCATCCTGTATCAACAAGCCTATTGTTAGGAGTTACAAGTGGATTTATTTAAATCTTTTTAATTAGCAGTAAATTTGAAGGCACATTAAGTTAAGTAGTTCGTAACACTCGAATGATTGTGCATGTTGGTATCATCATTAGAGCAGGAGAACCAAAAGTAAGATACAACCAAGACAAATACATATTTTCACCAGAGAAAATGATATAGCACATTAGCACTAGAGAAATAGCCTACAAACATATGATATCATAAATGAAGATGACTATAATGACACTTTTTCTGCTGTAGGTAGTGAAGCTAATTACATTATTTACAGCCCTACATTGTTGTAGTCCTACTTGCTAGTCATATAGTGTGTTGGAAATAATCAACTTACGGGTATTGTGCTTTATGCGAGTGAAGACAAAAAAGGACTGTATTGTACTACTCTTTCTGAAACCATATATTTGTTTATCCAGCAAAAATAATTGAACCTTGCTACTTTCTCTCCAAAATAATTGAACCTTACTACTTTCACTCCACAATAATTGAGTCTTGCTACTTTTACTCCATGACGATGACAATTAAAAATACCAGGTGCAAACAATTGTGATTCTCCCCATTTCTGGGGACTCACATACTAGATATCCTAATCTTTTGCTAGGAAAAGATAAACATGCTCATGAATATTAGTACGAGTTTATAATAAGGTCGAGATACAAACATAAAACGACGAGTGTTCACATCCCCTCACATCCTCACACCCTTTTTATAGGCAAGTACCAACTTCAAAGATATTTTTGTTGACATTGTGATAAGCTGATGGTTGATTACATGATTTTTTATTTTTATTTTTGAAATGCTTAGCTAATCTTTTATTGCAAGTGGCACAAGTACTTGGTCATAATAATTAAGTAACCCATGAAAGGATTGGGCTTTATGAATGATAAACTAGATATTATACCTTATATCATGTCTTATGAAATTAATGTATCAACAAACATCAATTTGTATTATCATATCAAGTATCATATCAAGTAATTTGCCATCGCCATGACAAGATGAAGAACAAGAAAGTCAAACAGATACGAATTTTCTCTTAATGGATACATTAAATCTCCACATAAAAAGAAAAGAAAAGAAAAACGAAATATCAATAGTCATTGCTAGCAGCACTGCAGCAGAGAACTTGAGTCTTGTGCAGTGCGCAAACTTTTAATTAAACTAAGTTGATTGTGCACTTCACATGCTTCCATACCTTACACCTCCCAAACCAAATCTTATTTCAATGACTCACAAGGGAGGATCTGATGAAAGCTATACTGCTCTAGGAGCTAGTTCTAGTAAACTTTTAGCATAAATGAAGATTATGCTACTTAATCATTCCAGCCTCAGACATCAAATTATCGAATCCTCACTACTAGCTTTCCCCTAACACTTATGCAAATCAATTGTCATTCAACATTTTCATCCATGATAACTTACTTTTTCTTAAGCTTATTAATCTTAAATTTCTTAAATAGGTGCCACCTTGATCATTTAGATTCGCTTTTATATAAACCTACAATTTGTTAAAACAAAGAATCTGCTAAGAAAACAACTTAGCTCGGTTTTACTACCCTATTCAACATTTTCAAGAAAAAAAATAAACCTCATTTCCTAAAAGTTTATATAATAATTTCTTAACCCTCAATGTACATGCTATTTTACACATGTTCCCCCTCAGAACCTTCAACTCAAGTTTGTTAATTATGCTCATTCAGAATATGTTTCAAATATTTATGGTCACATGTATTAATAAGGTAGTGTATTCGATCACTTTCACCGTCGAGAAACCAAATATACTCATTTACTTCCGCAAGCAATTCTTTTGTGGCTTGAGACATTGGGTGCTTGGGACAATGGGTTTATAAAATAAATAAATAAATAAAATAAAACTTTTTTTTTGTTGATAACTTAAGGGCCTAACTGAAAAGAAAATAGAAAACAGGGGCTAAAGTATGAATGCAGAAAGTGTAGGAGCTGATTTAAAATGATAAAAGGGTATATAAGTTAAAAGTATAGAAACTATGGGCTAAAATTGAAATATTAGATGAAACTATGGGGGAGCAAACTGTAATTTTGGTAAGATATTTATAAGTTAGATATTAGGATTACCACTCATATCACATTAGACGGCGACAAAAACACGGCAACAATTTCTCTCTCTTCTACTTTTCTTCATTTTTCTTTTTTTGAACAGTGAATCACGATGAATAGTAACTCCGACGATGAACAGTAACTCCGGCGATGAACAGTAACTTCGATGATGAACATTTTTCTTTTTGTTTTGGAAAACCCAAGATCTCTCAAAAATAAGAAATTGATGGAGAAGCCTTAAGCTCTGATACCAAAAATGATGCAGGACAGATATAAGCTGAAGAATTAATAGAAAATAAACTAGGATTTAAACTCCACGTTTAAACCACCAGAATCTCTCAAGTATGTCAACTCCACGTATCAGCACCAAGATGGATAAAATACCTCTACGGTAGGATACCTCTACGGTAGGATACCTCTAAGGTATGAATAAAATAAACAACTTCAATATCAATAGTATGTAGTCTAAATGACTTGTGGGGATTACATCACTATTTAAAGAGACACAAAACCCTAATATTACTTGGGGAATAATAAAAGTACTAAATGACTAAAATACCCTTATTAATAATTCCTAATCACTAATTCATGTCATAAATCCCCACTAATAAATAAAATACATAAATCACATCAACTATTTTTATATTGAACATAATAAAAACTCCAAATAATAAAAATAAAAAATCTCTCTTTGTTCTTGACCTGGAGTCCCCATCAGTTATGAACCCCAAAACCTTCCTGGGTTTAGAAACTCAAAACCTTCCTAGATTAGGAAACCCAAATCTTTGATTGATTAAAAAGCTTAGATCCTTCCTTCATTACGACACCCAAATCCTTCCTCGATTACGGAACCCAAATCCTTCCCGGATTAAGAACCAAATCAATTCACAACATATTATTTTTGTCATTACCTCCAACAGTCAAGAACTCATGCTGAATAGTATCCTTGGTCCGACGACCCAAACCATTGAACTATCTATCGAGCATTCAGTTCTAACTCATAGTCAAATCCTAAGTAAGGTTAATACCAAAAGTAGGTGTAGTCCTTTTTTATTAAATTTAGACAAACGTCCCTCATCATTTCATCAAGTTCAAGCATTTCACCCTATACCAAAACCATAAAAAGAACCTTAATCCTCCTGCAGCCACGTTGCCTAAGCTACAGCCACAACTTGAGAAAGGGCACGAGCCTTTCAAAATAGCCTTTGTCAAAAGACTTTTCGAAGTGGAAAAAACAAATGAGAGGATTTGCGAGATAATGAAGCAATGGTATCTATACTCCCAAGCCCGAATACCCCAACAGGACGATGAAAAAAGAGAACTTCATGAAGGAGAGAAAGCAAAGAAAGATCCTGTGGTCATCAACACTAGACTTCCAATAATAGAAATACTAAAGACTTGAAGAAAGAGTCCACACCAAAATACTGAACTGAAAGGTCTGATGGCTAAAAGTTTTAAAGACTGTAGAATAAGGATTTGTTGATGGTATAACCCCCATCAAAGATCCTAATGATAAACATTACCAAAAAATATCCATCATTGATGAGCAAATGGACCACTTCATTTGCAAGGAAGCTACATGGTTTTTTAGTTGATCAATGGCTCGATCTGTAATGGCTAACTTGTTACGACTTCAAACCCAGTCGAAGACCCCACCGTGGTATGCGCCAATAAGACCGCGCTACTACATCACGTGTCCTGCGTATGCACTTTCTTTTATTGGTGCATAAAATTTTATAAGTATAAATATGTATGGTAACACTGCAAGTAATTTTGACAACCACCCAAAAGATATGCAGAAAATATGCTAGAAAGGTTAAGATGAGATGTCAATACATGTAAGCATGTACTTATCAAAGAAATTGCAATACATGTAAGCATGTATTCTTTAATGTGCTGACATGATGCTAACTCAACAAATGTCCTATTGACAAGGAAGAGCACTCAAACAAATATCTTAGTCACGAGCTGCTTGATGGATTAAACGGTATAAATTAGCAGAATTATTGCCCATAACTGTCTTTCTTAATTGAAGTATTAGCTATACACGCGTGCAACGACAAATGGGAAAACAGATAAGTAAGTTCGCAGGTATTCTAGGAGACTATTGAAATAGAGCATTTATGAGCTCGTCCAATTATGGCATACATGGAGGCCACCTTTTTGGCTTTTTGTTCATACATGGAGGGGAAAAGGAAACAAGCAATAGTTTGTAAATAAACAAAACACATAATGCTAACATCATTGATTCAATAATCAATGAAGAAAATTGATACACATTGAGAATAAAAATAACTGGTAAGGCAACCATGGCTAAACCTTTTCTTTTTCCTTTTCATTAACAGCCAAGAAATGCACCTCAAGATATATATACGACTTGTCAAAGCACAAGACAACTTCGAAAGTGATGCAAATCTTAATGGCTTCATAAGGAGAAACTTAGTGCTAATAGTTCATTTAACATTTACTTATAAAAGTAAAATGTATAGCATTATACATTACCTATTTTGCTTAATAGCTTAACATTTGTTGGTATTATAATTTTAGTAGTTTGGATAATTAATTCAGGATACAGATTGTGTTCGTAGGATACATTCTTCTTGTAGATCATTCAGTTTTTAAGAAGGGTTTCTCTTAATCATGAAACCTGCTGCAGTACGAATGGTAAAATGAGAATTATAGCTAATGCTCCAAAATAAATTTCGAAAGGATTACCATGTGAATCTTGGTCTAGACTCTAGTCAGTTTGAATATTATAGCTAATGCCATATTAACTGGGTAATGATAACTCCTAGTACTAGATGTAATGTACGTAATGACAATACACACACACACACACACACACACATATATATATAGATAAATATGTATATCAGGTAATGAACAAACCTGCTCAAGGTCATTTCTTACAGCCCTTGCATCATCAGCATTGGCCACATCCTCCTCAGCCTCTCCTCCGGGAACCAAAAGGGCTGCATCATCATCCCATTCCTCTTCAACAAATGGTGCATACCGATCCCCATTCGGTGGTCCTAAACCACTCTTCTGAAAAATTCTGCACAGCACAAAAGCATCCTTTTCCCTCCCAAACAAGAATAAGAAATTTTTGTAAGTTCAAAATTTCTCACTGCACAATCATGTTACCAGTAATTTTCAATTTAAAATCACCGCAACTCGCACCTGTGCTACACCGGCTATCTCCAATTCTATGTCTGTAAGTCTATACTCATGCATTACCCAGTTGGTTCGCTTGCCATCGGGAGCTCGCCCACTATGAAAGACTAGCGTTTTTTTCATTCCAATTGTCTGACCCTTATGACGTACGGCCCTATCCTTCCCGGTTGCTTTCCAGTACCCTCTGCCAGTGGCACGGTTTAGTCTAGACCCATTACCATACTTCCTATCGACAGGGCTGAAGAAATACCATTCTAAATCCCTGCTGTTCAGTGACGAATAACCTAAACAGCAAATGTCATTGCACTTTATTAAATAAAATTGGGTGAAAAAAAAGAAAGAGAAAAATACACAGATGTCCACAAGATGACATACATATATGTAGATAGAGACATGAACATAAACAGTGTGTGATAGAGAGAAAACAATATCAAAAACCAAGATAGAACCTTGGAGAGGAAAAATTGCGAAAACAACCAAAGCTAAAAATAATTATTTACTTAAAAAAGAAATCCAGACATGAGATATATAGAGAAAAAGACGAGGCTGTAATACCTGAATCAATAACCATAGAAATAGGGGGGGGAAAAAACCACCAAATTCATACACAATTCACAGATCCTCAACAATTATTCACACTATAAACAAAAATGAGACAAACATAGACAAGATAAAACTTTGGAGAGGGAAAAGGGGAACAAAGAACAAGCATAGCAAAAGAACAAATATTGAAAAGAAATGAGAACATGAGATATATAGAGGAAAAATGAGGCTGTAATACCTTAATCAATAACCAAAACAACCATATTTATAAAAAATGCAATGACCCTCCCCAATTATTTCAAATACAAAACAAAACAAAAATGGGACAAACATACCCCCACTACCATAACATTCTAATTATATTTTGTTCATACCCTTTCTTGTTAGTTGAAGATTCAAAGATAAAAATCTAATCTTTATGCATTTCAAAGTCTCCCACTTCCAAATTCCAGAAACACAAATACATAAACCATTATACTAGTACTAATTAAATATGAAAACATTATAGTTAAAAATTAAGTTTGTACAAGTACACCCAATTCAACAAAAAGAAATGTCGGTACAAAAAATCTAAAACTCAGCGAAACGAACACAAAATTCATCATCTAACTCAACAAAATCAAAAGGGGTATCTTGAAACCCAAGTGTATATAGATGTGTATATACATACATACACGCACACAAAATACAGAAACAGAAACGGGATTTACCTTCAAGTTCCCAAGGCTCAGATTTGTAAACATCGATTTCAGAAACAGCTTGAAATCTAAAGGGCTTCCCACAAGCCTTACGCGTCAAATAATACCGAACAAGTTCCTCATCAGTTGGGTGAAACCGAAATCCCGGCGCCAGAGACTTCGTCGGCGTCGGCGGCGGCAGCGCTGCAATTGCCACCGGCTGAACGGCCGTCACCAATTCCTGATCCATCACTAAACCTCCACCAAAATTGGGGGTTTCGGATTACTCTTTCCTCAAGAAAGAAGACGATTAAAGGGAATTGAACGGATTAAAGGTTTCTTCTTCCAGTTGAATTTAATTTGGGGTTACAGGGGATTTAAGAAAAGTGTGGTGGATTGAAGCTTGCTTGACACGGAAATCGATGAAAATTGAAAATCAATTCCCCTATGAATACTTCTTGGTTTGTCTGTTTTGGTATTTTTTTTTTTCTTTGTGTTTTTTTTAAAAAAAAAAATTGTTCCTCGCCGATTTCGTTTACTTGCCTTTGAAGTTCAGATACTGTTATGTTACTTATTGTTGAAGCCTCTCCTCTCTCTTTGGCCATCGTGCGTAACGACAGCCACTTCTTTTCTCTTTCCATTATTTTCAATTATTTGTCTTTTTTATCTTATTTTTCTTGATATTTTGTCATTTTCTAAATGTTTCAAGAACATCTTTATTGATAAAAAGGGTGGCCCTGTACCCGTTCTTAGGTCAAGTGGGGATGTAATTTACCGAGGAGGGCGGATTTAAGGGTCATTTCAATATCTATTTACACGAATTTATTCAACGAATTTAAATATCATTTTAGTATGTAATTATATATATTTATTTAACGGATTATTCTAATATATATTTTTTAAAATTTATTTGATTAAAATTGAACTTGTTTTGTGGTTGTGTTTGATTTTTAGTGTTTATATAGCAATTTGAAATAAAGTTCATGAAATTAGACGAGCTTGATTTTAAGCAGACTCAAGTTTTATAATTTCGTAAAAATACAAACTCAAACCTGTCCAAATTAATATTAACGGACTAGAGGTTGGGTATGTTTTAAAATTTATGAAAAATCTTACTCAAGTACCGTAAAATTGTGGCCATTTCAAAATATATATTTTGTGTATATTTCATATATGTGCCACAAATACTACAAAAGTGTTGCTACTAAAATAAGTAAGTAGTATAATTATTTTTATTTTAAAATGATAACTACCCATAGAAAAGTCAATTAAATATTAACACAAAAGATTATAAAATAAACCAAAGAACGTAAGCGGAATTTTTAATTACTTATTTCTGAATGTTTTACTTAAAATTGTAAAAGATGAAAAAAAAATATTTATAAATTCTTTACCACATTGCACAAAAATTTTCTTAGTGAAAGCAACAACATGAATTGTTAAGAATATCATATCATATAAAAATATTAATTTCCCTACCTTATTGAGATGCCCTTGTTTTTTTTTCTCTAGTTCGTACAAGAATATAATTTCGCCGAGGACGATTGTGCCAACAAAATATATACTGCATCTATTTCAAAATTAGAGATACAATTTAATTTTTAAGATCAAATAATTACATATTAAATTTTAAATTAATATAAATTTATTTAATTTTGATTGATACAATTATTATAATTGTATAGTATATAGCAAAAACTATTAATCACAAAATTTATTTCATTTTAAACTTTTATGAATCATATCAATTTTGAAATTTAATTAATATGTCATTATTTGACCTTAAAAATTAAATTATATCTCTAATTTTGAAACAAAATAGAGTAAATAGTAAACAAGTTTTATATTGCAATTGTCTATATGCATGGCTGACTTATAGCATGGTGAGATAAAATATTTTTAATTATATTGGCTTCAATAAAATATTGTTAAGAGTGTAAAATTTTGTTTAACTATAGAATTTGAAAAAAGAACATTTAAATTATTAGTGACAAACTTAAAGAAATGTGTGTTCGTGGTATGGACTTTATAATTTCTTAAACAATTAATTTAAAGACAAATGTAATATTTTATGAAATATTTAGATTTTTTTTTTGACAAAGCCCTAGAATAAGAATAAAGAATAAAATCGAATTATAAAAATACTAGAGTCGGGGTGATACCTTTTCCCGTTTTAAATTAAAATTCAAAACTCGAAAACATATATTTTTAAAAAATAGACAAAAATATTTAAACTTGAGTAGTTCTTCAACACGAATAACGAAAAAGAGGTCGTCGTGATAATCTCGCACCCAAATTTGAATAGATTTGTCTTCACCGATTAATGTCAATCAAACCTCCTCTACGGAGCGATTTATACAAAAAATCTCTGAAGAATGAAAAAATCTCAAACTAGGAGAAGAAAGACTATAGATTGAAAAAAATCCAAACTAGAAGAAATAAAACTCCATAAAAGGAGAAAATAAGAACGCATAAGAAAAAAGAGATAAAAAGAACAATTAATCAGATACCCTCCACACATCTAAAAATATGGAGGCTAGGGTTTTTGTAGAGAGAAAAAGAGAGGAGAATATATATATTTTGCTAATTTAAACTGAAATTAAACACACTCACACACCTATTATTAGGAATGTCAAGGTTCGATCTCACATCCTTTGCAAAGCAAAGGTGTGGTGCTACCATCCGGCCAAAGGCACAGTGGTAAGGAGAATATATTTAGATTTATTAGTGCCACCACATTTTTAATGGTATAAATTTTTTGAGTAATGTTAAGGACACTAACTATACACAAAAAACTATTCATACATAGTATAAAAAATGAGAAAAAATAGGGAGCAAAATCTACAATTAAATATTTTACATATTTTAATTGATAAGCAATACATAGGTCCTATTTTTAATGCATAATTTTTTATGTACAATTAGTGCACGTAATATTATACAAAATTTTTACTTCTACTAAATATACTTCGGAATTAGAATCTGTTCTCGCTAAAAGTTCTTTCTAAGAGTTATCAACACTAAATTTATAATTTATAATTTTCGTAATACATCACAATGTTTGGTCAAATTAATAGATTTTATATTTATTACATGAGCAAATTCCATAGACCCCCGACCCCCACTCTCTAGAATGACTAATCAAGGATCAAATTACTCATTGCATTTCAAAAGGCTGGAAAACTACATATCTAATAAACATAAGAAATCATGTTGCTCAAGTAAACTTTTTGTTGCCCCTTTCTTGTTTCTTGGTGAAGCAATCAAGCAACTTTATACATATCAATCAAATGCATGCATTTTCTTCCACATCAAGAAATGGCAGACTCAGAAAATTTATGCTGTGGGACAAATTTTTATTTTTAATAGGACATACATATTTTATTTTATTTTTTAAAAAAGTATCCATATATATAGAGAGTCAAATTCTAAACAAATAACGTTTTTAATATATAAAATGTTAATTTTAAAAGCTTTTCTTTTGGAAAGAAAACAATATGTATAATGAAGGCATATTGTAAATAAAATGCAGAGATATTATTAATTTGTTAAAATGGACTGTAAATTTTTATCGGTAATATAAAATTGTACCATATTCTTAAATTCATCTTAGCAATTCATACTATCAATATAAAACTAAGCACTCAATTATTCAAGAGTAAATATGAAATATACATATATATATATATATTTGTAAAAGAAGATTTATTTTGTAGAACAGAGAGAGTAATATTTATGATTATATTGTCTAAATTAAATTAATTCCCATAATTTTAAATTTTGAAAATTAACTTTAAGAAGTTAAAATAAAACTCATTTAATGAGATGAATAAAATACTAGTTATTATGAATGTATTTTTTTTTTCAAATATGTAAACAGGTATCCATATATATACAAAAAAATTCAAAAATTTCCTGGGGGCGCGGACCCCACTGCACCATTGCAGGTCCGTCCCTGGTTACCCTGATTAGTGGTTACGAGAGAATGATAGAGCAAATTCCTGAACTAAACTGTTTACTACAGCCCTGATTAGTGGTTACGAGAGAATAATAGAGCAAATTTCTCAATTAAACTCTTTACCACGCCTAACTAGATGTCACAACCACAACTATATTTTTACCATTGTCATGCAATTATTATAATTTTATACATATGTATATTTCTTTGCCGAGCAGCCAAACTACAGCCAAAGGGGGGACATACACGAAACCCTAGGGCCACCACCCCCACCACCACCCCCTCAAGTCTTATATGTGGTGCTAGTTGTGTCCTTTCTTCCAGCCAAGAAAAGCCAGCAAGTAAGACTTTATTATCTTTCTTTCTAATTAACAAAAGTTGAATTCTTTATACTTTTTTATATAATTGTTATATATTTAATAAAGTTTATTGTGTTAACTTTTCCTCCCTCCTTTCAAACCCAAGACTATTTTCCTTTATATTTTACATAAACTCTTATTCTAAATGAAAAGGATGTATTAAAATAATCCCTCTGTTTAGAAATATAAAATTAATATTAATTTTCTAATATTTTAAATTTAAAATTAATATAATTTATTTATATTTTGAAAATAATAAATTTTATAGCTAACGATATGCATTTTGTAGATATTTTATAATATTCATAATTAAATTGACGTAAACTAAATGAATTCATGTCAATTATGAGTTTGAAAATATTTAAAAAATTTATAATAATTTAATAATTAGAAAAAATTGAGTGTATAATAAAATATAATAAAATAAAATATAGGTAGGAGCAGAATTGAAGCAACACCATATTGCCTTCCGTTCAAGAAAACCTGAAAGCAGCCGCCTGTTGCTTTTCGTCCAAGAAACCAACAAGTTGACTCCATCTCAAATTGTTCTTCAAAATCTCTAGATCTGCGCTTGAGAGAATCATGCACTTGGATTGATATTATTAGAGTAAAAATATTATTATCAGAATAATAAATATCGCTTATTGTTTAAAATATTAAGTATTATTATAATAATTATAAAAGTGTCGTTTATATATTTGTTCTAACAGTATTATTTTTATTTTGACAATATTAACAGCTCAAATTAAGTCTATTTTTGAAGTTAATGTGCCAAATTTTATTGATAACATTTGATAAAATATATTTCATAAATTAATATATGCATTTTATTTTAGAACAAACTAAATCCATTGCAAAACAAAATTAGTACTTAATCAATTATCATCTCCCTTATGTATTTTGTTAGATAATTAATGCTTAGTACTATAATTTACCTTTTAGTGCTGTATTCATCACCAGTAAGTGATGATATCCATATTTGGACAGTGTTTTTTTAATTTTGTTTACAAATACTCTTTCTAAACAATGGATATATATATAATATCGTTTGGCCAGCTTAATAATATTAATTTAGGAAATAATTTCTATAATATCTTAAAATATTTTTCAATTAGTCAATAATACAGTACGGAAAATAAATCAAAGTGTCAAAAAAAAACTATTCCCTCCATTACACGAGTTTCATTGTCAACTTTTTGTTTCATAATTTTGTTATCATATACCACTTCTAAATTGCAAACTTGTTTTCTTAAAGGAGTAAATATGAAGGAAATATATCCTTAATATATGTAAAACTTATAAATAAGACTCGTTTTGTGGATTGGAAGAGCACAATTCATGAAATAGATAAAATTAGGGACACCGGATTAAGATCACGAAAATTACCCCAAATACAACTTTAATCCTATAGTTGCACTTGACACACCGTACAAAAAGTCCGATTATGTATTGCGAAAGTTTTCAGTCGAATTACGATTGATAGGATTATAAGGTTGACCCACTATATCAAAAATATTGTTAAAATATTACCAACTATAGTTATCCACGTAATTTGTAACAAAAAAATTCACATATTAAGTCGCAAGATGTATCATTTTTCATGTACAAAAATGTTTATTTACCTTCATAATAATTTTTTCTATAAATGCTCTAAAACAAAAAATTGCATCACGGACAATTTTTGAAATTTTCATACTGTGTCCTAATTTTACCCTTACAAAATATAATCACGTATTTTAAATGGCTAAGCCTACTTGGTGCCTTCGCTTTGGACTTAATTCACTCTTTATAGTTTGGGCCCTAGCTACTTTCAACAAAAATAAAAATAAAAATTGTTTGCCAGCCCAAATACCATTCCTACTTTCTTTGGACCTATTTCCTAAACAATTAAGTGACATGAGTCCATTTGGTTGAGTAGTGTACTAGACATTTGGTGGAGTGGTGTAATATATCTATTACTATATATAATTGGAGTAATCGCGATTTAGTGACTGAGTAGAAACGCTCGAGTCTAATTGGAGTAATGGCGATTTAGTGACTGAGTTGAAACGCTCGAGTTTAATTGGAGTAATGGCAATTTAGTGACCGAGTTGGAATGCTCGAGTTTCGTACGTCTATCGGTTGATCGTCCGTGTATTATTCTATTTGTTGTGAATATTATGCAAGAGTATGGGAATTTGATAAGTGAGCTTACAATAGTAATTTTGGGTGTGTATTATTCTAATAGTAATTTTGAATGGACTACCTTTTCCTATTAAATCGAGTGATATATATATATATAGATATATATATATATAGGGTGCTAATCCATGGCAACCGGTTGCTAGAGGAACTATTTCAGCAACCATAATCTCCATCGTTGATCAGAACAATTAATGGTTGAGATTGATTTAAAATTGTTCCTTGCCGCTACAACATGTAGCGGCAGTGCTATCACTAGTACCGGCTGCTGTAATTACCAAAGACCCCTCCTTTATTATCAAAGCCCGCCGCTACACTATGTAGTGGCATGTGACCCATTTTTTACATTTCTAAGGTACATTTATGTCAAGTCTAATTAACCCTTTACGTTCCCAAGGTAAGCTAGTAAGCTAATTTTGGAGGAGTCTGCCGCTACATAGTGTAGCGGCATGCATGCCTTACTAATATTATAATGCATGACTTACTAATATTATAATATTATAATAATATAATATAATATTATTACATAATTAATATAATATTACATATTATTAATATTAGAATAATATAATTTAATAATAAAATAATATAATATAATATTATTAATATTATAATAATATAATATTAATATTACATATTATTAATATTATAATAATATAATATAATATTACATATTAATATACTAATAATATTATATTATTAGTATATATTATATTATTATAATATTAAATATTATATTATTAGTATATTATTATGTAATATTATATTATATTATTATAATATTAATAATATGTATTATTAATATTAATAATATGTAATATTATATTAATTATGTAATAATATTATATTATATTATTATAATATTATAATATTAGTAAGACATGCATTATAATATTATAATATTAGTAAGGCATGTATGCCGCTACACTATGTAGCAGCAGACTCCTCCAAAATGCTTCCTCCAAAATTAGCTTACTAGCTTACCTCGGGAATAAATTAGCTTACTAGCTTACCTTGGGAACGTAAAGGGTTAATTAGACTTGACATAAATGTACCTTAGAAATGTAAAAAATGGGTCACATGCCGCTACATAGTGTAGCGGCAGACTTTGATAATAAAGGAGGGGTCTTTGGTAATTACAGCAGCCGGTACTAGTGATAGCACTGCCGCTACATGTTGTAGCGGCAAGGAACAATTTTAAATCAATCTCAACCATTAATTGTTCTGATCAACGATGGAGATTATGGTTGCTGAAATAGTTTCTCTAGCAACTGGTTGCCATGGATTAGCACCCTATATATATATATATATATATGTATATATATAGGGCAATATGTAGGTGCACAACTGTGCACTACACAGTAGGGCTATGACGACGATTTTTTAGGTTATGCCGTCGCCATAACTCAAAAAACCGTCGTCATAGCCCTACTGTGTAGTACACAGCTGTGCACCAACATTTTTTCCATATATATATAGCGACGCTTTCCGACGGACCGACTATAGCGACGGTTTTTTCCGTCGCTATAAGTCTATGGCGACGACCTATATATGTGTGTCGTCACCATAGACCTATAGCGACGGAAAATACCGTCGCTATAGCCGGTCCATTCAGAACCGAGATATATATATATATATACACACACACACACCATCACAACAAACCTTATCATGCACACACCACAAATAAATTTGCCAACAGAAATGCAAAATGGATAGGGAACAAATGGAGGAAGAAAGTGTTGAAGATTGTGCAACTACCAAAAATTTAAAGCTCCGAGACAACAAAGAAAAATGAGCATTTCAAATATTTAATGTATTTTATCAGGATTAAATTTTGTCAATATTATACATGCCAATTCCTCCATTTTAAATATAAGATTAAATTTCACTTTATAAAGTCAATTCAAATAAGTAAAAGTTTACAAAACTATTTTAAAAAGTCGTACAATTATTTTCAATTTTACATGATTTAATTGTCTGAGAGGTGGGCATGAGGAGGAAACTATTATTCAGCATTTAGAAAAATATTAATTATGCTCACCAGCAATGCTTGCTTGCGTTCTGTGGGGAAATAGACATGATGTTTTGCATGGGAATGAAAAGAAGAGTATGTCCCCCCCCCCCCCCCCCCCCCCCCCCCCGCGTTAGCCTAATAAATAATGTAAAATGGTTGAAGCCTCCTTTGGTATAGTGAAAATAAATTGTGATGCTTTGGCACGGGGAAATGGTATTATGGGCCTTGACTTCATTGTTAGAGATAGCAATGGTGACGTCCTTGGTGCAGTGCGGGGTGTAGAAGTCATTCGTGCGCGGAAATTTATCGGTGGACTCTGCGGAAGCTTCACCTATATGTAGAGCGATGGTTTTTATAAAAGATATTGAGTTCTCCAAGGTTATTCTTGAAAGTGATAGTTTCTAGATTGTTTCGAGACTTAACTCTCAGCGTCCAGATATTTCTCATTTTGATATTTTTATTGAGGATTGTCTGAGATTAAGGGTTGTTTTGAGCTTATTCAGTTCTCTATGTGAAACGCAATGATAATTGTGTTGTTCATGAGTTAGCTAAATTACTACAAGAAAAATAGATAATTCCGACGGAATTATCTTTGACAGACTCATTTCCCTCGAAATTAAGGTAATTCCGACGGAATGTTTCGTCTCAAATAATTCTATCGTAAATAATACCGACAAAATTCCGTTGGAACTAATTGGCGTTCCTTGGCGTCAATATTTCCGCCAGCGCTAATATTATTTTCGATGGATTGATGTTATTATCGATGGAATGTCCGTCGAAAATAAGTTAATCCTGAAGGACTTATTTTCGACGGACATTCAATAACTTATTAAACCTAATCAATTATATCATTTCCTTTCAATCGTCGCCGCTCATTTCTCACCTCTCATCCCTCTCTCTCTCATCTCTCTATCATCTCTCTCACTCCGCCGCTGTCGCCTCTTTACGCCTCCGTTGTCCCCTGCTCACGCTTCCCCTGTCGGCGCCTCCCCACCTCCGTTCCGCCTCCGCTACCGCTCACTCCACCACTTCATCTCTCTCTCTCTGTCATTCAGGTTAGTTATTAATTTATCATTCAATATTTAGGGTTCATTTTTCCCCCTAAAATTCGTTATTGATGTGTATTAGAATTGAGAATATGCTTATGGATGAATATGAAATTTGTTATTGGAATGATCTGCATATTAGGAATATTATTGTAGTTGATGCATATTGGAATGATTTGCATATTGTAGTTGCAGCTGAAATTATTATTCATTTGTATTGATGCATATTGGAATCTGCATATTGTAGTTGAATTTGAATTTTGTTATTCATTTCTATTTATACATATTGGAATCTGTATATTGTTATTCATTTTTTCCCTTATTATTCAAGGTTAACTGAAATTGGGAATATTGTAGTTGTCTTACCAGCGAAAATTGAGAATATTGTAGTAGTCTTACTGAAATTGGGTTTAATTTATGCAATTGCAGCTTCTGTTAGTGTATTAAATTTGATAATTGCTTCAATTTATTTTTCTCGGTTTCAATTGCAGCTTATTTGTATGTTGTTGTAGTGGTAACTTGTTATATGAATGTATTTAGAATTATTTCTGACGGAATTTTCGAGGAAATTTTTCGTGGGAATTGTAAAAGGTAATAAATAAATCAATACTTAAGTATAAAAGGTAATTAGGACTTAGTTTGCTATTAAATAAACAAAAATACAAAACTAAGTAGCATTTACTTAGTTGAGTACTACTAAAATAAATAAAAATTATAATTAACTATAATATAAATACATATTATAATAAATATAATGTAAGAAAAAGGATAAAAATAATATAATATAAAAACTAGCATTTACTTAGTTTGCTACTCCTAAAATGAAATAAAATAAAATTGTTACGAATGTATAAATGAAAAAAAATAGTCTAATCTAATAAAGACTTTAAAATATAAAATAAAATAAAATAACTTTAAATAAATTAAATTAAATAACATAATATAATATAATACAAAATAAAAATAAAATAAATAATATAATATAATACAAAATAAATAATCAAAATAAAATAAAATAAGTTGAATTTAATAAAATAAGTTAAATTAATTAGATCAGTTTAAATTAAATTAAATTAATTAAAATAATATATTAAATTAAAATAAAATAAAAGTATTATAATATAATATAATATAATATAATATAATATAATAAACTAAGTAAAATTTACTTAGTTCTACTACAACATAAAATAAAGTAAAAATATTATAATATATTCAAATAATAGTTCTCATAAACTAAGTAGTATTTACTTAGTTTCCCATTGGTAAAATAAACTAAATAACATTTGCTTAATTTTTCACAATTAAAATAAACTGAATACTTGTGCATGCAGTATACTTTGGAACTTAGAAATCCGTTTGACATTCACTCATTAAGAGTGAATGTCGAATAGTCCCTAATCTGGGACTGTTACTGAATGTTATGTCTCTCATTTAGGCAGGTGTCAATAGCTTGCGTGCGTAGTTTTTTTTTGTTTTGAGGATTTTTCGCCTAGTATATCTACATGTTCTTCGAGTGCATACTTAGATTAAGTTATTTTAGTCTATTTTGTGTACTTGGAGTCCATGAAGAGGTGCTGACGAATTTTTTTAAAAATAGAAGAAACGTGCTCAAGGTGTTGGCACTAGTGAGGAGACGCATCCAGGAACGAGATAGAAGTCTAACCCCTGTAGAGTGGAGATACTGGTATATAGAATTCATGTATGGAGCACATACGCTAATATCCATATTCTCACCTCCAGAGTTCTTTTGACTCATTGGAGCATTTGCCTATTCAACTAACATATGAACTTAAGCTTGGAGGACCGGTGCAATATCGGTAGATATATCTGAAAGTAGTATGCCCTCAAGCCAATCACATTGGATGTAATAAGTATTTACTTTGTAATCTTGTTCATTTATTAATAAAAGAATTTATTTAATTAAAGACATTCTTTATCCATGTTTAATTGGTTGAATTAAATAAATGTGATAAACTCATAGTTTTGGAGCAATGCTTTTAGAATCATGAAGAGTTCATGATAATGAGATCCAAATTCTAGATAGCTCAAAACTAAAATGTTACTAATCGTTGGATCACTAATGTGGGGTTACTGATTTCGGATAGATTAGTACATATTATGCTTGCTCTATTGAAAAGGATGATTGAACTCATAATCATTTGTGTGGAGACATTAAAGCAAGTATGTAGGTGCTTATTGAAGATTAAGTTCACTGAACGTGACTCACTTAAGGAACACCTAATGTAGTTTTACTTGTTTGATAATATGAGTTCCTATAGTGATGATAGTACAAGTGATAGTAGTATAAGCACGGAGGAGCAAATGATTGGAACTTGAAGATCAAATCAAAGAATTGATTCATCTTCATAAAGTATATCTTTTATCCCTCATCGATTAATAATATCGCATCAAGGTGATCCTGAGATTGTAGTAAAAATTTTAAATATGATTTATGTCATACTTCCGCTTTATATACACGTGATTGCATATATTTTTTTAAATCTGCAAACTAACAGTAGTATCAGAGCCATCGTTATGCGAATTATTAATTGTTTTGATTCTATGTATATGTTGATATGTGTTTAGAACAATTTAATTGGGCATAATTATTGTATAAAATCGTGTTTTATGGACAAAGGAAGCAAAAATCGCGATCTGAAAAGTCAAAACGTGATCTGAAAATTGTCGCAGTGCAGCCCTAGAGTGCAACAGTGCTTGGACTACTACTTTCGCAGCGCAATAGCGCTGCATTCTAGCGCAACGGCGCTGAGCCTGTAGCGCAGCTGCGCTGGGCCAGGGCGTAGCTGCGCGAACATATCAAGTTTTTCAGCAATTTTTATGTAGTTTTTGACTTGGAATTGGATTTCATGTTAACTAAAATTGCTTTGGACTTGGAATTGGATTAAAATAAAAAAGTTTATTTTGATTCAAAATTGAATTTCATGCAAACTTTTATTGTCCATTGAATGATATCAATATATATATATATATATATATATATATATATATATATATATATATATATATATATACGGTCTGGATCTTAAGCTCACCCTTATCCGGCTCACCCCAAGCTCACCCCCCTTTAACGACGGACCCGGCGACGGTTTGGTCATACAATCGTCGTCTATACTTTTAGCGACGCTATATATTGTCCGTCGCTAAAAGTATAGACGACGGTTGTATGACCAAACCGTCGCCGGGTCCGTCGCTAAAGGGGGGTGAGCTTGGGGTGAGCCGGATAAGGGTGAGCTTAAGATCTGGACTGTATATATATATATATATATAGAATGCTTAATTCATGAGATGAATTTTTTGTTAATACATGTGATGACATTTATGATAAAGTTTTATTGATACATGTGATGACATGTATGATAATAAAGGGGATGATTATGGACCATTGACTAATGAGATTAGATTTAATTTTTAATGAATGGTTGAATGAATGAGGTTTTTATAAATGGGGTCTGCGTACCTCGTCTATCTAATTTTCTGATGTAAATTCTATCTCCCTCCTATGTACTTCCCTTTGACTGCTGATCAAGGTTTCTGTTTTATTAAAATAGAATGTACTAGGATGAATTACTTAGCAAATTGGAACTGAGGAGCAGGAGCACTGAAGACTCATTTGTAATGAAGCCGATGATGAATGTAATAGTTATGTTCATATTTATTCTTGCACCCTAGGTTTGACCTTTTGGGTCACTTGGTGGCTCGAGCGAACTAAACTAGAATTAAGTCTATAATCATCCCAAGTAGAATATAGTATTCTATATGTGCATGCTAATTATATATTAATGTATTATTATACATGGTATGTATGTTTAATATGACACGTATTTATATATATATATATATATATATATATTTACATGTGCGCTAAATAAGATGAGACCATTAATAACAAGAATAAGTTGATTACGTTCAAAGGACATTAGGAATGTCGAACGTAGCCTTCTAGCATGGTGAAACAATAGAGTATTGAGTATTTTATATGATTTTGTTATGCACACACAAGACTTGTTTTAAATATTCGAGATGTTGCTTTATTAAATTGGATGTTTATAAGAACTTGAACAATACATATTTTGTTGTGCATACACAAGGACTGTATTTTTCTCTTCACTTATATGAAAATGGTAGGTCTAACTTAACTTATATAATATTGGTTCGGATGTGGACACAGTTGACTAGTATAATCTAAGAGGTAAAAGAAAAGGAGTTACATGGAGATGTAATTGACAAAAGTTGTCTACCTATTGAATAAATTTGTAGTTTGTTGTGCACACACAAGACTATATATTTATAGCAATAGGATCCTTTCTCGCTAGCGAATGTTAATTAAATCTGTCGAACTATATATGGAAAGTCATATAGTTTGAAGAAAATAATGGGAGACACCATTTTAATAAAGACCTAAATTAATCTCGTGATTAATAAAATGAATGCATGCTAATATTGTTAAATTATAAATTTCATTTATAAAATTTTACAATGTCTAATTTACTATTACTGCAGAGCATATTGGATGTTAATAAGTTAACCGGACCGAATTATACGGATTAGTTAAAGAATTTGAGAACAGTTCTCATGGCTGAAAAGCTATCTTATGTTCTTAATTCGCCAGTTCCTACAACAGTTACAGAAAATACCTCTGAGAAAGAGATTGCTACTTTTATAAAGGGACAAAATGATGCATAGGTGGCTCATTGCATTATGTTGGCCTCCATGAGTAACGAGTTCAACGTCAACACGAGAAAATGGATGCACCTACCATTTTGTTGCACCTTCAAAATTTGTATGATGAGCAGAGTAGGGCGGCCAAGTATGAGATATCTAAGGAGCTCTTCCGATCTAGAATGACCGATGACACTACAGTACAGACATATGTCCTCAAGATGATTAATTTGATTGAACAATTGGGACAACTGGATTTTATCATGGATGGAAAGTTGAGCTAAGATTTGATCTTGCAGTCACTTTCGAACTCTTTTTCATAATTTATTGTGAATTTTCACATGAACAAGCTTGATGTCAGCCTGCCTGAATTGTTAACATGTTAAAAAGTGCGGAGAGTCACTTTCTAGTAAAGAAAAACCAAGTCTTACTGGTAGATGAGTCTTCCAAAAAAAGGAAGAGGACCAAAGGATCTTTTAAAAAGAAGAAAAGTTCAAAGAAGGCAAAAAGAAAGGCAAAAACCAAGGACAATAAGAAGAAAACTGATGCAGATAGCAAAGGAGTTTGCTTCCACTGCAATAAACATGGACACTGAAAAAGAAACTACAAGGAGTATCTTGCAGTGGCTAAGTAGAAGAAGCTTGGTAAAGCTTCAGTTACAGAAACAGGTTTGTTCATTATTGAAATAAATATTTCTGTAAGTCAAAGTTCTGCTTGGGTATTAGATACCGGTTGTGGTCCTCATATATGCAATTCTTTGCAGGAACTAAGCAGAAATAGAAGACTAAACAAAGGAGAAGTAACCCTGCGTGTGGGGAATGGAGCAAAGGTTGCTACATTAGCCATAAGGACTTATAGTTTAGTAAAATGTTACTATGTCTCAATTCTTATTAGAAACATTATTTCTAATCCATTGTTGGACAAGGAAGGTTTTGATATTATATTTAAGAACAATGATTGTTTTATTAATACTAAAAATATTTTGTTTGGAACTGGTAGATTAATTGATGAACTTTACATACTTGACTTACATGAAAATATTTTGCAAATTGACCAAACTAGTAAAAGAAAAAAAGATGATGTGAATTATACCTTTATGTAGCATTGTAGACTCGATCATATTAATGAAACAAGACTAAACAAGTTGCATAAAGATGGACTTTTAGAGCCATTTGATTATGAATTATATCCAACTTGTGAATTTTATCTCATAGGAAAGATGACTAAATCTCTATTTAGTGGACATATAGGGAGAGCTACATGGTTGTTAGAGTTGGTACACACAGATGTGTGTGGACCTATGACAACACATGCTAGAGGAGTGTATTCATATTTCATTACGTTCACTGATGATTATTCGAGATTTAGATATGTGTATTTGATGAAATACAAGTCTAGATCATTTGAAAGGTTCAAAGAATTCAAAAGTGTAGTAGAGAAACAAATTGGTAAGAGTATTAAGATTCTTCGGTCAGATCGAGGAGGAAAATACTTGAGCAACAGTGCAACGGGTTTCTAGATCATCTCAAAGATAATGGTATTCTCTTATAATGAACACCTCTTGGTATGCCACAGTTGAATGGTGTATCTGAAAGGAAAAATTGTACCTTGTTAGATATGGTGCGATCCATTATGAGTTTTACCGATCTTTCAGTATTCTTTTGAGGCTTTACCTTAGAAATAGTTGCATATCTACTAAATGAGGTACCCTCAAAATGCGTCCCTAAGACTCCATATGAGTTATGGACATGGAGGAAACCTAGTCTTAAGCATGTTAAGATTTGGAGTTGTCCAGCTTATGTAAAAAAGTTTCAAGATGATAAGCTTGAGACAAGATCTGACAAGTGTAGATTTGTGAAATATTCTAAAGAAAATTTAGGGTATTATTTCTATAATCCTATTGAGAAAAAGGTGTTTGTTGCGAAACACATTGCCTTCTTGAAAAAAGAGTTTATCCTTGAAGGGGTTAATGGGAGGAAGATAAATCTTGAAGAAGTTCAAGAACCACAAAACACTATAAGTCAAATGGAGGAACCTGTAGATAGACCTATTGTACCACAACTGAATTATAAATCTGGAAGAGTACCGAATATACCTGAGATGTATGGATTCATCATTGAGGATGATGATGAGGTACTCATCATAGGGGATGATGATCCAGTTACATACGATAAGACTATGAGTAGTAGAGACTCAGAGAAATGGCAAATGGCCATAAAATCCGAAATGAACCCCATGTACGAAAACCATGTGTGGAATTTGGTTGACCTTCCGGAAGGTATTAAGCCTATAGGGTATAAATGGGTCTTTAAGAAAAAGATTAAAGCAAATGACAAGGTCCTATAAGGCCAGACTGGTGGCAAAAGTTTCAAACAAAGGCAATGAGTTGACTACGATAAAACCTTCTCACTGGTAGCAATGCTCAAGTTCATTCGGATTTTGCTTGCGATAGTAGCTTACTATGTTTACAAAATCTGGCAAATGGACGTGAAAACGGTCTTCCTCAATGGGAGGCTTGAGGAGAATGTATATATGATACAGCCAGAGAGATTTATTTCATTAGATGGAGCAAATCAAGTATGTAAACTACAACGATTCATTGATAGATTAAAGCAAGCTTCTCGAAAATGGAACATACGTTTTGATGAGACAATCAAAGAGTTTGATTTTATCAAAAACGAGAATGAATTATATGTGTACAAGAAGGTCAGTGGGAGCGTTGTGACATTCCTAGTACTATATGTTGATTATATACTACTGATCAGGAATGACATACCAATGCTACAATCAGTAAAGATATGGTTGTTTAAACATTTCTTCACAAAAGATTTGGGAGAAACATTCTACATTTTGGGGATAAAGATCTATAGAGATAGATCTAAAAGGATGCTCGGCATGACCCAAGGAACGTATATTGATTCGATACTAAAGAGGTTTAGCATGACCAACTCCAAGAGAGGACTCATACCGATGAGCCATGGAGTACATCTCTCTCCAAGAAAATGTACCAAAAGACTGAAAGTAGTATGCACACAAGCCAATCATATTTGATATGATGTAGCATATACTTTGTAATCTTATTCATTTATTAATAAAAGAATTGATTTTCTTAAAAGGCATTTTATATTATCTACATAGTGCTGTTATATTAAATGTGATAAACCCATAGTTTTGAGCAATGCTTTTAGAATCATGATGGTGATCATGCTAATGAGATCTAAATTCTAGATAGCTTACAAACTAAAATTGTTCCTAATCGTTGGATTACTAAAAATGGGATTAGTGAATCCGGATAGATTAGTACATACGTTGCTTGCTCTTAGGAAGAGGATGATTGATCTCATAATCATTTGTGTGGAGACACTAAAGCAAGTATGTAGGTGCTTTTGGGAGAATAAGTTCACTGAACGTGGCTCGCTAAGGAATACCTAATGGAGTTTTACTCGCCTGTCAATAGGAATTCCTCTACTGATAGTAGTACAAGTGATCCTTGGACTTGAAATCATCCTAGTATCTTGTGTATGATGAGTTATACTTTGACATATCCCTTAAGACCTTTAGGGTATAACAAAGGATATGATTGGGTATAATAAGTTGTACATGGAGATAGGTGAATGATCAACAAAGAATCTACCACGTCTAGTAAAAGATGTGAATGTCCTATGTGATTCGATAAATGACAACTCGGTAATCCTTGGCCAAGGCAGAATGAAATTAGAAATGAGTTTCTAATTTATATTATTTAGAGTTGTGTGCATTTAAGAATCGAAATACATATAATTAAATAAAATAAGACTTGACAGAAATTCCATGTCTTATATTTAATTGGGACATTGTATGGTAGAAGGATTGAATTGTACGGTAACTATGCACTAAAAGGTTCTTTTGTGATTAATGTTGAAAATCTATATTATCTAGAAAGTCGTTGATCGCTAAGGGGGCTTACCCTTATTGTAAAATAAATATTATTTATTTAAATAAATTAAATAGTTTAATTTATTTATTTAAATAAGATTAGAATTGTTCTAATTGATTTATTTACAACCGGTTTAATATGGAGAACCTAAAGGGTCACACCGTAAAAAAAATATTTATTTAAGAAGTAAATGGCATAATTGTAATAATAAGTTAAGTGTATTTAATTTAATCTATGGAGATAGAATAAATTAAATAGCTTAATATTTATTATTTAATATTTTAAAAATATTAAATATAAATTAATAAGAGGAGTCTTATTATTATTATTACTATTACTATTATTTAATTCCTAATAGGGATTGAGAATTAATTAATAGAAGTACTCCCTCATGAATTTCTAATTGGATTAGGAGCATAATTAATGAAATGAGTTTAATTATAATAGAAACCTTAATCCTAAATAGTTTAGGGAAGGTTTATTCCTACATCTATAAATAAGAGGAGTCTTATCATAGATTAGGGTTACACACTCTTGTATTAGATTGTGGAGAGTACTAACAATTTCTATAGAGATAGAAACTAGGGTTTTGCCAACACCCATCTTCTTGAATAACTATTCTTCTTTGGTGGATCACCTCTAGAGGTCAAACACTTGGGTGGCTAACATTGATCAAGCAAAGGAATTTAGTCGGTGGAATTCAAGGAGTACGCGAAGGAATTGGAGGTGAACTTGTACCCGAGGAAGCACGGTTCTACGAGGGTATAATTTTTATCTCTATCTCTTTCGTTTATATCGTTAATTGAGCACATAGATTGATCATGGTGATGGTTTGTATAAAATTTTAAAAATCTAATTTTATCGCGCTTTCGCTTTATTTATGTAATTTGATTGCATGTTCGCGTCATATACAAACCTAACAGTGGTATCAGAGCCTAATCTTGTGCTAATTATCGATTTTGATGATTCCATGTATGTATGGTATGCGATTGGATTGAAATTTTTGGGCAGAATCTATTTTTTTTTTCTAAATCTGCTACGCGGCACAGCTGCGCCGTTTCCAGTTCATTCTGGAACGCAGCTGCGCCCAAACCCAGAAAGTCGTTTCTGGGGTTCAGCGCAGCTGCGCCGTTTCCCAGTTCATTCTGGGCGCAGCTGCGCCGGACAGCAGAATCCGAAAAAATAATTTTTCCTTTAATTAAAATAAATGGTTTATTTAATTGATATAAGTTTAAAATAAAGATGTTTATTTTATCTAGAATAGGATTTCAGATTTCTAACATTAAAGGAGTTTAATTTGGATTTGGTTTTTGATTAAAATAAAAGAGTTTATTTTGTTTCAAAAACTAAATATTAGCAAAACGTTTGCCCATTAATTGATATCAATACATATATGGAATGGTTTTATTATTCATGGGATGAATGTTATTTATTGTTACATATAGAGATATGTATGATAATAAATAGGAATTGATTATGGACTATTGACCAATGTCTGATTGGAATTATTTTAGAGGATGCTTGAATGTATGGGTTTTTATAAATGGGGTCTGCGTACCTCGTCTTCTCTAATTTTTCTTAATGTAAATTCTATCTCCCTCCTATGTACTTCCCCTTGACTGCTGATCAAGGTTTCTATTATAATAAATAGTTCATGTAATAGGATTTGTTAGAATTATTTTGAAGAATTGGAGACCAAGGAGCAAGGAGCGCTTGAAGACCAGTTTGTAATGGAGCCCGGGTTTAAATATAATAGTTATATTTAAATTTAATTCTTGCACCCTAGGTTTGAACTTTTGGTTCACTTGGTGGCTCTAGTGAACCAAACTAGAATAAAAGTCCATAATCAATCCGAGTAGAATTTAGTATTCTATATGTGCATGGTTACTATATATATATATATATATATATATATATTATTATCCAACATGCTTCGCATGTTAAATAATAAGATGCGTATTTTATATATATATGTGCATGCGCGCTAAACAAGATGAGACTAATAATAACAAATCCCTCAAAGAAATCATATTAAGTCCTAAGCGTTCAAAGATATTTGGAATATCGAACGTCGCCTTCTAGCATGGTAAAGCAATAGAGTATTGAATATTTAATATGAGTTTGTTGTGTAACCACAAGGCAAATATTAAATATTTAAGATGTTGCATTATCACATTTGATGCTTATTAAGGAATTGAACATTACTGTTTTGTTGTGTCACCACAAGGACGGTATTTTTCTCTTCACATATATGGAAGTGCTATGATGGACTTAACATGGATAATTTTGATTCGAATGTGTCACCACTTGATCAAAATAATCTAAGAGGCAAAATACAAGGAGTTACATAGAGATGTAATTGACAATAGTTGTCTACCTATTTATTTATATATCGTTTGTTGTGTCACCACAAGGCTATATACATTTGAAATGAGATCCTTAGTCTCACTAGCAAATCTTTAATTAGAATTGCCGAACTATATATTGAGGGTAATATAGTTTGATGAAAAAGTGAGAGAAACCAATTTAAAATAAAGACCTAATTTATTTTGGTAATTAATTAAATGAATTTATGCTAAAATGTTGTCTATTTCACATGCAGAATTTAAAAATGTCAAACTCACTATCACTGCGTAGCATACTTGATGATAACAAACTGACCAGACCGAATTACACGGACTGGTTAAGGAATCTGAGAATAGTTCTCACTGCTGAAAAGATTTCTTATGTCCTAAATTCGTCAGTCCCTGCAAATGTTGCAGAAACAGCCTCTGAGGAAGAGATTGCTACTTTCAGAAAGTGGCAAGATGATGCAATCTTGGCTCAATGCATCATGCTCGCATCCATGAGTAACGAGCTTCAGCGTCAGCATGAAACTATGGATGCTCCTACTATATTGTTGCACCTCAAAGAGTTGAATGGTGAGCAAAGTAGGACTGCTAGATATAAGATATCTAAGGAGCTCTTCCGATCTTGTATGACCGATGTGACACCCCCAAATCCGAGTTTCCTAACCTCGAATTCGGTGTTCACGATACTCAACAACAAACATACTTTCTAACTAATGCGGAATAATAAACATACATTGTTTATCGAAATAGTAATAAAGTCTTACAATCATGGTCCCAAGGTTCTTTAACCTTAACTTAAAACGTACCCTTAATACAATAAAAGTTCACATAACCAAATAACATTCAAGATAAACTAGTACATAAGCCCTATCAGACAACTACTCTTGCACCTTCCCTTTTCCTCTGTCCCCTTTAGACGTTTCTGCCTTGGCTGAAATAAAGATCATGATATAGCAAGGGTAAACAACTAGTTTGCTTAGTAAGTTTATACACAAGAGATATATATCATGAATAGAAGGAGGTTTCGCTTTCAATGTTCAACGACAGTATAAAATTGTGAAGAAACATGAATTAATAGTCAACAATTGAATATTCGAATAATTGAATGACAATTACTGAGTGGTTGGAAATAACCATAGACATTTGCCAAGGTTCTCAGCATTTAAACTGGACCTCTTAAAAAGTTTTGGTAATCAAGGGGATCAGCCTTTCATACCCCGTGATTTATGCATAAACACTTAATAAACCAGCATTGATATCATGCCTTAATCAAATTTATCCTTTTCTCAGCCAAGAGTTCTTACCATAACAATTTAATAAGAACAACTTTTAAAATACCTTTGATTCAACAAATTTAGACATGATTGATCTAGCTGATACAAATAGCATAGATCTATCTCATAAACAGTTCATACTTGAAAGAACTTTAATCCAATTCACAGTTCAATAACAATAGAATAGGAATTCAATTGCACGAGGTGTGAATCTCAATAACCAGTATAGATGTGAATAATCAACAATAATTATTCATTAACATGCTTCGAAAATAATAACTCGAGAGGGAACTTGCATGTCTGCTCAGCTACCAATAATTCTAGCTTTAACTAATTGGCCTTGAAGAACCTAACATTGATAACGTCAATCTACCAATTAGTATTGCGTAGTTGTATATCGATACGCTTACTTATGCTATTTATTTAACAATTAAGCAGATCACATAGCACACATAAACTATCGTAAATCCTATAAAACACTTAATATTATCAATCCTGATAATATTTAATTCACCTCTTGGTATTATTAATCCACTAATAACACTTTTATTCGTTTACTAATGTTATTAATATCTTAATAATATTTTAATCATCCAATAATACTTTAATCTAATATTATTAATCTCTTAATAATATTTTAATTCTCATATCATTAATAATATTTTAATCTAATATTATTAGCCATTTTAATAATATCTTAATCATTTATTAATGCTTAAAACAAATATTATTACTCATTCAATAATATTTCCATGAAGTTTTAATCTTAATATTTCTTTGTTTACTTAAAAAAATATCGAATTCTTATATTACAAATATCATAGTAATATTTTAATAAGTTATTAGGCGAATAAACAATTTATTCTAATTATTTTACTCTTTATTAAACAACTCATTTACTACCCATAAAAGGTCATAAATATTATTTCTCATTAAATATTACCAAAATACCCCTCAATAGTCAGAATATATAATATTAGGAGTATCCAAGCTTAAAAATCACATTTTTCTTATTTATGACATCATTTAACCATTTATTTTCTTTTAACCATAACTATAACATTATTATGAAAACTAGCAAATAGATCCTGAAAATTATTATCCTCTGGATCTGGATAGTATATGATCCAACAATGATCCACCAATGTTCCTGGAATTTTAGAAAATGATTTACTATTTTTAAAGTACTCAAAACCTCCGAATCTTGTTACAGTTTTCATAAATCGAGTTTTACTCAGAAAATTCTGAAATTTTCAGGGTACACTCTCATAATATACATAAACATACTGTAAAAAGTTCATATGTTTTCAAGGTATACACAGTGAGAAATCCGGGTATGAATATTTAGGAGTCTTTCACGGTAAAAGCCATTACACAAAAACTACATATCAAAACGTGTTCGTTCTTTTTTCTACTTGTAGATAACTTCTTAAGGTACCTCTGTGATTTTTCTCAGATTTTTAAAAGATTTATAACTAGCCGAAACAACCTTTAGAAAAACGAGGACAAAAAGCTTTTAATGTTTTAAAGCTTTAAGTTTTATAGCTGGACTGTTTTGGGAAAATAGTCCCCAAGGCTTCAAATATTATTTGATTTGTGTTCTACCACTTGGGTTTACTAGCTAACTCATGTATCTAGCACCCCCCTTCGACGGATCACAAATCCAAGTTGTAGATCTCAAGTTATGGGTGATCCAAGTGAAGAAAAGCTAGGATTTTTACCCTTTAAGAACATAAGTTCCTTTTCTTCCTTTGAATCTCCATTATAACACTCAAAAGGATTAGATCTATACATGAAGTATGAAGATCTAATGATTCTTGAGTCTTAGAATAAAATCTCTCAAAAACTATGAAAATAAAACAAAGTAAGAAAGAAGGAAATGGTTTAGGGTTTCACCTTGATCTTGTAGCTACTCTCCTTGATCTACCAAAGTATGTGATGAACTTGAGATGCATGAACTATGCTAATCTCACTCTCTTTTCCTCTCTAAGCTCTTACTCTATGTTCTTGCTTGGGAGAAATGAAAGAAGGAGATGAAAAGAAGAAATGAACTTGAAATGAAATGAAAGGATAGAATACTTGCAAGTATTATGCTAAATTAGAATTCATGCTATTATCCCCCACATCTTTCTTGCCCATTGGATATAAGAGTTCACCTTATCCCTTCTATTTAACCTTAATCTTATCTTTAAGTGTGCTAATTAGATTTTCCACCAATGGGAGCTTGACAACCTTGTCCTTTGTGTAAGAGTTACTAATATCCCCCATATCTTTGTTGTCCCTTGGATAAAGGCTTACTAATTGGATAATAGCAAGAAACTTCTACCTTTTGTCATCATGAAGCTAGTGAGTAGCCTTGTGTCACTAGGGTGGCTAGTTGACATCTTAAGAAGCTATGACACATCATAGGTAGCTACTTGACATTATAGGAAGCTATGATGTCAAGTTTACCATTTCAACTTCCCACACAAGCTAGCTACTTAATTAAAATAAAGTTTGAAATCAACCTACTCCTCCTTTCTCCTAAGTGCACGGCAAGGAGGGATTTTGTCCCAAAATGTTGTCCCAAATAGCTTTAAATAAATAAACAATTGTTACACATTTAATAAATCAAGTGGCTAGGTTTTGGACCACACATTAAATACCATTGGCTTCCAATTTAAATGATTAGACTAATAAAACCAAATCTATTTAATGCAATATTGGGTCATTTAATTTAACCTCATGATAGCTCATTTAATAAGCCACACAATTAATACCCAAATCCATGATTAATATAAATGATTGGGCTAGGATCATTAATTAAGTAACTTAGTCAATTAGTAAATAAATTACTAACTTAACTATTAATTATTATTATCCAATTTGGACCATATCTCATTAACAACTACTTTCATTAATTAACCCACACACTTTATTTACTAACTATATTCAATTTACTTGAATACTTAATTTAGTAAATACCTTGTCAACTTTATGGATATAAAGCCTTAGGGTTTGCTCACTAGTTTAAATATACTACTAGTGATTCCCTTAACACAAATTTATATCAATAAATCACATAGTCACATAATCCACCAATACTCCAAAGGTTTAAATAAGAACACAAAGTTAACTCATTAAAATTAAAATTATATTTAATTAATAATGACGTTCAAAATTCACGGGCATTACAACCGAAGGTACTGCCGTTGAGACTCATATCCTTAAAATGATCAATCTGATTGAACAACTTGGACAACTTGGGTTTGTGATGGATGGGGAGTTAAGTCAAGATTTGATCTTGCAGTCACTTCCGGACACCTTCTCACAATTTGTTGTGAATTTTCACATGAATAAGTTGGACGTCAGCTTGCCTGAGTTACTTAACATGCTGAAAACTGCTGAAGGTCACTTCTCATCCAACAAGAACCAAGTCTTACTAGTGAATGATTCTTCCAAGAAAAGGAAGAGGCCCAATGTATCTTCTGAAAAGAAGAAAAACAAGAAGGCTACGGGCAAGGCGAAAAGAAGGGATAAAAAAAACCTGATCCAGATAGCAAAGGAATTTGCTACCATTGCAATAAGCCGGGACATTAGAAGAGGAACTGCAAGGAGTATCTTGCGGACCAAAAGAAGCTTGGAGAAGCTTCGACTTCCGATCTAGGTTTGTTCATGATTGAAATTAATTTTTCTGAAAGTCAAAATTCTACTTGGGTATTGGATACCGGCTGTAGTTCTCACATATGTAATAATATGCAGGGACTAAGCAGAAGTAGAAAGTTGAACAAGGATGAAGTCGTCCTACGAGTGAGAAATGGAGCAAAGGTTGCTGCATTAGCTGTAGGGAATTATTGTTTAGGCCTTCGGGCAAGTTCATTAGTTTAAATAATTGTTATTATGTTCCGACACTCATTAGAAACATTATTTCAATTTTTGTATTGGATATGGATGGTTTTGATATTATAATAAAGAACAATAGTTGTTCTATTTATAATAAAAATGTTTTATATGGTGTTGGCAATCTACTGAATGGACTTTACATACTTGACTTGCATGAAAATATACTTCAAATTGAACAAACAAAGAAAAGAAAAAGAGATGATGTTAATTATACCTTTATGTGGCACTGTAGACTCGGTCATATTAATGAAACAAGATTATCCAAGTTGCATAAAGATGGGCTTTTAGAGCTATCTGATTACGAATCATATCCAACTTGTGAATCTTGTCTCATGGGTAAGATGACTAAATCCCCTTTTAGTGGAAAAGGAGAAAGAGTTACAGAGTTATTAGTGTTGGTACACATAGACGTATGTGGACCTATGACAACGAATGCACGAGGATGGTATTCTTATTTTATTACTTTCACTGATGATCATTCTAGATTTGAATATGTGTATTTAATGAAATACAAATCTGAATCGTTTGAAAAGTTCAAAGAATTCAGAAGTGAAGTAGAGAAACAAACTGGTAAAAGTATTAAGATTCTTCGATCGGATCGAGGAGGGGAATACTTAACCAATGAGTTTCTCAATTGTCTCAAAGAAAATGGTATAATCTCACAACGGACTCTACCAGGGACACCACAGTTGAATGGTGTATCTGAAAGGAGAAATCGAACATTGTTGGACATGGTTCGTTCCATGATGAGTTTTACCGACCTTCCAGTATCCTTCTGGGGTTATGCCCTAGAATCAATTGCATACCTACTTAACAAGGTACTTACCAAATCCGTTCCAAAGACTCCATATGAGATATGGACAAGGAGGAAACCAAATCTTAAGTATGTTAAGACTTGGGGTTGTCCAACTTATGTCAAAAGGTTTGAGCATGATAAGCTGAAGACTAGATCCGACAAATGTAGATTCGTGGGATACCCTAAAGAAACATCAGGGTATTATTTCTATCATCCTACTGATCAAAAGGTGTTTGTTGCGAAACACACTGCCTTCTTGGAAAAGGAGTTTATCCTTGAAGGGGTCAGCGGGAGTAAGATATATCTTGAAGAAGTTCAAGAACCATAAAATACTACGGATCAAAGTCAGGTACCTGACCAAGTAGAAGAACCTACTGTACCATTACCTATTCGTAAATCTGGAAGAGTATCGAAGATACCTGATAGGTATGGATTCATCATAGAGGATGATGATGAGGTACACATCATAGATGATGATGATCCATTGACTTACGAAGAGGCTATGAGTAGTGAAGACTCAGAGAAATGGCTAGAAGCCATGAAATTCGAGATGAACTCCATGTATGAAAACCAAGTATGGACTTTGGTTTCACCACCTGAGGGCATTAAGCTTATTGGGTGTAAATGGGTCTTTAAGAGAAAGACTGGAGCAGATGGCAAGGTAGAGACCTATAAGGCCTGACTGGTTGCAAAAGGTTTCAAACAAAGACAAGGAGTTGACTATGATGAAACCTTCTCACCAGTAGCAATGTTCAAGTCCATTCGGATTTTGCTAGCAATTGCAGCTTATTATGACTACAAAATCTGGCAAATGGACGTGAAAATGGCCTTCCTCAATGGAGAGCCTGAGGAGAATGTATATATGATACAACCAGAGGGTTTTGTTTCAACGGTTGGAACAAACCAAGTTTGTAAGTTACAACGATCCATTTATGGGTTGAAGCAAGCTTCTCGAAGATGGAACATCCGTTTTGATGAGATAATCAAAGGGTTTGATTTTATCAAAAACGAGGATGGACCATGTGTGTACAAGAAGGTTAGTGGGAGCGTTGTATCATTCCTTGTACTATATGTTGATGATATATTACTGATAGGGAATGATGTTCCTATGCTACAGTCGATCAAAATTTGGTTATCTAAGCACTTCTCCATGAAGGACTTGGGTGAGGCATCCTATATTTTGGGGATAAAAATCTATAGAGATAGATCTAAAAGGATGTTAGGCTTGACCCAAGGAAAGTACATTGACTCGATGCTAAAGAAGTTTAACATGGAAGATTCCAAGAGAGGTCTCATGCCGATGAGCCATGGAATACATCTCTCCAAGAAACAGGCCCCAAAAACACTTGAGGAGAGAGACCGGATGAGTAAGATTTTTTATGCTTCAGCAATAGGATCTATCATGTACGATATGATATGTACTAGACCAGATGTCGCTCATGCACTTAGTGTAACAAGCAGATATCAGTCGAATCCAGGAGAAAAGCACTGGAAGGCAGTGAAAAACATCGTAAAGTACTTGAGAAGAACAAAGGATATATTTCTTGTCTACGGTGGGTCTGAATTGAAACTAGGGAGCTATACAGACTCAAGTTTTCAAACGGACCAAGATGACAGTAAATCCGTTTCAGGGTACGTGTTTACCTTAAACGGTGGCGCAGTGAGTTGGAAAAGTTTTAAGCAGTAAACAGTTGCTGATTCAGTGACAGAGGCAGAGTACATAGCTGCAAGTGAAGCTGCAAAGGAAGCTGTTTGGATGAAGAAGTTCATAACTGAACTTGGAGTGATTCAGTGACAGAGGCAGAGTACATAGTTGCATTTATTTTGTAATCTTGTTCATTTATTAATAAAAGAATTCATTTAATTAAAGGCATTCTTTATCCATGTTAATTGGTTAAATTAATAAATGTGATAAACACATAGTTTTGGAACAATACTTTTAGAATTATGAAGAGTTTATGCTAATGAGATTTAAATTCTAGATAGCTCAAAACTAAAATGTTCCTAATCGTTGGATCACTAATGTGGGGTTACTGATTCTGAATAGATTAGTACATACTATGCTTGCTCTATTGACGAGGATGATTGATCTCATAATCATTTGTGTGGAGACACTAAAGAAAGTACGTATGTGCTTATTGGAAAATAAATTCACTAAACATGACTCGCTTACGGAACACTTAATGGAGTTTTACTTGCCTGACAATAGGAGTTCCTATAGTGATAGTAGTACAAGTGATCGTTCTGATTTATACTTTGTCATATTCCTTAATACTCATTAGGTATATCAAAGGGTATGTTCGGGTATAAAAAAGTGTACATGGAGATAGGTGAATGATCAATAAATGATCTACCACTTCTAGTAAAGGGAGAGAATGTCTTATACGATTCGATAAATGATAACTTAGAAATCCTTTGCCAAGGTAAATGGAAATTAGAAAGGAGTTTCTAATTTACATTAATTGGAGTTGTGCATTTTAGAATCGAAATGCATATGATCAAATAAATAAGGCTTGTCAGTAATTTCATGTCTTATATTTGATTGGAATATTGTATGGTAGAATGATTGAATTGTATGGTAACTATTCACAGAATATGTTCTTTATGATTAAACGTTGATTTCATATTATCCGGATAGTCATGATATGTTGAGAGGTGTCCCTCATGATGTAGAATAAATATTATTTATTTATATTTAAATTAAAATAGTTTAATTCATTATAAATAATATTAGAACGGTTCTAATCTATTTATTCTACTATCGGTATAATATTGAATCTAAAGGGTCACACTATAAAAGAGAAATATTATTCTAGAAGTAATTGACTTAATAATAATAATTTAATATTTGGAGAAATACTAATATTTATAATTAAGTATTTGGAGAAATACTAATTATAAATTAATAAGAGGAGTTTTATTATTATTATTATTATTATTATAATTATTATTATTATAAATAATTTAGTTCCTAAATAGTTTGGGAATTAAATTAAACCCCTAAATCCTAAAGAGTTTAGGAGAAGAAAAAGTCTATATAAAGAGAGGCCTTATGATAGATTAAGTGTGAAGGTTACTGTGAGTATAGAGATACTACGTAACAACAATTCTCTATAACCTAAAGAGTTAGGAGTGGGAGCGAGAATTAGGGCTAGCCACCCTAGGTTTAGAGAAACCTAAATCCTTACTTCTTCAATCAATACTCTCTTGGTGGATCACCTTTAGAGCGCTACACACGCTGAGTAGCTAACGTTTGATCCGAGGATTCAAAAAAGCACGGAGGAACAAAGGATTTAAACTTGAAGATCAAATCAAAGGGTTGATTCATCTTCATAAAATATATCTTTTATCCCTCCTCAATTAATAATAATATCGCATCAACGTGATCCTGGGATTGCAGTAAAATTTTTAAATATGATTAATGTCATGTTTCAGCTTTATATACATGTGATTGCATGTATTTTCTTAAATCTGTAAACCAACAATATCCTTTTGAGAGGTACTATTATCTACATATTCATTTTGATGATATTTATAACTCATATTCTTAATTAATTCCATTCAATTATCGTATTTTAGGTATATGCATTGATTAAAGCAGAAAGTAAAAAATAAAGCTCGTGTAGAGGGTTCTATTGCTGAACGTTATACGGAGGAAGAGCTTGTCAACTTCTACACCTTATACTTTGACGAAGTTGTCACAATGAAGCACAATCATTTAAGTCGGAATTAGGTCGTTTTGCTCTAATCTCGTGGTGATGAGTTAGTTGTATTCACCTATCTGGCTAAACTATTTGGCCATGAGACGATAATTTACTTAAGCGACAAAGATTTGAAGATTGTCTGTGTTTCTAAATATGCTCGAAGTATTGTCATACACACAATATGTATTATATTTGTAAAAATTTAATATTTAAAAGTGTTCCCAATAATTAAACCATGTTATTAATATTTCAAAAAAATCGAAGACAAAACATATGCTTATAACCTGGGGTTAAATGCAATACAGTTGGAAGCATTCACCATTGAAAATTTTTAACAGTGGTTTAAGAGAAGGGTTGAAGAAGATAACGCTTCTGAACGTTTTAGAGATGTCATCCTAGGTCCTTACAAACTTATTAGCTCATTTTTTTCGGCTGCATCGTGAATGAGTACAGATTCAAGGTTGATGACTTGAATGAACTGACATCAGTCAATTCTAGCGTTGTCGTATTGAGAAGCTGTTACTAAGATTCTGAGTCTAATTACTATGGACGATTAGAGGAAGTGGTTGTACTCAATTATCTCGGGGGTAAAAAGATAGTTACATTTAAGTGTCGTTGATTTGATCTTGAAAGGGTGTTAAAGTTGATCGTAATAGAATCTTCACAGTAGATATAAAGTTAAAGTTATAGTCTGATGACGTATTCGTGTTAGCCAGTCAAGTGACTCAAGTGTACTACGCGCCTAATATCATAAATTTTAGAAGTCCCTAGTATACAATTGTCACAACAAAGACTCGGGCATTTGATGGTACTAATATGTCTGGGACGGATGACCCGTTGTAAGAAAATGTTAGCAATCCCAGCCAGGCAGTGCTAAATGATGACAATTTGCTGCTAGATAATGTCGTTGTTGTACCAGATGATGAGGAAGTCGAGGAAGATGCGGTCGTCAATAACTATGTCGTCGTACAAGATGATAACGACGAAGATACTGATAATGAAGAGGAAGAGACATAATCCGAGGATGACAATGATTTTGATTCTGACGGATTTGATGACGTACTAAGTCTAAACTTATTGTTGCTTTGTAAATAATTTACTATTAATAACGATTATTTAATTAAATTAACTGTAAATTAATTACGTTATTTTGGTTATTTTAGTAGTATATTTATGGCTAGACATAGTGGTTGTGGTCGTCGTGGTGGTGGCTGGTACAGGATCCGCTGACGCTAGTCAGGGCGAGTCATTATCATCTAGTAAGTTTTCGTAATCATTAATTTGTTTTGTTTCTTATTTATAGGTTATGTACTTGGTCTATTACACAATGTTTCAATTATACTTATAAATACTGCTCGCCGATGTCACCGAGGGACTAACCTTGGTTTATTTGGCCGTCCGCCGACAGTTCCATACAAAGTCTGCGTAGATGTTGACTCTGCACAGTAAGTGTCAGATAGCGTAATGTTAAATTAAATTAATTTATTTTATGACACAATTAAAATAACACACAATTATTTGATTTTTATTGTAGTATTATAGACCTTGTGGCTAAGGCGACGTTACATGTCATATGTTTGACACACCTCCCCACTGGTTGCATGCACTTTAGCTAGTACGCGCAGCATGATGCCTCCTTCATGGAGACTGTGTTACGCGAGTTTCACGTAAGTTAATTTTCATAAATTTAACTGTATACGTAAATAGTAGTTACACATATTCAGTTCATTTTTTCTGATAAGTTATCAATTTTTTATCGATTTAGTTTAGATATGAAGAGGACATCTCTTAGTCAGCTGGTGACAGTGTTATTATTGCACATGTCGCGAAGAACTACGCTGACTGGCTGTACGAGATGAGACAGAGAATCACCCGGGCAGTTGTAGACCAGCTTGGGACTACGATTCAAGACTATCAGCCCCATATTGTCTCAGATGCAATATGGGAGCCCATGTGTACCTACTGAGATGCTGATGACTTTAAGAAGAAGTCGGAACAGATGAAAAAAAATCGTGGGTAGCTCCAAGTAGTACATACTACTAGCTCACAGTCTTTTTCGGAGTTGAAGTCGGTATGAACTTAAGATTTAGTTGTTTAGTTTAAAATTGTCATAAGCATACTTAATAAATGTTATTTGTGTATGTATTTATTAGGCCATGCGGGTGAGCTTGGGCCGACCTTCAACCATAGTCGAGTTCTGGGATAGAGCCTTCACGCCAAAGGACTCTACTATGTCTCCTGTAATATTAGTTATATGGGTAACAATAATCTCAATTTTTAGTAATTATTAATATTAGGTAATTAATAAAATGATTTAATTAACTCACATATACAAAATAAATTACATGACCGATTTTAGAAGCTTCGGGACCAACGTGTAGCTGAGTTGCGGGATGCTAGGGGGATTCTGAGCCGTTAGATTTGGGAGCTTGTCGTTCTACACTCTAAAAGTTTTTCCTTACTAATACTCTACTAACACAAACTTAGTATAATGGCAAGCAAGGATCAATCTCACAGAAAAGTGAATTAATCTTTTATCTACTCTATTATTCTAACTTATGAGGGGTTTTGAGTTTGATTAACTACTCTAACAAAAACAATTAAGAATAATCAATGAACAAAAAGCTTCAGTCCTTCAGTTTAGTTTCACCTTATCACAACTATGAAAAAGTCAAGTTTAACAATATTTATCCTTCAATGAGATTAATAACCCTAAATAACCGTAATCGCTAATTATCCGAAATTCTCCTCATGTGTAAATCTAATGTGATAATCACCTCAAGAGACCCTAACTATCATATAACGTAGAACTATCAATCTAGATTTAATATAACAGTAGCATGAAGAATTAGAGAATTAAGTTATTCCAAGTAACAATTTCACAATCAGGAATTATTTAACTTGCCTTCTAATAATCTTAATAATACCCAAAAGCTTGTCCACAATCAAGTACTATTAATTGCTACTTATGATCAGATACAATATCGTTTGCTTAATACTATACCTTAATCTAGCGGATGATATCAATCAAATTAATTCAATTGGCTAAATCAAATCAACAAATTCAATAACATGTAATCAGTTAAAACAGATTATCAGAATAAATCTCATATAAGAAGGAATAAATAAATAAAACCTGATTAAGTCATTAATTACATAAAGGTTCAACATCCCTTAGAACTGAAAATAAAAGTTTAGCCTGACATGCCTTCAATCTCCTCCAATTAGGGTTACAATTGTAGTTGTCAAGATGTAGCTTGATAATAAACTAAAAACATCTATTTATAGTCCTAAGATAATATCCTAAGTCTCTAAGAATTAAGAATCCAATCTGAAGTAGAAATCCTCAAAAATTCTAAAAAGTCAAAACTGGTCAACGCCGGCCTTTCTCGCCGGGGCGAGGAATTTGTTCTTCAGTTTCTCGCCGGGGCGAGAAACTCCAGAGAGGTCTGGGTCGGGGCGAAACGCTGGGCAAAAACGGACAGCCGGGGTAAGAAATCCTAGTACAAAAAGCTCACCGGGGCGAGAACCTCAAAATTTTCAATTTTTCATCTTTTTCTCGTTTTAGCTCCGGTTTTCTATCTTTTTCCACTTTTGACTCTGAATTCTCCTGAAATCAATAAACAACTTAATAAGTGTATATATACAATAAAACATGCAATAAACTAAATATATAGAAATGAAAATAAATGAATATCATGCACTTATCAAATTCCCCCACACTTAGTCTTTACACGTCCTCGTGTAAACTAAAACAAAGGTTATATTGAAATCATTTGAATTCTATTCAACCAAACTCCCAAAGGTTTAATTCAATTTACCATCCATGAACATTAACACCAATCAACAGAAATTTGACTAATACTGTATCAATCAACTAACAACAATAGTCTCATCATTCCCTACTAAACATCTCCAAATCAAATTGAAATCACATAAGCATCTCCTATGATTTACACAGATACTCAACTTAGTTCATATGGAACAACAATTGTGCACACTGACTCAAATCCCGAACATGTTTTTTCTTTCTTTCTTTCTGCTATCCATTTTTTTCATTCAGGTGAATGCATTTTATGCTCCATTTCACCTTTTCTCATTCTTTTCTTAAGTGAGTGCATTTTATGCTTCATCTCACTTTTCTTCTCACCAACGAGTGCGTTTTATGCTCCATCTCGTTACATGTGTTTATGGATGAGTGCGTTTTACGCTCCATCTCAACCCACGACGTGTTTTTCTTTTGAGACAATTTTTTTTCAGTTTTTTTTTAATTCCCATTATTTTTTTTCACATGATCCTACAAGCAAGATAAGCAGTTAAACAGTTCTAAATCATGAAATCAGCGCACAAAGTCAATTCCACAGATAATTCAGCCAAGTAAACATGTATCTCATACTCAAGTACTCATGCAATACCAGTTCAATCTAAATCAGTCAACTATGGGTCCTGACTCAATTATCATCATTTATTAATTAATTCAGCATCAAACAAATTCTATCAATGGCATCAATTCTCATTCTAAAACCAAAAACCTTTGAAAACTTGACCAAACACAAAAAAAATTCAAAATTTGTCACAAAACAACTCAGATTTTCACATTTAGAGCAAACCTACCCTATACTAACCTAAACCTAAACCCCTCCCCCACACTCAAACCTTACATTGTCCCCAATGTAAGACAATCATGCAAAGACGAGATAACTAAACAAAATGCAACTAAAAAGTAAAAGGGATAGAAAAGTAAATCTGAAATCCTGGGTTGCCTCCCAAGCAGCGCATTTGATTAACGTCGTTAGCCCGACATCGATTCTCCTCAATCACTCATAGCTCGGATCCACTAGGTCTATCATCTCCACATTCTCCATCGAAAATCCTTCACGGAATGGTTTCAGCCTATGTCCATTAACCTTGAATACTTTTTTTGTCCTTGGATTTTGTATATCTATAGCACCATAAGAAAACACATTAGTAATAACAAATGGACCTTCCCAACAAGAGCGCAACTTACCTGGAAATAACTTCAGCTTCGAATTGAATAGGAGAACTTGTTGCCCAATAGTGAAATTATTCCTTCAAATCTGCTTGTCGTGGAAGACCTTTGTTCTGTTCTTATAAAGTCTAGAACTCTCATATGCTTCATTCCTCATCTCTTCTAGTTTTTGTAGCTGAAATTTCCTATGCATCCCCGCTTCATCCAAACTCATATTACACTGCTTGATTGTGTTGGCTTGTTTTGGTGTTAACAAAACATACACACTCGTGCAAGCATACACGGTCAACAAGTAATATAGAGTAAGTCAAGTATCGTTCCCACGGAGAAAAGCAATTATCTCTAATCTATCATGCAACAACTTTGTAACTAGTTCTGGCTGCTTAAACGAGCAATTAAGTTGTGAGTTGAAAACTGAAATGATTATAAACCGAAGATGTCTAATTATCAAACGACTTGATTCAAATTGGAAAGATATGGGACCCTAATGTCACTTAATGCATCATCCAAATTACAACACCTCTTGTTAAACCTAACTGATTATTACGGATCGCTAGTTGAGAGCATTACTGTGAAACATAGCTATCATTCGATACACTATGCCCCTATCACATAATTTCCACACGGTAGATAGAATTCATGCGAACATCAACATTACCTAATTCACTATATCACAAAACCTATCACATGCAGATTTCATGAACATATGCTAACATGGCCAATTCTGAACTTGCATTTCGTCGTTTAATGCCATACAATTTATTAAGGTAGATGGTGATCAAGCATCTAAATAATTAACATAACCATGCTAGATAACCCATACATAATCGATCAAGTTTAGCAAAGAGGCATCTAAAACAGACCTATACAGTAAGCTTCATTAGGATCCCATAATGGTGATTAGTTCATCTCTGAATCAATAACCATTATGGGAATTAAACCAAGCATTGAGACAATATAATGAAAGCAACGAGAATAAAGAGTAAAGGAAGTGCAAATCTGATTAATCTCTGTCCAAAAGCAAGTCTCAAACTCAGTTCAAGTCCACAATCATACCAAGATGAATTTCTACCAATTACAAATCTACTCCCCAAAAACTAAAAAGAGAAAACCACAGTAGTTAATAATATGTAAAACACTGTCCCACGGCTTTAAAAACCCTACACATGTCGCTATCTTCAGATTCTCTCAGCCCGTCAAGCACAGAACCACCAACTGCATCTGAAGCAAAGCCCAATCATAAGCCCACGTTTCAGCGCCAGACGCGCTAAAACTGTACTCCACCAGCTCCGGCGGCGCTGAACTTCAAAGTAATCACAAAACTGCCATTTCCTGCTGGAATTTCCTACTTTGCCCCTCCATTGCTGCCATCTGCAAAATAACATAAACTGAATGTACATGAACTAAAAAAATTACTCTAAAACAACCAAGAATTAAGGCAAAAGACAACTGATTCGCAAGTATAAAACTCACTCATCAGATCGCCCAAAAAGCTCTGCGTTCTAACTCCACGGGTAAATGACATGGTTTCCTAAAAACCAATCTGTACGGAGACATACCAATGGGGGTTTTGTATGCCCATACGCATCTTCTAACCGAAGACTCCAATCTTTTCTGCTTGGCTTGACGACTTTCTCCAAAATGGATTTCACTTCACGGTTGGATACTTCAGTCTGACCATTGCTTTGCGGATGATAAGACGTAGAAATTTTATGCAAAACACTATATTTCCTAAAAAGTGCAGCTAGCATCCTGTTGCAAAAGTGAGTTCCTCTATCGCTGATGATGGCTCTAAGAGTTCCAAATCTGACAAATATGTTAGTTTTAACAAAATCTGCAACAACTTTAGAATCATCTGTCCTGGTGGCTTTAGCTTCCACCCATTTAGAAACATAGTCAATAGCCAAAAGAATGTAAACATTATCATGAGAAACAGGAAAAGGTCCCATGAAATCAATATCCCAAACATAAAAAATCTCAACAATTAAAATGGGGGTTTGTGGCATTTGATTTCTATGTGATATGTTACCTGTTCTTTGACAATTCTCGCATGATTTACAAAATAAATATGAGTCCTTAAAAATTGTTGGCCAAAAAAAACCACTTTCTAAAACCTTATGAGCAGTCCGTTTAGGTCCAAAATGACCTCCACAAGCATAGGAATGACAAAAAGTTAGAATAGACAATGTTTCAGTATTAGGCACATATCTACGGATTATCTGGTCAGCACAAAATTTCCACAGATATGGATCATCCCAAACATAATGTCTAGCATCACTCCTAAGCTTATCCTTCTAGTTTTTAGAAAAGTCATTGGGAATATATGCACTTACTAAATAATTGACAATGTTCGCATACCAAGGCAATTCCTCATGAATAGAAAAGAGATGCTCATCTGGAAAATAATCATATAATGGTAGTGCCTCCTCATCTCTTAGCAACCTGCTCAAATGATCTGCTACCAAGTTATCCGCTCCCTTCTTATCCTTGATTTCCAAGTCAAATTCCTGCAACAGCAGAATCCATCTGATAATACTGGGTTTAGAGTCCTTCTTGGTTAACAAATACCTGAGAGCTGCATGGTCAGAATAAACTACAACTTTAGTGTCAAGCAAATAAGATCGAAATTTATCTAAAGCAAAAACAACAGATAAAAGTTCTTTTTCTGTTGTCGAATAGTTAATCTGAGCTGCGTTCAACATTCTAGAGGCATAGTAGATGGCATGGACAACTTTGTCAACTCTTTGGCCCAAAACAGCTCCAACTGCATAGTTGCTGGCATCGCACATTATTTCAAAGGGAAGACTCCAATTTTGCGGTTGAATCACAGGTGTAGAGGTCAAGAGGCTCTTCAACTTGTCAAATGCCTCCTTGCACACTTCATCGAACTGGAATTCTACATCTTTTTGCAACAACTTACATAATGGTAGAGCTATTTTAGAGAAGTCCTTGATAAATCTCCGATAGAAACCTGTATGTCCAAGAAAAGAGTGAATCTCCCGCACACTAGGGGGGTAAGGCAAAGCAGACACAATATCTATATTAGCTCTATCAACTTCTAAACCTTTAGCTGACACAACATGACCAAGCACTATACCCTGTTCTACCATAAACTGACACTTTTCCCAATTAAGAACAAGGTTAGTTTCCAAGCATCTATCTAGCACACGAGTTAGATTATCCAAGCACAAATCCAAAGAATCACCATGTACTATGAAATCATCCATAAAGACCTCGATGCAATTTTCTAAAAGATCAGAAAAAATGCTTACCATGCATCGTTGAAAAGTACCGGGTGCATTGCAAAGTCCAAATGACATCCGCCGGTATGCAAAGGTACCAAATGAACATGTGAATGTGGTCTTTTCCTGGTCTTCGGGCGCAATCACGATCTAATTATAACCTAAAAAATCATCTAGAAAGCAATAATAAGTATGCCCCGCTAATCTTTCTAGCATTTGATCAATAAAGGGAAGAGGAAAGTGGTCTTTTCTAGTTACAACATTTAATTTCATGTAGTCAATACATACTCTCCATCCTGTTTGTATCCGTGTGGGCACCAACTCATTATTGTCATTTGTGATAACAGTTATTCCAGACTTTTTTGGAACCACCTGTACTGGACTCACCCACTGACTGTCGGAGATGGGGTAGATTATACCTGCATCAAGTAATTTTATAACCTCTTTCTTGACTACATCCATCATGGGTGGATTTAATCGTCGTTGTGCTTCTCTTATGGGCTTTGCTCCATCCTCCAAAAGAATCTTATGCATAAACATCGCGGGGCTTATTCCTTTGATATCTGCTATCGTCCAACCAAACACTGTGACATGGTCCCTTAGGACTCTCAACAATTTCTCTTCATCCACTTTGGTTAGACTACTAGCAATAATCACAGGTAAAGTTTCATTAGTCCCTAAATATGCATATTTCAAGTGAGCCAGTAAGGGTTTCAATTCTAAGATTGGAGCTTGCTCCACAGATGGTAACAATTTTTTTATGAGAAATAAGCAATTAAATCGATTGAACTGCATACTTATCTGCGCATTTTGGTAAAGAGTGCAATGCAGCCACAACTTCCTTCAATTCCTGATTCTGGTCAAATTCTTCCTCTTTATCTATGTCCAAGTTGTTAGTGATGGCCATCTCCAAGCTTTCCCTGTGTTCTTGTTCAAAAGATCCCTGCACTAAAGAATCAATGATGTCAATAGCAAAAATATGATTAACATCACTAGGGTACCTCATGGCATCATATATATTGAATTGAATTTTCTCTCCATCGAATTCCATGGTCAAGGTCCCATTGTGCACATCAATCATTGTCCTTGCTGTTTTCAAGAATGGCCTCCCTAACAAGATATGCGAGGGATTTGGAGATCTGTCATCTTCCATATCCACAATATAAAAATCTGTAAGAAAAATTAACTAATTCACCTGCACCAAGACATCTTCAATTACCCCTTGAGGGTAGGTGTTAGTACGATTGGCAAGTTGACTGATAACACCAGTTTGTTTCAAAGGTCCTAGATTTAAAGAAGCAAATACAGATAATGGCATAACATTTATTGAAGCTCCTAGATCTAGTATGACTTTCTCAAATCTGGTATTACCTATCCTGCATGGGATTGTAAACATTCCTAGATCTTTACATTTAGGGGACATTTTTCTTTGAAGCACTGCTGACACGTTCTCTCCTACAGTGATTTTTTCATCATCTTTCAATTTTCTTTTATTAGTGCACAATTCTTTCAAAAACTTTGCGTACCTGGGCACTTGTTTGATGGCATCCAAAAGAGGAATATTTACCTCTACCTTCCTGAAGGTTTCCAAAATTTCTTTTTCTTTTTCCTCCTTCTTTGAAGTCCTGAGGGTTCTCGGTGGGAACGATAACGGTGGAGTCTTAACTGGAGTAAATGGGGTAACAATTTCCCTTGGTGTCTTAGTCTCCTTTTTAGCCTTTTCCTCTTCAATTTTTGTAATTGCTTTGGGTACTTCCAACTCTTTTCCACTCCTTAGTGTAATCGCACTAGCATTCTCCCTTGGATTGACAACTGTTTGGGAGGGTAACTTTCCTGAACCTTGAGAATCCAACCTCCCCACTGTGGTGGCAAGTTGACCTATCTGATTTCTCAAGCCTTGAACAGAATTTTTCGTTTCCTGCTGGAACTTTTGTGTCTGGCTCATGAATGCCTTGAACATGTCTTCCAAAGATGTTCCAGAATTTGCAGGAGCTGCCTGTCTAGGTTGATATTGGGGTTGAGCTGATTGAGAGCCTTGTGGGAACCCTTGTTGTCTAACCGGATACACGCCTTGCGCTGGTGGTCTTTTTCCTCCATAACTCAGGTTAGGGTGATCCCTCCGATTGTAAGTATTTGAATATGGGTCATACTTCCGCTGAGGTTGTGCTTGATAGTTTCCCAACGCATTAGCTTGCTGTGCGGTTTCCTCCTCTTGCAACGTTGGACAAGAATCAGTACTATGACCACTCATCTAACAAATCCCACAAACTTGTGTTGCTAGTGTATTTCCTGTAGCCATTTGTCTAACCATCGCGGTCAAATCAAAAATTTGTTATTCAAGAGTGCTTATGGTCATCTCATTTACTTTTGCAGGCGCACAGTCATTCCTTGTCCCATACTACTGAGAATTAGCAGCCATATTTGCAATTAGAGTCCTTGCAGCCTCCGGTGTCTCATCTACCAGTGCTCATCCACTTGCAACATCGATCATACTCCGATCTATTTGATGAGGAGGACAACTGGAACACAATTTTTTAAATCTTTCCCAATACTCGTACAGTGTTTCTCCGTTAAACTGTCGAATGCCGCATATCTCCTTCCTGATGTTGGCAACTCTTGAAGCAGGAAAGTACTTCTCCAAGAACAGCCTTTTCCTGTCATTCCATGACTGTATTGACCCTGAAGGAAGATAGTACAACCAGTCCTTTGCTAGATCCCCCAATGAGAATGGAAACGCCCTTAGCTTGATTTGATCCTCAGTTACTCCATGTGGCTTCATGGTGGAGCAAACCACATGAAATTCCTTTAAGTGCTTGTACGGATCTTCACCTGTGAGACCACGAAAAGTAGGCAAAAGATGAATTAGTCCCGATTTAAGTTCAAAAGCAGCAGTTAAGGTAGGATATTCAATGTATAAGGGTTGTTGATTGAGATTGGGAGTGGCTTATTCTTTGAGTGTTCGGTTATTATTTGGCACTGCCATCTCTTTTTCTTCCTCTGATTCGGTGGATGATGTATTTGACAGTAATTCGAGTGTTATGTTAAGTCCCGGTGATGGAACTTCGTCGGAATATGTCGTGATGCCTCGAGCTTGACGAGCTTCTTTCCTCAGTCTGCGTGCAGTTTTCTCAATTTCTGGATCAAAATTTAAATCACCGGATTGAGAGGATCGTGTCATAAACTACAAAATTAAACAAAAATAAAATAAAATAAAATAAAGAATAAATAAAGATAAATAACATTTCCCCGACAACGGCGCCAAAATTTGGGAGCTTGTCGTTCTACACTCCAAAAATTTTACCTTACTAACACAAACTTAGTATAATGGCAAGCAAGAATCGATCCTACAGAGAAGTGAATTAATCTTTTATCTACTCTATTATTCTAATTTATGAGGGGGTTTTGAGTTTGATTAACTACTCTAACAAAAACAATTAAGAATAATCAATGAACAAAAAGCTTCAGTCCTTCAGTTTAGTTTCACCTTATCACAACTATGGAAAAGGCAAGTTTAACAATATTTATTCTTCAATGAGATTAATAACCCTAAATAACCGCAATCGCTAATTATCTGAAATTCTCTTTATGTGTAAATCTAATGTGACAATCGCCTCAAGAGATCCTAACTATCATATAACCTAGAACTATCAGTCTCGATTTAATATAACAGTAGCATGAAGAATTAGAGAATTAAGTTATTCCAAGCAACAATTTCACAATCAGGAATTATTTAACTTGCCTTCTAATAATATTAATAATACCCAAAAGCTTGTCCACAATCAAGTACTATTAATTGCTACTTATGATCAGATACAATATCGTTTGCTTAATACTATACCTTAATCTAGCGGATGATATCAATCAAATTAATTCAATTGGCTAAATCAAATTAACAGATTCAATAAAATGTAATCAGTTAAAACAGATTATCAGAATAAATCTCATATAAGAAGGAATAAATAAATAAAACCTGATTAAACCATTAATTACGATAAAGGTTCAACATCCCTTAGAACTGAAAATAAAAGTTTAGCCTAACATGCCTTCAATCTCCTCCAATTAGGGTTACAATTGTAGTTGTCAAGATGTAGCTTGATAATAAACTAAAAATATCTATTTATAGTCCTAAGATAATATCCTAAGTCTCTAAGAATTAAGAATCCAATCTGAAGTAGAAATCCTCAAAAATTCCAAAAAGTCAAAGCAGGTCAAAACTGGTCAACGCCGGCCTTTCTCGCCGGGGCGAGGAATTTGTTCTTCAGTTTCTCGCCAGGGAGAGAAACTCCAGAGAGGTCTGGGCCAAGGCGAAACGCTGGGCGAAAACGGACAAAGCACTTCTCGCAAGGGCGAGAAATCCTAGTACAAAAAGCTCGTCGGGGCGAGAACCTCAAAATTTCCAATTTTTCATCTTTTTCTCGTTTTAGCTCCGATTTTCTATCTTTTTTTACTTTTGACTCTGAATTCTTCTGAAATCAATAAAAAACCTAATAAGTACATATACACAATAAAACATGCAATAAACTAAATATATAGGAATGAAAATAAATGAATATCATGCACTTATCAAGATTCCACTATCCCTCTGCCCGAGATTAGTCTATCTCAAGATGAGGAGATGAGTCTCTGGGTCGTGTCTCAGGATTCCCCTAGTAGCAGTACCAGTAAGTATCAAGTGCTGGACTTGTCGAGGGTACCAACGTATACACTACCTAGAGGTATTTCTATTTAGCCATATTTCTCGTTATATCATAATTTATAAAATAGTATGAATTATTAGTGATGTTATATTTATTTTCACAGGCTCTAGCCAGCGCAAGCGTCTGAGAGCACCTGTTGGACCATCTCATATGGGCGCTGACTTGGACGATGAGTTATTCCAGAGGGTTATGACGACGGTGTCAAAGACGTTTCGTACGGATCCGATATTTCGTCGTCAGAACTTACCTAGTCGTGCTCGCGTTCACCATCTTACTCAAGACATTGCAGTAGGGGCCACCGTTGAGAGTACGGGTATCCCTCCGGAGAAGTTTGCCACGATACGCGACGAGGTAGTCTGGATGGCGGTTACTTGATGAGTATGGAATTTCTTGTGTTGTTATTCCTTAATTCTTTACCTTTTGTATTGATTTTGTGCCTAAATATGCTTACTATTCTTATATTTTGATTTTAGGTGCAATTGGAGGAGTTTATAACTTTTGAGACGATTTGGAGAGCATATGTGCGTATTTGTAAACTTAAAGCAAAATGTTGGAATTTCATGAACTGGCCCCGTGCGGCAGCGCCGGGATTTGTACTATGAAGGGCGTGGCAGCGTTACAGTGACAGGAACTCTGGACTAGTGGCGCGGTAGCGCCGGTTTTGGCTTAGGATGTGGCGCTGCAGTGCCGATTGCGAATTTCAAAACTCTGGATGGTTGGCACGACAGAGCCAGAATGAAGAGGAAACGCGGCGCGACAGCGCCAGTAGCGTGGATTGCCCAGATTTTGTGCGGTTTTGACTTAGATTTTGATTCCAAATTGAATTATATTTCCTTTTTAGTTGGGTTTTTCCTATGTAAACTATAAATACATGTTATTAGGCATTAGAGAGGGTGTTTTTTGTTAGCAACTCTCTTCTATATTCATTGGTGATTTCCATGTCTATAAGCAACTAAATTCTTATTCTTGGATTAAGGAGACGGAAACCTCAAAATTATTACACTGTGAGATCTAATTGATTTTAATTATTCAATTATTATTTTGAGTATTGATTATTTTTCTGTGCTTAAATTCTATGATTGATATATTTGATTGCTAGGATGCATACTAGTTTATTAAGTGTTGAAATCTACTGCTAAATTAGATATCAAATTTGTAATTGTTTGGTCACTCTAATTTGTGAAGCAACTAAGATTAATAGTTGACTGCAGATCACGAGATTATTATATCTTAGGAAGAATACTCAACTAAATTAAATGCAACCGCTTGTGCTTGTGTTGTTTAGCTCCATCGGTTTTTCTAATTCTTAAAACATCTACTAGATTAAACTTTTAACGCTTGTCTGAAGTTGTTTAGTAGGTAGAGTTGTTTAGATCGCTTGTTTCTATCTAACTAAAATTAAGGAAAGAGATGCAATGATTCAGAATGGTGAATTAATTCTAACGGTGAATATTCAAAATATTAATTGGTTATGCTTGAGTCAATGATCAGTGTAAGTTTTTGAGGTGGAAGTTGATTTAATTCAAGGTTTGTTTTTTCTAATTTACCTTAATAAATTATTTTGTATTATTTTTAGTTTATGTTAATAATCACAATTAAACCTCTCCCCCCACCCAATTTTGGTTACAAAGCATAAAAATAAAAGAAATCATTCTCTGTGGGATCGACTCTTACTTGCACTACCACATAATTATCTTTCGCAGTAAGGTTTTATTTTTGGTTGTCTGCGACATCACACTATTACCCTACTGTCGGAGGCTTTTGCGCTGATGTTGAGTCAGCCCCCGACTACTCAGGTATTCTATTCATTTTAAGTTGTATATTCTGCATGTTATTTAATTTTCATTTAGTTGTATCTTTAATTCTTAATTATGGACTAATAAGTTATATTTTTAATTGTATCAACAAGGTGGCGATGCCGATCGCGAGTGGGGGGGTGACAGTGATGATTTTCAGACACCATAACAATAATGTCAACCCCCGCCCGATGATCCTCCTCACAGTGGTGGTACTAGTAGTTTAGGTTGATTTTTTGTATAACATTTAGTTAGATTTTTTGTAAAACATTGTAGTTACTTGATTTTTTATAAATCATTATCGTTTAGCTTGATTCTTTATAAATGAATGTATTTTAGTTTAGTTGTGTAAATCATTGAACTTTAAACCAATTTTTTGTATAACTTAAGGGAAATTAGTTGTTAATATAGTATTTTAGTTTTGTTTTGTAAATCAATGTTATTGTTGGGACGTTGTTGGTATAGTAGTTTATATTTGTTATTATTCGGGACATGTATATATGTTGTAATTAAAGTAGTTACATTGTATGTGCTATAATATATGGATTATTGTATGTGTTGTTGGGATAAAGCAGGTTACAGGTACAAAAATATGGCTTAAAAACCTGAAAATTGCAAAAACAAAAAAATTATTTATAATAATGATTTATAATAAATTATAATGATTTATAATAAGCCCGACGGAGTTTCCGTCGGAAATAATGATTTATAATAAATTATAAAAGCTTTATTTCCGACGGAACAATTGTTCGTTTCAACGGAATGTCCGTCAAAAATATGGATCTCTACACGATCAAAGTTTGACACATGTAAGTGTTATTACCGACGGAATTAGTCCGTCGAAAATACTTCCGTTGGAAATAGCCTACAGTAGAACCTCTATAAATTAATACTGTTGGGACTGAAATTTTTTATTAATTTAGAGAGTTATTATTTAATCGATAAATTAATAATTTATTAATTTAAAGAATGTTTTTCTATTCGGTGAACATAAATTTAATTACATTAAAATTATTGCATTTTATTAATGTTTATATCATACTTTTTTGATGCAATATATCATACTTATTAAATTAATGTAATAATAGAATTCATTGTAAGTAATATTAATTATTTTTAATAATTAAATAATGTTCATTGTATCCACTTTTCAAATTACATTCATATTTTATTTCCAAAAAAAAATTATATTCACATTAAGTTTAATTAATTTGTATATATAAGTTCATTGTACTATAATTTAATACATTCAATGTATGATGATAAAGAGAACTACTATATAAACATCCACAAAAATTCTTCAAAACATACTCAACAATGGCTTCTCATCTAAAAGGTGTTCATAAATCCACCGTGATAGATCAAATACGCAAGGAATTATGCGAGTATAAGAGAGATCACCCTACATGTACTCAGAAAGATTTACAACAGTGGCTTGATGAAAAGTTTCATTTGAAAGTTAGTCAAGGTACAATATCAAACACACTCAAACGATCATCTGAGTACCTTTTGGCTAACATAGAGAAAATAGGCGATACCAAGCGACACAAACAAGCAAAATTTCTAGACATGAAGAAGGTTGTTTATGAGTGGTTTCTCCAATACCAAGATTGTGTGAATATAACCGGATAGCTCATTTTGGAGAATGCAAGAGAGACATTGAAACTTTTATATCCTCAACAATCTTCTGATCAGTACAACTTATCTCAAGGTTGGCTTGATAAGTTCAAGCTAAGACAAGGTATCAAGTCATTTCGTCGTTTTGGAGAGAGTGGTTCAGTTGATACACAGGACATAGAGAAGAAATTGGAGTTCATCAGGGGAAAAATTGACCGATTCCCTATGGAAGATGTTTTTAATATGGACGAAACTAGTTTGTTTTACAAGTTACAAGCCGATCATTCTCTTGCAACAAAGCAACTTGAAGGAAGAAAATAAGATAAAGAAAGGCTTACAGTGGTTATTTGTTGCAATGAGGATGGCTCAGAAAAAATTCCTTTATGGATTATTGGAAAATATGCAAAGCAACGTTGCTTCAAGAATGTCAATATGAGTAGCTTGAATTGTCAATATCGTGCCAACAAAAGAGCATGGATGACCAATGTGTTTTTTGATGAATATGTTCGTTGTCTAGATCAAAAAATGCATGCTAGAAGAATTTTATTAGTGGTAGACAATTGTTCAGCCCATCCAAGAATTATTGAAGGGCTACAAAATGTTGAGTTATTTTTTTTGCCACCAAACATGACATCAAAACTCCAACCATGTGATGCAGGGATAATAAGAGCTTTTAAGATGTACTACCGTAGGAGATTTTACCGGAGGATATTAGAAGGCTATGAGATGGGACAATCTAATCCAAAAAAGATTAATGTCTTAGATGCCATCAATTTCTCTGTGTCAGCTTGGATGGTAAATGTTAAAGAAGAGACAATAGCAAATTGTTTTCAATACTGCAAAATTTGTTTGGGGGGAATGAAGAAGTCTCAAGGAATTTAAATGAATCAATAAATAAAGAAGGTATTCAAGAACTTGAGATAATGATTACTAATCTCAATTACCAAAATAAAATGGATGTGAATCACCTATTGAATTATCCGGGTGAAAATGAAGCATGTTCAGAAGTCCAGAGTTTAGAAGAAATTGTGGCTTCTATCACTGAAAATCCTATTGATGATGAAGATGAGAATGATACAATACATTTCGAGCCAATAACGCGAAAGGAAGCACTCATATCGTCAACAACTCTTCACAAGTTTTTATTACAATTCGAAAATGCAACACCTGAACTTTTTGACGCAATGAGAAAAATTAAGGATGAAATTCAATTAGATTTGAATTTCAAGACAAAACAAATGAGAATAGAATCATATTTTACAAGATTACCCTAGATATATTTGTAATTAAAAAGAATTATTAATTTATGATTTTGATGGGACCATATATTTATATAAGGGTCTTTTTAAAAATTATTATTTTATTATTTTATCGAAATTATTAATTTATCCCATTAGTCCAAGTCGGGACTGGGGAAAAAATATTATTTTAGAGAGATTATTAATTTATTGAATATTAATTTATAGAGATTCTACTGTATATTGGACGGAACTTTGGTCGGCCATAATTCCGTCGAATTTAATTAATTTCCGACCGAATTCCCGACGGATTTATCCCCAACAAGCTTTAATCCGACGGAATTACCGACGAAAATTTCCGTCGAAAATAAGTTTATTTCGTTGGATTTAAGTCTTTTTCTTGTAGTGAATTAATTAATTATCCTAATTTTTATTTTTTCGTTGCACACTGAGCAAGTTCTAGAAATTAGCCCCTTGCCACGTAAAATTGGGTCTAACAATACCATTTGATATTAGTTCATTATCCTAATTTTTCTTTTTCGTTGCACACTGAACAAGTTCTAGAAATTAGCCCATTGCCACATGAAACCGAGTCTAACAATACCATTCTTATCAAAAGAAAGATCTTCACCGATCTCTTGTATTCTTCCTTTTGTTACTTTAGATGCTCAAGATTAATAAATCTCATTCCACATTTTGTGATACTATTTCAAAAAAGAAAAAGAAAAAAAAGAATAGTTTTTAAAAGTCAAATGAATCATTAATTATCTCACATCAAATTTCATCAAATTTTTTAAAGCCAAAATTAATTTTATTTTTTGAGACAAAGAAAAGTATTATTTATTTTATAATTTAATATTTGTTAATAATATTTACAATATTAAATTATTGTTCCTTTGACTTATTAGGTAGCTCTTGTACAGAATCCTCGCATACAATTGCAGAAGAGTTTAGACCTGTTGTAGGTATGTCAACAATAATCTTTTGACTACAGGTATTGTGAAAAGTTTATTTACTTTTATTGACTATTAAACTATATATAACTAAAGTTGTATATCTTAATATGAAAAATAATCAAGATAATTAATAAAATTATATTATTATGGCTAAGTAAAACCGTAACCATTTAATAAATATCTTATTATTTTTCTATTTAAGATGTATTTAATAATTGCTTTAATAAACATTTTGTAAGTAATCAATGCATCTTGATGTGAAAAATATAAGTAAAACGGTTACATGCTACCTTTTTTTCTTTTTCTTTTTTAGTTGTTGCATTATTATATATAGTCATTATAATATTGAATATTTCAATCTATCTAAATATCAATTTTTAGAGTTATTGTTTTATAAATTTTAAATGAATCATATTAATTTTAAATTTTAAAATATCCAAATTGACTTCAAAAAGTCAAATAATGATCTAATATTTTAAAAGAGAGGGAGTTTTTTTATAGTTATTATTATTATTATTATTATTATTTATTTTTTCTATAATTGATATATTTAACACTTTCCACTTTAAAGTAAAATAGATATAGGAAAAACAATGAATGAACTTTCTATGATATTTCATATTTTGTCATACATTAAACTAAAAAACAAGAATTGAAGTTTCTATGATAGGTCATAAAAACAATAATTGAAGTTTCTATGATATATCATAATCTCAAACATAAAACTATACTATAATTAAAACAGTATAAGTTATTAAATCTCACTAAAATGTAGTCTTCTTAATCTATATTTTTTGCGTTCTAAAATATAGAATTAAGTTTGATTTCTTAAAACTCATTTGTTATATTTTTAAGTTTAATATATCCAATCCAGTATCAAGAAAACTCAATCGTGAAAACTAACCTAATATGCAAATTGAATTTCAACAAGAAAGTATTAATAAGGAAATTTTCTAAACTACTTTTAGTCTAACATTTAGTAAAATAATTTATACATTTACCCTTACAAATGATCTCTTTCTCAACCCAACAAATATTAATAATTGGATAGACCCGTGATTCACACGGTCTACCATGGTAATTTAAAATTATTGAAAAATATGACGATTAAGTTTATTGTTATTAAATATCAAAGTATGTTAATACATGAGATAGAAGAATATAAAGAAATTAATTAGTTGTAATCCACATTCGATACAAAATTAATAAACATAAATTATTTTTCTAAATTTGATGCTCTTTTTAATTACAATTCGATTTTCTTTAATTTTATGTTGATGATATAACCTAGTACGAATTTTCACTCTATATCGTTTAAATTAAAAATTTATCGTCGAACACACACATTGTGTGAGCCCTAGTACAAATTAGGATTCACAAGTGACCTAAAGAATTGAATGAAAAACGAAAAAATCAAAAATAAATGAACAAGACGGGAATAAATGAATAAAAAAGTAATAAATGAACAAAAGGGGAACACCTAGGGTTTTGGCTCCCTAGGGTTCGGCCACCTTAGGGTTCGGCCACCCCTAGGTGGTCCCACCTTAAGATGAAATTCGACAACATCTTTCTCGATTAAATTTGATTTGAACTACCGAAACGAAACAAGGACAAAACAAGAAAAACGAACAAAGACGGAACAAAAAGCTAAGGTGCCCCCCCTAGGCACCCTAGGGTTCGACCACCCTAGGGTTTGACCACTTTGGGGTTCACCGTTTCATGTTCTCGAGAATTGTGTTGGACAAGTTTTGAGTGGTGCAACGACAGAATAACGAGCCTGAACCACAAACACAAACAAGGAGACTTGTGAGGGTCTAGGAATAGTTTTTCTTGAATTTTCCATGAGAAAAGAAACTTCTCACGGGGCCAAGAATCAGGAGAAAAGAATGAAAATTGATTAAGAAAAACTAAGTCGAACGAAGAGGACCGAAGGAGGCACGAACCTAAGGTTCGGCCCCCTAGGGCATGGTCTCCCTTGTTTCGTGCAGAGCTCCTTCTAAGATTCCCGACGACGAGATTGAATGACATGATATTTAGATAAAGAAAAAAAAGTAAAAATGTATGAATTGAGCAGCAAAAACCTTGGAATATGAGACCTGAGAGACCTCCATGAGTCCCGAGATAGAAGACTTATGGAGGCAACTCATTTTGGGAATTAGTTGTGAGATTGGATTGGTGGCTAAAAGGACAGGATGATTTAGGCATTACTGAGTAACTAAGGATATTTCTAAATTTTCTCCTAAGGTCACATGTCAGGCACATGACCTAGACATGTGTCAGACATATAATCACTTTCCAGGAAACTCTATAAATACTCCCTTCATTTTAGTAGAAGGGACTTTTGGAGATTCTCTTTGTACCCTAGATATTCGAAAAGACTATTGGATCCTAAGAATTCTGTCACGTGTTAATAGAGTAATTGTCTACCTGTTTTTCTTCCCTTTTCAACTCATCAATCAATTTCGTACTTTTTGTGAATTTCTCTCCTTCTCAACCAACACAAAACCCTAACCCTAATAAGTTATGATTTACTTGCCCACACATTGCGTATGCATATGTTGAATGATTTGTTTTCTAGAAAATGGAAGGCAATTATATTAAATAAAATATATTATATGAGCTATAATAGTTGAGCATATACTATTTCATCTATTTATATTTATATTATATATAAAAAGAGAGGGAGAGGGTTGGTGGTTATTTGGCTCTATCACGATATATCAATAGCTACCTTATTTTCTCTCTCATATTTATAATCTTTATTTTTTTTCCTATCTTTTTTTATTAATATTTTTTAAAAATTTTATTTAAATATTTTAATTTTTTTAAATTACACACAAATAATGTGTCACATAGACTTGTATAAATAGTTGTTTGAGCATATTTTATGCTATTTTCAACTTACTTGATTTAAATCTGTGACTCAGCTTCAATCTTTGACTTTATTTTTCCATCTTACTTTACTTTTTTTCTTTTTCTTTTTCTTTTATCTGCATATGTCGTAAACTTATTAGACTTAAAAACACAAAATTTTTAATAACAAAAGCATAGAAAGTCAAATGAAAAATTATAATATATTAATCAACAATAATAGTGCAACATAAATTATGCTAATACATAGATGATAAAGATTTATTGCCTCCAACGTTTTAACTTATGTAATGTATTACGTATTCAAATTAATGTCACGAATTAAAATGAATTGTGATAAAATAAAAAAGAAGTCACTTCTTTGATATTCCCGAAAGAGAGAACCTCGCCATTTCAAAAAGAGAAATTAACTGTACGGATCCAATGATAAATAACGCATAACATCAATTATTGAGCTTTAAGTCATTATTGAATATTTTTAGTCAATGTTAAAAATATATTTTTATCATCTACTAATTGGTATATTTATTCATGCATCAATGAAACATACATACGACGATTTTTGTACGTAAATAAGCTTGAAAAGAAAGAAAGAACGATAGATGATAATGAAAAGGGCATTGCGCGAGCAGAATGGATTAGTGAGAGTTGTCATACCATGAAGTAAGAATTATCCATTATTTAAGTCGTTATTTAACGCATGTATTTCTAATTTTGACATAAAAAATTATTTAGTAGGAAAAAAAATACCTATACAAACATTTCTCTATTTCGGGATGGATAGAGTAGTAAGTTATCTAGTAAGAAAAAAATTAAACTTACTTATGCTATATGAAGCATACACTGAGACACTTTCTTTCTTTCACTCTTTTTTTCCTCTAAATTTTGTTGGGGATTAATTTCGAACTTATAATTTTGTAAGAAGAGGGGACTAGCCAATATACTATCACAATCTCAAACTTAAAATTAAAAAAAAATATTTATAAAATGACAACTTTAAAAGATATTTTTACTTTTTTAAACTTATCCTTAACATTAAGTAGAATTACAGTAATAGTAATATAATAGTATTTAATTAAATAAATATAAAATATTAAAATCAACATATTATTTTATAGTCTAAAATTAAATGAATTGAACAAACCTTAAAACGAAAATTTTAAGCTATATTATTACACAAGGGTATTTTTTTGAACTTATCTTTTGTATTTTTAGATAGTCCTGTTTTAAACTATCTTATTACTAACCACAACAAGTGGCGCAGTGGTGCAAGCCGCCCTGGGAACGAACCGTAAATCCGGACGACTCAGGATCGACTCTCACTAGCAACACTTGGAGGGGCACTAATAATGCTCCGCTGTGACCACGGGGACGCGAGTGCAAACCCGCATGAAAAGGCTGACCCAGGTTCGGCGGGATTAGTCCGGATGCGTCCGGGAAACCCACGGTTAACAAAAAAAAAATTATATTATTACACAAGGGTATTTTTTTTGAACTTATCTTTTGTATTTTTAGATAGAATCCTGCTATATATTGTGACGTATGTGTATATGCATATATATTATTATACAAAGGTATTTTTTTGAACTTATTTATTGTATTTTTCTGTGTATATCTTTTGACATATGAGATTGCAATTCAATTTCGTCAAAAATTTATCGACATATATATATATATTTTTTAAATAATACCATAAACAAAAAGAATAAAAATAATTCAAACTCTTTCATCATCTTATCCCTTTCTTTTGTCTAGTTTCCTTGTGTATCTCCCAATTAATGGTGCATTAGTTTTTTATTTTATTTTATAGCGTATGCATATTATAATATGGTAACGTATCTCATAGTAGTTGCAATTTGTTATTTGAAAGTGATATGCTTTTGTTGCAAATAATTACACGTGCCGTTTCTTACTTCCATTATTTAATTCGCATGTTTGACGTTTCCCAATAACAAACAAGATTAACAAGGTAGTCAGCGCAGGCACGTGCCAGGTTTGAAAACGTTATTCGGACCGACGCTTAACACGTGCCATTAGCCTTGGCATTTGCATGGAGTGACTCATCTTTTGTTTTCTTTATTTAATTTGTAGTAATTGAAAAAAGAATAACACACGTATGAAGATGAAAGACCCATTAGATTGGGCTACGTTTGCCATCAAATTTATAATTTCAACTTTTTTCTTTTTAAAATACACCATTTTTTTTATGAATCATTTATAATTTATAAAAAAAATTACAAGTGATTAAGCAACACACATAAAAAAATTTCAAAGTTCAAACAAATGAAAAGAAAATGGATCAATCGTAGTAAAAAATTAATAAACACCATAATTACTCCTGAAGCACATCACCGATAAGCAGGGACGAAGGCACATAGGACCCCACTGATTTTATTTATTTATTATGGCAAAATTTGAAATTTGTACGTGTTATACATAAACTGACCTCTCTGAAATTTTGTAAAATTTTTAATATACAAGATCAAATTGAAAATTTATAACTTTTTTACTCAAATCTTAATCTCAGATCACTCCTACCTCCTCAATATATGTATATCCATATAATCTTCTTAAACTAGTTAATAATCTATTTTACATCATTTTTTTGAAATAATTAAGGGATTAATTATTTATAAACAAATTATAATTACAAAAGTCTAGTAGAGGTCAATAAGGTGTGTGTGTGTATATATATATATATATATATATATATATATATATATATAGTAAAAGGCATTTTAAATCAAGCTAAGATAATTTATCTTAATTAGGTTATTTTCAATGCAATATCATTTGATCATCAACTTAATAATCTAACCGTACAGATGTAATGAGCATGTAAAAATATGAAATTATGTAAAATTTCATTTGATTTGAGATTATGCATCAACAAATTTATATCAATAGAAGTCACTAAAATCTGAACTGTCAAAATATATACTTATATACAAATTATATACACTATTATAAAAATTATATTCTGATGCCTCAAATCAAACAAAATTTTATATAATCTTATATTTTTACATGCTCATTACATCTGTACAGTTAGATTTTTAAGTTGATGACCAAATGATATTATATTAGAAGTGACCTAAGATAAATATTTTAGGTTGATCTAAAATACATTCTACTAATATATATATATATATATATATATATACACACACACACACACATCTTAATATATTATTATATATGATCAAATATATGATTTATATATGCAACGTGAAAGTATAAAATTATTCAAAAAATTAGTTTTAGGGCATTGCCTCTAAACTCCCGCCATATTATTTATAGTCTTGTAATAATTTTAACCATTTTAAAAAGAAATTTTGATTTCGTCACTGTCGATAAGTTCAGTTAAAATATATCGTTGATACCAACAGAAATAATTCCACATAATGGAAAAAATAAGATTCTATGAAAGAGGGGAAAGAAACTCTTTCATATTGAGAAAGAAATCACGCATAAAAGATTTAGAGAAGGATCTCTTTCAAAATGGAGAGAAACCCTCCCAAGATTTATAAAAACTTATTATTGAAGGCCAAGGTTTTGCTCTTAGAGAGAAAAGAAGAAAAAGAAAAACAAATTTAACTTAATTGGTCTGTTTGTTTCAAAAAATTAGTTTAATTAATATAATAATAATAATAACATGATAAACTAAAAATAACATATTGTTTTGTATAATTTTCAATAAAAAAGAACTCTTATAGACAATAATATTAAAATTTTAAAAATAAGAATTTTAGTTCAAAAGATAAAATAAAAATATTTATCAATTTTTTTAAAAAAAAACAAAATGAAGAGTTTTAAATTTAATGGCTAAATTTAAAAAATAAGTTTAGTGAAACCCACCCACTTGGTCAACCCTGACACTTTTATGAGACAGATGTACAATACGAATTCCATATTCTATGTGTATGTGCTGGAGATTAGGAAATTGCAAGTATTTTTTTTGACTTAATAAACAAAAAAAAGGAAAGTAAAATCAATGAATTCTTGCTAAGTTATGAAAAAAAATAGTAAAAAACAATGTCAAAAGTGCTTTACTGAGCATACTTATGCCAATGTAGTAAAGTCCAATTATATATTTATATATCTAGGAAATTATTATTTTCATAACGAAACGTTGATATATAGTTTCACGAATTCTTATTCATATAAATGTGAATTCTATTTATTATTTATGTGTAGAGAGAATTATAGAAATATCAATTTTTTTTAATAGTAATACCAATTCTCATTATGTATTATATAAACTCGCAAAAATTATTAATATATTTTATTGTTATGGACTTCTGAACTCATGTAAATTTAAAAAATTATCTTAATATGGATAAACAATTATTCTTTTTACAAATAAATTGATAGTTCACCAGTTCTCACTCACATGAATGTGAATTTCATTTATTAATTATATAAAGAGATACTTACGAAAATATCAATTTTTTTTTATAAAAATATCAATTCCCAGTATATATTATATAAACTCGCAAAATTTATTAATATATTTTATTGTTAGGGGCTTCTGAACTAGTTCATGCAAATTTAAGAATTATTTTCATCTGTTATCTATATAGTTTTTTGTATCAACTATAAACATTCAACATCATGAAATTCTAGCTCAAGTCTTTTACTTGGTTCACATACATGAGACGTGCTTAAATTTTTCATCAAATGACTATAATAACCAACATGAATACATGATTCACAAGTCCAATAAGATTACCTTCACAAATCACAATTAGAATCAAATAAGAAAATGACTTAAAAAAACAAACGTAGAATCTCGATTGACAATAATTATATAGAATAACTACCTTGTGAAGGAGTGTGTTTTTCCCCCCTAAAGCAATGGATAGGCGGTTTGGCCTACTATGTACAATGTTTAAAATAACGTTTTCAGACTCGATTATCGAATCGAAAAAGATATCGAATGGATGAGTCATTGGTTCAACTAGTGGTCAAATCGTTATTGACATAGTGACGTCATTAATATATACAAATATATATTATTAGTAATTAATAAAATTTTAAAAAATCTCATTTTTTATAAACTAAAACATAATAAAGTTGAGTTATAATATTACTAAAAATGGTTAATTTTAATATTAAAAATTTTTTGGTACAAAAAAAAAATTAAAAACCGAGTCACTGGGTCAATTAACCGGTTTTACCGATTGAATCACCAGTTCGATCGGTGGGTCAATCGATTTTTGATCAAAAATATCGGTTTTCGATTTTTACCGATTGAACAGACGGTCTAGTCCGGTTTTTAAAACCATGGTTTAAAATGCTCGTTTTTTTTTGAACTAAAAAATATGTCCAAAACTCCACTTTTTTACGAGCGGGTTAGGTCGTTTATGGATTTGGATTGAATTTTATTAGGTATTCAACTATTTATCATCGAGACCTAACGTGGATGTATTTATTCTTTATTTTTATATTTATCGAAGAAAATTACATAGAAAAATATAATATTTTTCCTTTTCCATGGTGCCTAATAGGAAACCAATTTCCTTTCCGCTTCCAATTGATGTTTTGATCTTACAAACTCATCATCCAAACAATTAAAGGCCTGTTCGGTTAAGTTGTTTAATAAACTAATACCAAACAGGATCAACATCGCTGAGAAAGAGCCGTTTCACTTAAACATCATTAAATAGAAGCTGACAAACAGACAATGCCGAAATTCTGGGTCAGGTAGGCCCAACTTAAAATTTTGCCACTTTTTTTATTTTTTTTTACGTAAATTAAAAAAATTAAAATAAAAGAGAGAGAGAGAGTAAAAACTGTGTTTTATTTTTGTCCGCGGCAGAAGTTACACAGTACAATAAAAATATATTTTTTTAATATTAGTGTTTAAAGTGTTTGGAGGTTACACCATTTTTGATACGCTGCGTTAAAATCTTAAAATTTATATTTATAAATTAAGTAAGTTATATTTAAAATAAATTATTATTAGATGAACATAATTTTTCAGTGCGTTTAATGCGAATAAAATTTTGTACCAAAATTTCGAACACGAGTATACAAATAAGTACCATATATTTTTTAGGATGAAATAGTCTGTATGTGATATTTAATGTACGTAAATTATCTTTTAGGCGATTAATATTATCAAAGTTAAAATAATGTTATCATAGTTACTATATATTTAACGATATTTTTGTAATCGTTTTAATTACGCCGTACACAATAAGCCACACTTATTATTATACTATTTCCGTCCTATAAAAATCGATTTAGTTTGATTTTTTCAGTTAAATTAACCACTTTTATAATCAAATTTTATATTATTTTCTTATAAATATAGGTAGAGAAATTACGACCATAATAAATTATGTCAAATTTACTATTATTTTTAATTTTTATGACTTTAAAAATATAAATACATATACTTAATTTTTAATTTTAAAATTAATAAATTTAATTAAAAAATTTAAATTAAGTTAATTTTTGAGCGACAGAATTTTGTACTAGAAAACTTCTTTTATGGGAGTGATGTAGTAACTCGGGCGCCCGGGGAACGGTCTCATTACAGCCGTCTCCATGAAAAGAAGACATTTGTCCAAATCACATTTCTCTCACATAAACAAATTTTCTCCTCTGTTTCCACTTTCCACCCGATTTATTTCCCTATTTGTTTCTCTCTCTTCTACAATCTTCTTGTTTTTCTCACAGGAGAGTGAAAATCAGAGCTGAAACATATATATATATATATATTTAGTATATGTAAATACATACATATTGTGTATATACTGCATAAGTGATGGTGGGTTCTTCATCATCAGCTTGGGTTACTAATAATAGTAGTAGCAGAGGAGGAGGAGGAGGTAATGGAGGAAGTATAAGTCCTACTGGTAGATATGATTATTCATTCAAGATATTGTTAATAGGTGATTCAGGTGTTGGGAAAAGTAGTCTTCTCCTTAGTTTCATGATCTCCAACTCTCACTATTCTCTTCAAGATCTTTCCCCCACCATTGGTAATATATATTTACTCTTTCACAGTTTTATTTATTTATTTATTATTTTTATTTTTTATGTAAAAATATAGAATTATGGCTGCCTGCATTTGTGTATGATTCTATTCATGGGTTTCTTTTTGCTTTCAGTTGCTATATTTTGAAATTTAAGACCCAATTATTGTTCTTTTGGCCTCACACTGTTACCCACCACAGGCTAGGGACCTTATGAAAAAAACTCGTGATTTTTCCAAAAAGAAAAAGAAAAAGAAAAAAAAAAGGAAGGCTTGGTGGTTCTGAGTGATTATGATATTTAAAGGTTGAATTTCACAGGTTAAACTAGATGTTTGTAGTTTCTCTTTCAAGGTATAAGCAGGCTGTAGTGTAAGTATCTCTTCTATTTGGGGTTTTGACTATTTGATTTAACCCTTTGTCTCTTTAATTCTTCTTTAATAGTAGTTTGATTCTTATATCTCAGGTAAGAGTTTGATCAGGGATTATCGTAGATATTAGTAAGTTTGGTATCAAGGGGTTGTTCTGTTGATAATTGACAGGCATTTCAGAGCTGCTAAATTGATTCCCAATAACACTTTTTAGGACTTTAATAGATAAGTAGATGAGTGATTTTATGCTCAACTTGATGGTTTATTTTGTGGTCAATTTTTTGGGGTTTTACATGGTAATTGCCACCCCTGGTTGGGCAAGACTAATCCAAAGGATGAACACCATCACCTGCAAAAAGAGTATTGATGAATTTTGGGTGTTTTATTGCTTGCAAGGGTTATTTTAAGACTTTAACGTTATGACCCGTCTCATGTCAAACCCTCAACCATTAGCTTTGTTCTTGTTTAGTTTACTCCATTTTGTTCAATTGTATGCCGAGAAATCCTCTGTTGTTACTCTATTGGATTATTAGTGTAAATGGATTATACCACCAAGAGTAATGTTTATTCTCTCAATGAATGGTCCTTACGACACCATAGTTGTCGTGGCGTCACGGCGAGAGGCGGCAATAGTTGACCACCAGGACGCCTAAGCGATAAGGCGTCTGTCGTGGCGTCCGTTTGGTGACAAGTCATTAACAATGTTTAATTTATACATTTGTTATTTTACTTCAAAAGTAAAAGTATATTGAACAATAAAATTTTATATACATTAAAGCTTAAAACATCATAACTAACATTATAGAATACAAATAAAAACACAATTATATGAATACATCACAAATTTAAAAATAAAACAATTGCCATTGAAGACTAGTAGAATAAGTCAACAAACACTACGTAGAAAATAAAGAATTAATCAAGTCAACACCCATCACACATTACAAGTCTTATAAGTAATAAAATTATAACACATAGCAAGTCCATAGGTTATGATGAGTCATGGGTACAAAATTACTTATCACTTAAATTGGGCCAGCTACCAAGGCGCGGCAGCTCGGCGTCCACGGCATCGCTTTTCCCTCTCTAGCGTCAGGAAGCCAGGAAGCTTAGTTGTCGCTTAGGTGACGCCATGACAACGCCATGACAACTATGTACGACACTTAATCTCTCTATAAAGAATGGATATAATTATTGAGTGCATTCTTGAAATGATCTGCTGTTGTTGGATTATTTGTTGAACCCATAGGTGAAGTTTACTAGTTTTTGTACGTGTTCAATTCAATTATTCAAATTCCATAGGTGCTCTTCACTAAAATCTTAGAGGGTATGGTAATTTAATGCGTCATTTCTAGTGTAACACTTGTTCAGACACTTGGTCTTTCTAAATGAGTCGTGGAAAAACTTAAAAAAATGTTGAGTCCGCTTATGAACATCCTGCTAATTTTTAGTTGTTGTGAAGTAGCTTCGGTCCTACATTTTTTTTCCTCCTCCTAGATGCAGTTTTTTGCTTGGTTATTTTGGTACATATTAATGATTTTCATATATGATATACACGTGGGTGATTTGGTGACCAATGTTTTCCATATCTTAGATTTGAACTAGTGCTGCCAACCCATTTTTATTTTCTATCCATTTAAGAAGTATTCACGTAAAAGGTAATGTGTATTTTAATTTGTTTTCAGTTTTACCATTTCCAGGTGTTGATTTCAAGATAAAGCTGCTCTCAATTGCTGGGAAAAGGTTGAAATTAACAATATGGGATACAGGTAACTGAATAGATTACTTAACAATAATTACCCATTGTGTAGTATTAAAACCTCATTCATAATTATGGGGAAAATAATTCTGTTTTGCCACATGCTTATTAATCTCATCATAGAAGGTAGGATATCTGTTCTTTACAGCTTGGCATTGTTTATAACGATGACTCATTTTCTGCCTTTATGAGCAAAAATGTTATTGCTTATGACAAGAATAATACGAATCTGTTTCGTCGTATCAGTTGTTACTTTAAATATACTTGGACCCTGTTGTTCACAGGCTATTGTATCTCTGAGTAGTTTAAATTCTTTCCATAAATATTTCAGTTCATTATAGTAACACTAGACACTGGATATACAATTCCCAATTCAGAAGAACTTTCACTTAAAGTTTGTTGTCATGGAAGGGAAATGTCAAAAGAAGAAAATTGAGATCCTTAGTGATAATTATTACCAAATCGAGAATTATAACTCAAAAGTAGCCAAGCACGATTCTGACATATATGGTGTACCATCATGAATTGCATCTTTCAAAAGTTACTTCAGCATTTAAATATATCATAGTTACTAAGTGAGAGGTGATTTTAATTTTCTTAGTAATTTGTGTGCATACTTTATTAAGTTTGTGTTCTATTTCAGCTGGACAGGAGAGGTTTGGTACATTGACCAGCTCATACTACAGAGGTGCACATGGAATTATTCTTGGTATGGCATTCAAATTAAAAATCTTCTCGTTCTGATATTTCATTTATGGGGATATTCATAATTCATGGAGTTAGGTCACTCAACTTTGGTTTAATTTGTTTATTGATTTTACTATTACAAATTGTAAAAAGAAAAAAAATGAAGAAAACCTTAATACTGGATAATAGATTCAGAGGCACAGTTTTAATAGGCATCCATGACGGTAATTTAGCTCCTAAACAATCCTCCTAAAAATTAAACTGAGTTTACAGAGGAGGGAGCTTCTTGAAATATGATGAGAGTTCCAGCAATTAGTGGTCACCTTTACATGCTCTGCATGTTTACAAATTCATGGGAGTTAGAGCATTAGATAAAGCTACTTCTTCAGCTTGATAATTATAATTTCTCCATATTTTACTACAAGCTATTTCTCACTCACCGGCTCTCTATATAGACTGCTATGCCAAACATTATTGGTGTGTTCAACTGTCATAGGAATTTTTATCACCCAATCAATGATTAATTAATGATCTCCCTATCCAATCTCTTTGTCAAAAATGTAAACACTTCAAATCTGGTGTGGTCGAAGTAAGGTTTCATTCTCAGTAAGTCTTTGTGTAGTCGAAGTAAAGATTTTCCTTGCAACAATTAGTTATTGTTTTTATTCCTATTTTCAGCATTATGAACAATAATTACATGATTAAATTTTGTATTAATTAAATACAACGAATAGATCAAATCACCTCTAGACTGTTCTGCAGTTGCATAAGAAACCTCATTTCCTTGAATATAAACTATTGTAGTATCCTTCTTTTTAGAGTCCTGTTATACATTGCAACAAATTTGTGTCGAATTATAATTGCGAAACTTATTAATACATGTGAATATGATTGGATAGAATTATAAGAGGGTCCCACTTATTACACATCTCTCCTTTTGGGTTACCACTAATACTTATCCATGTAACTGACAATCAAAAAGTTGACGTAAACATTCGCAATATATATATCATTTTCCTTCTTTTTAAGATCTACGTTATTTAGGGACTGAAAACTTTCAGTGTAAGATTATTGCACTATAAGATTCATTATCTTTATCTACCTGTTTTGAAAAAATTGCTATAACTCAAGACTGATGAGTCTGATGTTTAAATTATCAAATTTATGACTTAAGGAAACCTAAAGAAAAGAAAAATGGCGAACCCCCATCAATTATCTCTACGTCTGCATGAAGATGACGAACCTGTTTATAAGTGTGTATTAACCTCTTTCATTCTAAGTCTTGCGGCAACAGTCCCTCTTAGAAAAGTAAATGTAAGGTCATACTCTGGTCATGGAGTGTATCTACACTCGAGCATATTATTGTTTCATAACACAAGGAAAATGGTATCGGCAAGCTAGATTGTTATTCCTTTCTTTTTTACTACATGCATAAAGATTAGTTTCTCTGTAGACTAGAATATTGTTATCTACTCTTCTGGGTTTAATCTACTAGAAGTAGATATAAGACCCAATATCTTAAGAATTTATAACCCCTTTGAAATTTAAATTTGAATACTTATTAATTCTCCTACGGCCGTATGATACTAGCCGTATGATTGCTACTAGCCAATGATATTGTTACTAGCCGTATGATTTCTACTAGCCAATGATGTTGTTACTAGCCGTATGATTGTTACTAGCCATATGATTGTGTAATTCGTTATATATACCTCTGATGCTTTTCTGATTTGATCTTTCCATTTTCCATTGTCCATATTGCAGTTGATTAACTGGATTTTGTTATTTGCTTCTATGTTAGTTTACGACGTAACACGACGAGAAACTTTTACAAACTTGTCAGAGATATGGGCAAAGGAGGTAGATCTCTACTCCACAAATCAGGACTGTATCAAGATACTAGTCGGCAACAAAGTTGATAGGGTAAGTTGTATGAGATATCCATTCCTCTATACTTATCCTAGCAAAGTTATATATCTGCACTGTCACTTGCATATTATGATGCTTGCAGTGTATATTAAAGTAACTTGTTTTCAATTCAGATTATCTATAAGCTAGGAATTTCAGTTCTACTATTTCTATTTAGTTTTATAGTGTATTAAAATTTTAAAAACAGAGTATATTGTTGTTTCGCTGAGTTCTGTTCTCTTGTTTTCCTTTGTGAGATTAATTACCTCATTTTAGCGACATATGCTAATTGCAGGATAGTGAAAGGGCTGTAACAGTAGAAGAGGGAATGGCTCTGGCTCAAGAACATAAATGTGCATTTTACGAATGTAGCGCTAAAACTAGAGAAAACGTGCAGCAGTGCTTTAAAGAGCTCACCTTAAAGGTATACACATTAGAAGGGTTGCTCTTTCCCTATACAGTATATGGTGAATCTCATATGTTGTAGTCGTTCTACATTTGGTGATCCAGTCATGTTTAAGTCATGCAAATGGATAGCATCCGTTTTTCTTAGCGCATGATCCTAGGAAGCACGGACACGTTCTGGAAGCCCACGAATTCGTGTCGAACACGAATTCGCTCCAACACGCACTCGACACGTGTCCGTGAGCTTCTCTTTTTTCTTTTTCTTTTTTAAAACTTGGACACATCCCGACTCGCCTTGGACACGCAAGGGACACACCCGGAGTAAAAAAAAATTAAAAAAATTAAAATCTCAGTACTTAAATTGTAAGATACAAGTTAATTGAGGGTACCCATATGCAATTGGTACCTTTTAAACCTAATTCCTTCAAGTCGGTACCTTTGATTGGACCATATGGTGTAGGTTGTATATGTTATAAATTTGTATATGAACCATGCGGGCTGCCTAAAATGGGTAGGTTATAAAATGGGTATGTTGTAAATTTGTTGAAGTTTTTATCATGCTCTATTAATAATTAAATTTATTTATTGTAAAAAAATACATTTATATTAGTAAAAATATATATAAAAATTTGAAACGTGTTCCCAAAGTATCGTGTCCTGTTTTTTAGGAAAATGTAGTATCCCGTGTCGCGTATCATGTCGTGTCCGATGTCCGAGTCGGTGCTTCATAGAGTCATGATCTGAATTGTGAACATGTGCTAATAACTAATTTCGAAAAGAGTCTCATGTCTTTCCACCTTTCCATTGAATTTTCTTAGGTGAAGTTTTTTTGTGTATTTTGCTACGAGAACTTTCTATTTCTTCTCTAAGAGCTTGGTATAACTAAACACTGATGGCCGTTAGAAGACTGATTCCCAGCATGCCCCATGCTCTTCCTTTAGTAAATTGAATTTTGTATCATCTTAAAGTAATCATGAATCTTCTAATATTTGCAGATTCAAATGTAGTGCAAGTTGAGGGCCACATAGTTCTGATTAATTCTTGTATTCCGTGGTGAAATAAAACTGCAGCAGTTTTAGATTAAAAGATATAATGCATAAGCTATTATTTGTTGCATAATATAATTCCTCTACATTATTATGTTTAATATTTGTCTTAAATATTTAATTTATATATCAGGAACATCAGTAAAAAACTTATGTTTAAGCAAATAGACTATGCATTTACCGAAGCACTTTATATCTAGCAATAGGATTAAAATGGGGCTTATTATTACATCTCACATGCTAATAACATAATATTCATTTAAATGTGCTAACATGTTTTGACTTATAGATCAACTAACTAGAAAATGTGGTATGTTCATAGTTCTGGTCTGATACGGGAAATGTACGCATTCTAACAACTATATAGCTGGCAGATACTGGAGAGACCTAGTCTATCGGAGCAAGGATCTTTGGTTGTGAAGCGACAAGTTTTGAAACAAAAGCAACTCTACCAGGAAAAACATAATGGAAATTGCTGCTCTTAATCGAAGACGCTACAAATTGGTTTCCTAACCACTTTGTTCAACCGTCTTGAATGGTCAGATCACATCATCCTAAACATTCTTCGTGAACACATGGTGCCGTGGAGATATGGTCTTCTTGAAACATGGCAGATCCAGTTTTGGTTTTTACTATAATTTTGTGTAAAGAGGGATTTGTTCTTTACTTTGTTGAATCTTTACAGTGTTAGTCTTAGTGGTAGCCTGGCTTTTTGTGCTAGATGCAGATATCGAAAAGAAAATAACATGATGTTGCTGTGGAAAGAAGTTACTGTACCAAATGGTTCTGCATCTTAAATGCATAAACAATACACAATGTAAATTATTCATAAAGAAGTGAAGTTTTACACCTTGTACTCGGATCTTCTTTATTATGTAATAAATGTAAATTGTTTTTATGTTTTTTGTACTAAGTTTCTCTGGTTCTAAATTAGAGATTTTGAGGATGGTTTAGTTGGAATGGATGCTTTTGATAAGTTGGACGTTATATTGGTTAGGAAAGATTGAAGTTGTTTGGTGCTGTTTGAGAGTACTGAGGGATTTTAGATGATCAAAACTGTTAGAACAAACAATGACAAACACAGAAGTTTACATGGGAAATTAAAGACAAAAACACAAGATTTAAGTGGAAAATTCAAATCAAGAAATATAACGGTCGAAGGACAGAAGATATCACTATTCTAAAGTTTGAAGAACACAATGTGACTCTCACTACTTACAGTAGCATATATATATCTCACTACTTACAGTAGCATATATATAGCTGGGCTAAAAACATAACGCGCGCACAAATAATATAATAGGTGCATACCATCAATCCTTCAGAGGATTAGTGGTGGATTACTGACTGAGGGCAATCGGCCTCAATCCTTTGCTACCATACGATCATATGAAAGACTAATGGAATAAAGAATTGTTATACACAAAAAATTATTTCTTTGATACCATATTTTGAAGTTTAGTAGTTTCATTGCTGGATTTTTTTACCTCTCTTATAACATCAAACCAAAAAAGGATGATGTGAAAGTTGAATGTAGCTTTTTTATGGACCAATTAAACTCAGGATTGTGCCTTAATCCTCTTGGATCTTGAAATTCATGGTTATAAAAACATACAAATGTCACTTTTTTCTCGAATAATCGATCAACCGATGCTTGTGCAGGACCATGACATGCAATACATGACAGGAGACAGTTAGGCTGCAATGGCTGGGTCAAAAAACCTCCAAATTAGAGTAAAATAAGGCTATGTGGAAAAACATAGCATTGTTTTTTCTTCTTCTTAGTTAATCTGCCGGCTCATGTAATCCAAAGTAGTGACAGCATTGTATCTGTGTATGAAGTATATCCATTGTTATTCACTTTTCTGATTGTTTTGTCCCCCATTCATTTTCCTTAGGAAATTTCACCCTCTTATCTCTTTCTGTCTCTTGCAGGACTATATACTTCAAAAAAATAGTTCCCATTAGGAAAAAAAGGGCCTCATTGCACCTACAGACCTTGCAATAATGGCTTCTTCTGGCGCCTCCCAGTGGAAAATTGCAGTTGTGACATTGTTAGCAGTTCTTGTTAGTAGAGCTAATGGCGTCGACATTTATTTGGAATGGGTTGTTGCCACTGACACAACCATCAACCCCTTTTCGTTTTCTCAGCCTGTAAGTGTAACTAAGTAGATTATTTTGCTAAACGAGTTTATGCTTGAACAATGTTAAAAGTTTTTTGTGCTCATGGTGTGAAAATAATTTTTGTGTGACAGGTTATCACTATTAATGGAATGTTTCCAGGACCCCTCATCAATGCCACAACTAATGATTTTGTTCATGTGAACGTGTTTAACAATTTGGATGAACCACTACTCATTACATGGTACGATCCAAGCTTACTTTTCTGTTGAATTCTATCTAGAATATGACAATAATATCTTCTTCTTCTTCTTCTTCTTCTTCTTCTTCTTCTTCTTCTTCTTCTTCTTGTTTTTTTTTTTGACAACCTATACTATTACAGTTCGATTCTATGGATACATTTCATCCTAGAGATTTAGGGGACCTGGGAAGGGAGCTAGGAGGGGAACTAAGGGGGAACCTAGGAAAAACTTACCTTCAATATCTGTAGCGCTGACTGATTCTGAATTTTTGATGTGCGTTAAACTCGAACTTGTGACATTGCCACTAGGCCATCACCTTTGGTCTTGACAATAGTATATTGTATAACTTCAACATATATCTGCTGTTTGTATATATTTAGAATCCCATAAACCTTAGTTTGTTGAATTATTTTTAGAATATGAATTATGTCTTTGCTAGAAATATGTTTATCATCAAATTTCCCAGCTAAACAATTAGGTGTAAAGTGCGAATATACTTGATGATAACATTTTTGTACTAATCAACACATTTGTTAACTATAATGCTACACAAATATTGCACATTCACTACATTTGAATGTTAAGGAGAAGTGTTTGATGGTTTTGCAGGAATGGAATACAGCAGAGGCTTAATTCATGGCAAGACGGAGTATCAGGCACAAACTGCCCGATTCAACCAGGAAAGAACTGGACATATGTGTTCCAAACCAAAGATCAAATCGGAACTTTCACTTATTTCCCCTCAATCAACTATCACAAGGTTGCCGGAGGCTTTGGACCACTTCGAGTCAACAACCGGATTGTCATCAATGTTCCTTTCCCAAGACCAGAAGCCGAGTTTGATCTCCTCATTGGTGATTGGTTTCGTACTGATTACAAGGTGCGCAATAATTATATGCATTTAACCATTAGATATGACATTTTGTTAAAGTATTTTCATCAGCTGTTTTATGAAAAATACTAGGTAACAAGACAGAAGTTGTCTAGTTTATATAGACAAAGCTTTACAGGGTTGTATTATACAATCGTGTAAAGCTTGACATCTATTGCACTGTACACGATTTTATTGTATAGTGCAATCGTGTATACTACAATAGTTATATGCATCTATCCATTAGAAAATGACATTCTATAGTCAAGTATTTTCATCGGTTGTTTTATGAAAAATGTTAAGTAACTAAACAAAAGTTGTCTAGTTTATTTATACAAAACTTTAGAGGGTTGTACTGTACAATCCTATAAAGTTTTGTCTAACCTTTGTGGCTTTGTCTAATTACCTAGAATTACTCTTGTTTTATACTTGTATCCTTTTTCTCGGGGTATGCAACTATAACAGGTACTTAGGTCAATGGTGGAAAGCAAGTTGATGTCCTCTGCTAATGTTCCTGATGTGGTTTTGATGAATGGCAAAGGCCCTTATGGCCATTTAGACTCAAAAAATTTCGAGTCCTTTAATGTAACAAAAGGTAATCATAAATTACTTCTCTTATTTATCTTTAAGTAGATGAAAAATTGAGGTGGCCATCTTATTTTGACTTGTGTTAACGTCATATTTCGTCAAGGGATGTCCTGAATAAATGTAACCTGTACATGGTAACAAATTGGTGATTTGACGACCATAACCACAAGAGGCCGTAGCCGGGTTATATATATATATATATAACCCGGCTAAAAATATAACAAGGCCAAATAACATAACAAGTCTAAATCGTTGGCCCAAGTACGTAGCCCACCACTAAACCTCATCTTTATTTCCCTTCGGGTAGTCACAAAATAATTCGGATTCGGACAAAACTCGGATCCTAAACGAGAATTTAAGACACATACGAAAGATGCCTAAACTAATAGCACTTTTAACTAAAATTTTCACTATTAGGCCTCGAGTTATGCAACTGAAAATGTACTATACGGTATGCAGGGAAAACTTACCGATTCAGAATATCAAATGTGGGAACTGCATTGAGTTTTAACTTCAGGATTCAGAACCATCAAATGGTGATAGTTGAAACAGAAGGTTCTTATACTAATCAGACCACATTAGACTCTCTTGATGTGCATGTTGGCCAGTCCTATTCTGTTCTTGTTACTGCCAATCAAGAAGATGCTGATTACTACATTGTAGCTTCTCCCAAAATGCTTAACACTACAGATAGCAGTGCCCTCGTGGCGAAAGGGGTGCTGCATTATGCTAATTCTGTCTCATCAGTTACTGGCCCTCTGCCTAGTGGACCGGATCCATTTGATGTCGATTTTTCAGTAAATCAAGCAAAATCTATCAGGTGAATCAACTTTTTCTGTACTTCATAATGGCATAGAGTTAATGTAGCTTTGCTATAGAAAAAAAACATAGTTATCTTGAGGTTATTTCAAGTCCCTTGTGTCACTTGTTTGGCAAAAAGAGCACTGAATATTTGTCTTGCAGCCTTTTATAATGTAGTCATTTCAATTTTTTCAGCTATGGATCTAGTTTAGGCAGTAGATAAACATGAGAGGATTACTTAGACTTATTATGATGAATGAAGATGATTGTAAAAGTTGGGCAGACTTGGAATAAGATGAAAAACCATCTCATATCTAACTTGAGCTCAATAAGATTTTTTGGGAAAATAAATAACCGCATTTGAAAGAGAAATCCAAACACATCCTAAGAGTTTCTTTGCAAATGCTTGATTTAGAAAACCTTGAACTTTCAAGAGACTTCTGAATGAAATTCCCATGTAGACCTTTTATCTTGAATTCTTAAGAGTTCGTTGGTGGTAACTGTTTCTACTTTCTATTTTTTATTTTCATATGTTTATACTTTCACTTGTTTTTATAAGGGAAAACATAAATTAACTAACTTTGTTTGGTAATTATGATTAAAAATAAATTCTATCTTATTTTATAAAGAAATTAAGTTCTAAATGTTGTTAATGATAACGTTCGACGTCTGGACCCAGTTAAAGTTAGAATGGTTTCATGTGCTGCCAAACTTGAAGAAGAGTTAATTGTAGTCACTGTATTGTTGCCAAAGGGAAAAGGATTTTGCTTTCACTTTTTCATAGCAAAAACAGTTAGCAAACAACGTTTTCTGTTACTAATTTCAAAAAAATAAAAACATAAAGAATAATTTGGAAGTAGAAGCAGTTACTAAATGGGCATTTCATCTTTTGTACACTTTCTAAAATTTAAGCTAGTACTGTCTAAACTTTTTTGAGTAACATATAAATTTGAGAGTTTTGCTATGTATTGCGAAAAATTTACGCCGAATTACAATTACAAAACTTATTAATACATGAGATTGACAGGAATTATATGAGAGTCTCATTTATTACACATCTTTTCAAAATGATTATCATTACTATTTATCCACGTAACTGACAATCAACAAATCGACATAAACATTCGCAATAGATATCATTTTCCTAAATTTGACCAAACTTATTTTGAATCTAATCTTCTCATTTTCTCCATGAATAGGTGGAACATGACTACCGGAGCTGCAAGACCTAATCCACAAGGAACTTTCAATGTAACAAATGTGACCCTATCACAAACCTTTATCCTTGAGGGATCAATCTCAGAAATCAGCGGTGATTTACGCTATGTAGTCAACAATGTATCATATCTTACGCCAGAAACACCACTAAAACTTGCTGATTACTTTGTCAATGGATCCGGTGTGTACAACCTCGACGAATTTTCTGTCAACTCTGTCAATGCTGCTGCTGTAAATGGAGTTTTTGTTGCAACTGGAATTCACAAAGGGTGGCATGAAATTGTGTTCAAGAATGACTTGGATGTCATGGATGCTTGGCATTTGGATGGTTTTGGATTCTATGTGGTTGGGTAAGCTTTTTATCACAATAATTCATTTAGGGAATTGATATTTCCAGAAGTGCAAATGATAGTTTCACTAGCTCTTCTCTCATATGAGGGTGAACTCGTAGAGCTATCATTTTCTCTTGCAGAAATATCAATTCCCGTAATTTAGTGCCATCATAATATACATGAAAATTGTTTAATCATGTTTTTCAGAAACTCCAATCCTAACGAAGTGAAATGCAATCTCAGAATTCCTACTTCCAATATTAGGGACTTTACTTGCTACACCAACTGATACTCCCTTCGTCCTATAAAAAACTGGCTGAGTTTGACTTAACGCCAATTTAATCTTTTTTAGAATCAATATTTGCATCCAATATTTACTATGGTAGTGGTAGTAACTCGTGAGATTAACCATAAAAAACAGTACAGACTTTACTATGCAACATATTTATGATTTCAAAAGTTTAGATCAATATGCTCAACTAGTTTTCCTGGGACGGGAGGTAGTACTCCTTGATCAGTCCCAAAATAACTGCCCAATTTTATTACATCCCAACAGGTTTTATTAACTATTTTTTAGAATTTGAACAAATATAAATATTTTTAAAATTATAAGAATTGGGGTTAGTAGTAAATTGAATGTACATAGTTTCTTATACTTATTATCCCTTCACCTATATTTTGTCAGAAATGGGACACAAATTAGTATTATAAATGGTCAATTTAACCCAAAAAGTAAAAATTGGACATTTATTTAGGACACTCCTTTAAATGATCCAATTTTGTGTACACCAATATGACCCTAGTTCAAATGGATAAATTTTGAGGAATTGTATTTGGTTCAACTCTTAGGTTTGGAAATGGAGATTGGACACCGGAATCTCGCAACACTTACAACCTCTTTGATCCGGTTGTTCGTTCAACTGTCCAAGTGTATCCCGGAGGATGGACTGCAGTTTACACATTCCTTGACAACCCTGGAATGTGGAACTTGAGATCACAACACATGAAGCACTGGTACATGGGTGAAGAACTCTATATTCGAGTTCACGATGCTGATCCTAACCCTGCCAAGGAACAACCACCACCTCAAAACCTTCTTCTATGTGGTGAGTGTCTTCACACCTACCTCTTTTTCTCTTCCTATTTCTTAGACTTCTTAGAACTTGTTCGGTTAAAGTGTCCTTTGGTGCCTTTAGTATGTTTATTACGTTTAGAAATTCAAATGCACTTTAAAATCTTACTACTTTCGTCCAAATTAATTGTTCAGTTTTGATTTTTTTAAGTCAAATTGACTATTTTTAGAATTAATAATTAAGCATATATAAATATATTTCTAAAATTATAAAAATTGGGGTTAGTAATAAATTGTATATACTTTCTTTTGGTTATAATCTTTTCACTTATATTTTAGCAAAAATAATAAAAAGATTAGTTTTAAAAATGGTCAATTTGACTTTAAAAAGTCAAAACTGTGCAATTAATTTGGGACGGAGGAAGTATTTGCCTAAAACCAGCTTTTTTCAAACACAGTTTATTTAACACACAAACAGAATTGTTTGGGGTTCAAACGCACTATACTATTTTTTGTGCAGTGAGTTCAGAGTATTTAAAAGTCCAAATGCTCTAAACGCTACCTCTGCAAATTCTAGTAATCAAACAAATAATTGTCAATTTTTCGAACTTCATCTTCATGATTTTTCTTTTCTTTTATTGTGGAAGATGCATATTATATATAGTCCTAATGAACTTTCTTCCATTTTACAAAGGAAGTCACTTTGTCAAACGTGTTGGTCACGAATTTTAATATATGTAGGATACATATGTGTACAATATATATATTTCACTGTTTTTATTTTCTTGATATATCTTTGTATTAGAACATCTTAAAATTCGGGGACGGTGTTAGTATAAAATTGCAAGCAAGTGAGCTTTTCTTATATTTATAAGTTGGAGGTTGACTTTTTGGTCTCAAAAGGCAAAATCATTCGTCCATGAACTCCCATTCAGTATTTCAAAGGGATCTATTTTCTTATTTTCTCTCTCTAATTGTACTTATTTTTGTTATAACATTCTAATTTAAAACCAAATGGAGTTAAAGGGAAGAAACCTCTTCAAGTTATATAATAATTTTCAAGTCTAATTTGATCGATACGAGACTTTCGTGATATTCGTAATGAGGATTCACAATGACCTTAGTTCTGATAATATGTTACTGTCACCAATAACAAGAATGTTATTGTTTTGTATTACAATTTTAATTTTTTAATATTTACATGGAAATAAAGTTGGTGTTTTAATTGTTTCTAAGATATCTCTTGGTGTCTATTTGCAGGAATTTTCAGTGGTTCCTTAGCTCCGACTCCGGCTCCAGCTCCGGCCTCGGTCCCGGCCCCAGCTCCGGCCCCAGTCCCGGTCCCAGCCCCGACCCCCGACTCCGACTCCGGCCCCGGTCCCGGCCCCGACCCCGACCCCGACCCCGACCCCGACCCCGACCCCGACCCCGACTCCGACCCCGGTCCCGGCCCCGGCACCGACTCCGGCTCCGACTCCGACCCCGGTCCCGGCCCCGGCTCCGGCTCCCGAAATCGGAGCATGAAAAGAAAAGCTGATCCTTGTGGAATAAATCATACCTAACATAATGCTTTCTTCTTCATGTACTCAACTTCCTCTCAAATATTCTTACCGGCCATTTGTTAATTTGTAAGAAGGGAAGACAATTCTTTACTATTGCATATATATACCTTATTCATAATAATACACAATAAGTATTAATGTTTGATATGTTATGTAATTGTCACATGGAATAGAGGCACACTATTACAATTTGATAAACAGCTGTGATTCTAGATTTCAAATATTTTTGTGAAGAACTTTGATTGCAATATTCATATTCTAACAGACTAATACTCTTTTTTTCTAAATTATAAGATTATTATTGAATTTTAAAAATTTATTTGAAATATTTTTAAATTCAAAATTGATGAGATTTATTAAAAATTTAAATCTTTGTCATCCTGAAAATGGAGAAGGCAGTCCATTGTCCCAAAATACCAACAAATGCCGAGTACATAACCATGATTAGTAGTTGTTGCGAATTCTCTTTCAAAAATTTCTAATGTTTTATGGCCATCAATTTGCACTTCACTTGGTTAGAGAAAAATTGCATTAAGGCGCTTAATAAAAACTGCACACTAATTTACCAATAATGAATCCAACGTTAGTTGGATTGTGATTTGATATATCTCGTGGAACAATAATGAAAATGGTTAACTTCTCTTGTGTGATATAGAGATTGTAGTGGTAAGTTTCTTCAAATTGCATAATTAATATGAAATACGTTTTTGAAATTAAATATGTTGGGAATAGTTTTTTTAAATGATATATTTCATTCATCTCATAATTAATGCAACACATTCCTTTTTTAGGAAATCTCACAAAAATTGTATTATTTTTATATATTCTTGGAGCATTCTGAAACACTCATTTCCTTGAGGTTAATTAGGAAATCAAATAAGAGTTTAACATTTTCCTAAAAGTTTTGCAAAAAATTGAGTTGCAAAAAATTAGTTGAGATATAATTAAAAGTGATTGAATTATGGGTAAGGTGTTGTTTGGTTGGAAGTACCTTTGCAGTGGAATGTCCATTCCTACATTTTGTATTCATAAAATTTTGTTTGAAATTCCGATAGAATTCCATTCTTTTATACACTTGAATGGCTGAATATTTTCTAGGGGGTTGGTAACAGACATTCCAATCAGTGAAAGGAAATTTTTTAAAAAAAATGTTAGAACAAAAATGCCCTAGCCCATATAAGATATCTATGTAAATAATATAAAATATCATTACATATATATATATATATATATATATATATAAGTTTTTATATAATATATGTATATATTATAACAGGTATTATATTTATTTTATATATAAACATGAATATTATATATCTTTTATACATATATTATATAAAAACTTATATATATATATATATATATATATATATATATATGGGAACTCATCTATAGCAAATGATTGGTATGAACACTATTCTAGTAAATATATTTTTCACCGTCTAATGCGAGATTTAACAGGCAAAATTAAGGCAAAATTTTTTGTTACCTGCCTCTACTAACAGTAGAAGCATGGAGAAATGACCTAAATACCTTCACTTTAGTTATATTTAAATAGTGTTAATGTATTTATTTGTATAAATAATTTCTTAAATAATAAAATTCAACACTGTCAATTATATTTAATGTATTTATTTTTATAAATAATTTTTTAAGTAATAATAATTAAACATTGTGAATTATATTCAATGTATTTATTTGTATAGATATTTTCTTAAGTAATAAAATTTAACATTGTCAAATATTATATTCAATGTATTTATTTGTATAAATAATTTCTTAAGTAATAAAATTTAACATTGGCAATTATTTGATTATTTAAAATTTAAACTCCATATTGTAATGCAATTTGATTTAATTAATATAATTACATTACAAATAAATATGTTATTTCCCAAATGCACTTAGAGATCTAGAAGGAGAGTTGAATAGATCCTTTTAAAAAAATTTCTTTTTAAAATAAATTAAGCAGGTTAATCTAATTATGCACATCAGAATGATAATTTAAAAATCCCCTTTCAAAGATTTGGAAAGTCACAGTTCTAAATTTAGCAATCAAATGTGGAACTAAGTCACAGGCTAAATTGTAGAGTACTGAAAGTAATGAACATGAAAGTAAATGCTAAAAGTAAATGAGACAAGATATTTTAAGTGGTTCGGAGTACAAAGATCTCCTAGTCCACTCTTTTATTCCTCGAGTAAGAAATCCATTAAGGATGGGGTAATCATTAAGATCTGTTCATAAAGAACAATTACAATAACTGAATTACAAAAATTCCTTCAAGTCACTTAGATTTGGAACAAAGGTCACCAAGACCTGAATAATCAAAGAAGGACTAAGGTGTTTTGGGGTGTTGCTAAGTTGCTTTAAGATCAACACAGAATGACTTAGCAACAGAACAAGATGTTCTAAATCTTCAAGATCGTAGAGTAGTGTTCTTGAGAGTTTGGGAGCAGTTCAACTTGTTTGATATGTTCTTGTTTTTTCGTTTGTTTCTATTGGATTGAATCTATGTGCCTCTTATAGTCATCTTCAAGATTGTCCCATTTGAAAGTTCCCATTGCTCATTTAATGCTCCGATCCTAAAAGATCTCTAATTGTTGACTTTTGGGAGAGCATGTATCAGCTTGCTTTCGGCTGTGATATGTCACATCAGACTGTTGCAGTGACCTGCACGTGGGTCGTTGTCATTTCACCGAGCTAGCTATTTAGACACACTTTAATCTGATCTTCTTTTCAAACTTTAAGATGTTCAACAACTATCTTGGGATATTCACTCTTCGAGCCTTGACATTGTCAGTCCATTATCAGAGTTGACATACTCTATGATTTTTCTAATCATAGAGTTTCATAGTGATCGTAGAGTATCTGGCCGGATGACTCTACGATTGGCAAGCTCTATGATCCATAAGCTCTATGATCTTCAATAAGCTCTACGATCTCTTCCAGACTCTACGATCTTCAATGAGTTCTACGGTCTCTGACAAACTCTATGGTCTTCAATGAGCTCTACGATATCTGACAGACTCTACGGTCTTCAATGAGCTCTACGATCTCTGATAGACTCTAAGGTCTTTAATGAGCTCTACGATCTCTTCTAGAATCTACGGTCTTCAATGAGCTCTACGATCTCTAGCAGACTCTGCGATCTTCAACTTGCTTTACGATCTTAGAGTAAACAACTCTACGATCTTTGGCAGACTCTGCAATCTTCAACTTGCTTTATGATCTCTTAGCGGACTACTCTACGATCTTAGAGTATATTATGTGAACTTGACTAGTATACTCTACGATCATTCACTTAGCTTTACGATCGCCGAAACAACTTTATAATCATTTAATTTTCTATAACTATACATTCAGTTTACTAAACGAAATAGATTAACCTAATAAGTTTGATCTTCTAATCTAAGTCCTTTTATATTAATTTCATTATAAGAACTTCACAAAGGCTACTGGTTACAAATATACATTATATCATCATCAAATCAAATATTCATTTATCCTAACAATCTTTCTCTATTTGATGATGACAAAACCAGTAGTTTCAAGCAATCATCAATTCTAAGATGTTAATAATATAACACTTTCAATTTAAATTACAACATAGATATCTATCTATTTATTTACCTTCTCAGCCTTATAACTCCTCGACGGATCTTTTCGCTTAGCTTCTTGAGAGGGAGAATGAGGAGGAACAATTGATGTTTGCTAAGGTCGTCTCCTCTCCTCCTTTTTGGCAGCATCTTTGTCACTTCGTAGAGCATTAACTTTCTTAGAGAGTTGTTTGACAGTATTGATAAGTTCCTGCATTTAGCTCTTGGAAAGTGTAATGTCATATTTGGATTCTTGATATCTAGCTTCAACTTGTTCTCTTTGATGATGAACAGGAGACATCGCATTATCAATGTGTTCCATTGACTGCATCACCAGACTTTTAAATTCGAGCAATGAGGAGCTCAAAAAGAAAATCTTGTCTGAGAGAAACTTGATAGATTCAACATTTGTAGATTTGGAGAGAGTGAGTGTATATATACAGGAGAGATGTTAGGTGAAGAAGATATGTGTATAAGAGAGGGAATATTTTGTGTTTCGATCGTAGGGTTTTAGGACTCTATGATCGGGGAGTTAGGACTTTGTACATCGATCGTAGGGTGTTAGGATTTTATGATCGGGGAGTTAAGGTGTTAACTTGTCGATTGCTCGACACTTGAAGTTTTGGACTCTACGATTGCTTCATTTTGAGATCAGCACTGGCTCCAGGGCCCAAGAATTCCAAATTGATTGGTTCTTTCTCTCTTCCTTTAGGACGAGAGATCTTCAGATTTAGCCACAAATTTCCCCCTTGAGTTGTAGCATTGTCAAGCTTAGAATCAGGTTGGCTTGGCTCTCTTCCGATGTCCTCTACGACTAATTCAATGATCCTTGTTAGCTCTAAGGAGTCATTAGAAGAGCTTGGAATTGGCTTCTCCCCTCGAAAGTAGCTTTTACTGATTTGGCTAGTTCTGGGGTTTTCTTCTTCTTCTTCTTCTCTTTCTTCTCAGGCTCAGAAACATTCTTCATCCTCTTCTCAGACTTCTTTATTAATCTTCTCTTCTTTGGCTTAGGATTAGATACCTTCTCAGCCGTCACATCTTCATTCTTTTGATGTGGCTCCGACATATCAACCATCTAAGCCATCTTCAACAATTAGCTTTTGCTCAAAAGCCATCTCAGCCTTTTCATGATTATCTACTGCGCTTCTGGCTCTACGATTGGAGAGCTGGGTGACTCTACGATCGTCTCGATAGAAATTAAATCTTCAATTACTATGAGCTTGCCGGACTTAGCCATCTTAGCAGATCTTCCTTTCTTTATTTGCTTATCGATAGACAGGACCTTCCCTATACATATAGCTTTCATATGCTCGAGGCGTGGAAATTTTCACGTAAGTTAAGTACCCAAAACAGGCTACAGAAAAATAGGATCAAAATTTTCGACAGTCTACCCTGTTTTGGTAGAAAATTCATCATAAATAATCTACATGGAATTTAGGCCTCAAGCCAGTGCCAAAATTTAGCTAACTTCCATATCTATCATAAAAAATTGGAATCATCCAAAAATTCAAAGGATAAAAGGAGTTATACTTATTGCAATTTCAGGTAAGATTTTATTGATTTTGACCTAAATTAGTTTAGTTCCCTTTCTTGGTTTCATTGTTTTCCTTGACAATTTTTTCATCATCTAAGGTATTTATCACCATGTTCCAACATATATAGATGTAAATGAGTATGATACATGTTGACTATCATAACCCTAGGTATTTCATAAGAAAAGTTGAATAAAAGAAGGGTTTAGGGTTCTACCTTCCTAGATTGGTCCTTTTCCCTTCTTGCTTGTTGTTTTCCCCTTGTTGCTTGCTTTATTCTTCCTCTCCTCACTATGAACGATCCTCTCTCTCTTTTCTCACCTCTCTAGCTTTTTGGTGTATGATTTTTGGTAAAGTATTGGATGATACTTGCATTGAGGGTATTTATAGGCAAAATTGACAAATTTTCCTTTACTCCCACCATGTTTTCTTTGTTCCTTGAACAAGCCATGCCACTACCTTAATTAGGCTTAATCCTACTTTCTTGCAAGTAATTACTTTGGTTAGTAGTTAATTACATAATTAAGACTTTATTAGACATGTGTGGTTACAAATTGGGTCACTTCTCTTCATTTACTTCTTTCTAACACAAAAGGTAACATTTAATAATATCACATGGCCTTGGTTAACTCCTTTCCCCCTAGAATGGCCAGATTCCCCCCCCTTATTTTTTTAAATTTTTTTTCTCATGTTTATCTCATGTGACAAATTTGAAAAATTCTAGATTTGGTCTTGGGCTTGAACTTGGCTTGTTTGTTGGACTTAGTTACATAGACTTGGATGGCTAAATGCACTTCTGTCCCTCGAAGTATGACCCCTTTTACACTTGTGACCCTAATGTTTAAAACCTTACAATAGCATACTCCAAGTACACTTAAGTAAACAAAAGTGATCCCAAAAACTTTTTCGGCCAAAAAACATGCCTAAATGCTGACGTGGCACCGAAAATGCTATTTTATACGGTTTAAGTGTATATACTATTACAATATATGAATTGAGTATGTTTAGCTTGATAATTTGTGAGTTCTTAAGTATTTGAAATTATTTTAATGTATTTGTAGTGTTTTTATGTTATTTTGTAGGAAGAAACATGGAAACGCACTTCAGACATCTTTTGGAGTAAAATATGCAAGCAAACGCAAGAAAGGAAGATTGAAGGACTTTCGATGCTAAGTTTGATACATGCTCTTAGCTTGGAACTTGAAGTTTATTGTAGATCTCGTCGAGAGCTTCGATTTAATCGGTGGCACTCCCCGTAACTCCTCCCGAATCAAAAGTTATGACCTTTTTACCAACGAACGTTAAACCTCAAAGTTTAGAGTTGCCATTTACATAACAACCACATGAACCCTAATTTAGACCTTTATCCAGTCAGAATCTCTCAATTCGTAAACAATGAAAGTTGTATATCTACTTCTTAGCTTTCCGGAACATTTTGAATCGTCCCAATCAGAGTTTGTATGAGTGAGTTATGACCATTTTACCAAAGGACGTTGCAGCAGAAAAATTATCTGGCTCGGCCGCGCCATTCACTAGTTCATTTTCAGCGCGACAGCGCCCTACACTAGAGAATTCAGCGCGACAGGGTCCAAAACGTGAAAGAAAGCAGCGTGGCAGCGCTGGGAAGCGACCAAATCATAATGGGACGCGTTTTTGCATGTTTTTGACTCCAAATTGGATTTGTTTCTCCATAACCTATAAATATATGATGTGAGGCATAGAATTGAGGGAATGAACATAAATTAGGAGTAGATTAGAGTAGGAGTAGAATTAAAAGTGAGGTTTTCATCAGCTTTAAAGAAGAATTCAAAGGAAAGATTGAAGTCTTTGCATAAACACAGATTCTTATCTCTTCCCTTCTCCTTTAATTTTTATATTCTTGAACATGATGGATTATTTTATTAATTTGATTTTCTTTTTCAGTTATGAGCTAAATTTTATTTAAGATTGCAATTGAACTCAATGTGTAGTTTAAATTGATTTTCTTTCTTTTTGATTAGCAGCATATGGATTGGTTATCATATTTTGTGCGTTCATGTATTAATTAACTATCTAGTAATTAATGAGATAATCTATATGAAATTGAGAGATGGATTATAGGTTTAGATCTGAATATGATAACATATGTTTGTATTTTCTGCATGAGATGGAATACATGATTCGTGTATATGATAGAGATATATCTATATGCCATATGTAACCTGAAGAGAATTTGAGCTTAAAATCTTTTTTAATTGTAATTCACATAGAGATATAGTGAATTAGTTAACTAGGGTGTTCTTCCTAATTCTATCTGCTGTGGATTTAGGTAGATTTGTTTATAAGTCATCAAGAGGTGTTTATAAATACTAACGAATTCCCAGTTAACAATTAGTCGTGATCGTATAATTAATTAGAGAGATAAGAAATTTAGATGAAATATTGGAAAAAATTGTAATCTTAAGTAATCTTAAGTCTTTAAATCTGATTTTAATCCTTGTTAGTAGTTTAGTTTTATTTTAATTAGTTTTACAAACATAAATTCATTTGTTTAAATAAGATTGAATTGATATAAAGTTAGTACTTGGTTAATATTATTAGCATATTCCTCGTGGGAATGATATTTTACTTATCACTTTATTACTTGTTGACCACGTATACTTGCGTGTAAATTGTCAATACCAATTTTGGACAAAAAATATTTACTAAATACAAGTGAAATACAAGGAAGGCAGTTTACTCTACTTTAACATAAATTACTGAAGCAAGGTTTGAAAACAGAGTTCGGTAAAAGTTAGGGTTGTCCCTCACAGTTGAACGATCGACCTCGATAGTATCAAATTGGAGGAAATTTGTGGCTTGTAGAGCTCTGAAGTAGCTATTTGAGGTTTGAAATCAAGATTTAGGAGGTTGCAATGGTATGGGTTGTGAGAAATCGAGAGTTGGGAGGCAGACGAACTCCAAAATATGGAGGTAATGCAAATTTTCTGACATGGGTACTTTCACCTTTATGGTAGTTGGGAAAGTTATGATATACGTGTGTGTGTGTGTGTGTGTGTATAAATATCAGTTAGTAATGATAGTTGAGAAAGTGATTGTGTAATTCTCCTCTTTGATTCTTCATTTTTTAACAATTGTGTAATCTCTTCTTTGGTTCCAAAATATTCTTTATGTCCTTTTTGTTTTTTAACTGATTATGCTTGGAAGTAGTTAGATAATTAGTCTTTTTTGTTGTTGGTGTATTTGTTATGCTTTTGTTAACTACAATTTTTCATGATGATATCTTATTTAGTATAAGATTGCAGTATGTTAGTGAATTTGTAGATGGGGGTATAAGGGGGGTCGATGTCAGTATTTTGACAATTGTGAGCTTAGTCAGTTAATCCCAGCAGAGTTGGGTACCATGGCAATGGACGTTGGTCTTTGTGGGTTATTATCATACTACCACTTTGATCCAGTTAGGGGATGCAAGGAACTGAACTCAGTTGATGATATTCATTAGTTGAAGCATTTTATTCCGAAGTCCAGAGAGGTGGATATAGTAGTGATAAGTCACCAGCACTTACAAATCTAGTCTCCCTTGAAGATATTTGATGATGATGAGGAAGAAAACCAGGTTCCTGATAATGAAGAAGGCTTCCACTGTGATATTAATGAGGAAGATATCCATAGACCTGGTGGTGCTGAGGAAGACATCCGTACACCTGGTGGTGATGAGGAAGACATCTACCTTGGTGATGATGACAGTGAATATCCCTCATTCAATGAACAATTTTATGATAGTTCATATGAGGAAGATGACATCGCATTTACTGCTAATGTGGATAGTGGCTTAAAAGGCATATATGGTTCAGATGATACAGAGCAAGCAGAAGTAGGGGTCTCAAGTAGAAAGAAAGAGAATGTGACTGCAAAAGGGAGGGAGAATGTGATGCAAAAGAGAAGGAGACGGTTACTGAAATTGATGATGAGGAAGATCTTATGCAAGAAAAAATTCCTAAAATGACTATAAATGAAGATGAAGATGGACCAAAATGGCCAAAGTTTGATCCTGAAACTATGATGGATGATCTTAAATTTGAAAAGGGCACGTTGTTCAAAGACAACAAGGTATTCAAGAAGTAGTTAGAGCTCACTCAGTCAAGCATGGAAGAAATCCAATAATATACAAGAATGAAGCCTTTAAGTTTGGTTATAAATGCAGTCCTCCTTGTCTATGGAAGATATATGCTAGTAAGTTGCAGAGGGAGAATACACTGCAAGTTAAGAAGTTTTATGGCCCCCATACTTGTTCGAGAGATGCTAGAAATAAGCATGTTAACTCTAGGTGGCTTACAGAGAAGTATATAAATGAATTCAAAAAAAAAATCCAAAAACAAGTGCTGCCACCTTTGTAGAAACTGTTTGGAAGGAAGATATTATGAAGATATCAAACGCTCAAGCTTATAGAGCAAGGGTTAAAGTAATGAAGATGATCCAGGGCAGCATTAATGAATAATATGTGAAGTTGTGGCAGTATGCTCAAGAGTTGAAGAGGCTAAATCCAGATAGTACAGTTGAATTGGTTACTGAAGAGGGTACACTAGCAACAGGAAAACCAGTGTTTGAAAGGATTTATATCTATTTGGGAGGATTAAAAGAAGGCTTCAAACATTGTACACTACAAGAAAAAGGTTTATCTATGACCACCTATTAGCTACCGCATTCGGTCGCTGATACACATCTGCGACCGACCACGATCGCCGATAGTGGTTGCATATAATCTGGTCGCTGGGTGGACACCGGCGACCAATATTAGTGACCGAAATATCAACGACCGATAATAGTGACCAATTCCGTCACTAAACTGAGTCACAGTGAGTCAAGTTTAAGGGGTGACATGGCCTACGTGTCAGCGACCAACATTAGCGACCGTATCAATTGCTAATACCGTGTAGGCATAAGCAGTCGCTGATAGTTATTAGCGACCGCCTGCGGTCGCTGATACTTAATTTTAAAAAAAATTACCAGTTTTGTGGATTTCCCAAAAAAAAACTGTACTTGTTTGCACATGCTTTATATCCTAATATACACCAGTATATATAAACATCCATACAAATATCCATCCATACAAACAAATAAACCAACACAATATAAACTATATAAACATGAATCAAATCAAATAAGTACAAATGTCATCCTCGTCTAACATGAACCAATGTAAAAGAATGAATACAAAACTACAAGCTGCAGGTTACCTAATCTCTATAGAATACAAGTCTCTTCATGCATCATCGTCCAAATTAGTACGGGCATGTAACAAAAGAATAAAACATGTTACATATATAGTATTTATGTTGATACTGGTATGACTTATGCAAAGCAAAGTGAGGGAAAGCTAAACAATATGAATTATTTAAACAGAAGTAAGATTAAGTCTACCACAACATTATATATGTAATAAAAGTACTAAGATTACCTCGTCGCCATCTTGACGTCGTGTTGCTGTCGCTACTGTATCTGCTAACTCATAATAACTCAGAGACTACAAATGCCCACCAAGTATAAGAAGAAGATCACGTTTTGACCTTGCACTCATTAAGTCCTGGATGATATTTCCGGTAAGTAATTAATCACTTCCACCAACAATCTTTCAGTATACTTTCTCTCTTTCAAAACAAAAATCTAGTAGTTCTTAGTAATTTTTAAATATTCAACTAAAATAAAAGAATTTACATCAACTTTAAATTTGAAAAAGTTTCATATTGACTTTGCTTTTTCAATCGAAGAGTAAAAATGCTTTTTCATATCCTCTCATGCATTACACGTCTTTGGTCAAGCCTACTGCCTTCTTTAAGTAATATAAAAGTAACTTGTTGGCAGAGTTAAAGTAAAATAAGGGTGTAATGTATTTATAACTTTGCAAGTATGTTGACCGCCTTAGTTGAGCTAGCAAGGGGTTGTTCGAGAGTAGTTGTAAGGTTTAGGAGCAACATAAGTTAACATCAGCATGGTATTATATAACTTATCACCCAACTCATTGTGAAAAAAGCATTAACTGCCTTGGCTTTCTTCACAATCCCGCCCCGCAACCGCAGTTTAGGACATTTATTAGTTCTCCCCTCTCCACTTCATCTTCCCACTTAAAAGTATTACATCTTTTATCCTAACTTGCGATTATTGGGAAGATGTAATACTTTTAAGTGGGAAAATGAAGTGGGGAGGGGAGAACTTATAAATGTCCCAAAATGCGGTTGTGAGGCGGGATTGTGAAGAAAGCCAAGGCAATTAATGCTTTATTCACAATGAGTTAGGTGATAAGTTACATAATACCATACTGATGTAAACTTCTGTTACTCCTGCACCTTGCAACTGCTCTCGAACAACCCTTGCTAGCTCAACTAAGGCGGTCAACATATTTGTAAGGTTATAAATACATATAACCTTTATTTTGCTTCAACTCTGCTAACAAGTTACTTTTATAGTACTTCAAGAAGGCAGCAAGCTTGACCAAAGACGTGCAATGAGAGGATACGAAAAAGATATTTATTTTTCAATTGAAAAAGCAAAGTCAATATGAAACTTTTTCAAATTTAAAGTTGATGTAAATTATTTTATTTTAGTTGAATATTTAAAAATTACTAAGAACTACTAGATTTTTGTTTTGAAAGAGAGAAAACAGAGTGAAAGATTATTAGTGGAAGTGATTAAATACTTACCAGATGAATCATCCTTTGCTTAAAATGAGAGGTGTAAGTTTAAAACATGGCATTCGTCTACTAACATATGGCAACCATGATTTCCCTTACGATAGTGTTTTGGTGATTTAAATGAATCAAAATATGGCATACATAGATTCCTAAAGAGATCTGCACCAGCCTAAAGATAATAGACAAAATTTGGGTAAGGTAAGTCATTATACACCTGAGAAACTATAGAATTGCAAAGTGATGAAAAAAGTACTACCGAAATTCAGTGTAATGTGTAAAGGTTAACGTGACACTGAAACTTCATTATATATATTAGTTTTCCTTCCATTTTATGAATAAGGTCTTATTTCATTTTCTTTATTATACTATTAAGGGTTTGTAGTAAGATTAAAAAACGACTATAATGATTAGAGAGTGGCTTTAAGGCCACCAAAGTTTCCCTTGAGAATCACTAATTATTAACAATCATCAACAAAAAAAGAACAAATCATCACTATACTCTCTCTCTCTCTCTCTTTATATATAAGAAAGAACAAAACTTTCAGCTAGCTTTGAATGCCAACATAGTATTCTTATAAACTACTATACTAAGAACCAATTTATACCACCAAGACTACAAATGTTTGCATAATGGCATATGAATTTTTAAAGTTTCAACCCAAATAACCAAATGATTCAATTGACCACCAAAAAAACAACTAGATAGTGAAATAAATGTTCCATCACATCCATTATCCAAGAAGATTGAAAAACACAACCCCGCGACAATTACAAAACACAATAAAAAATACAATGAAAGCTAAGATTCATGGGCAAGCCTCTTCTCTATGGCAATTTCATACCACATTCAACAATACAAAGTGGGTTATTAGTTCACAAGGAAGTGGATTACCCCATTCCAGTTAAAACCCACTTCACTAATGTAGACAAATACACAACTATATACATGCACACATATACATTCATTAATATACAACATATCTAAATATTGTACAAGGGATTATCAATTAGAAATCACAGATTGAACATAAAGGCTGCTCTGAGATTATCAATTACTTTAATTTGATATTTTATGTCAAAAAAATTATTTATATGTATTTTTCATAACTAGATTAAAATTATCAATGGAATGGAGGGTGTATTGATGAGTGGGTTTTATATCTATGAATTGAGTACGTTTGACTTGATAATTTGTGAGTTCTTAAGTATTTTAAGTTAATATTAGATATTTATAGTGTTTTTATGTTATTTTGTAGGAAAAAGCAAGGAAACGCAATTCAAACATCTTTTGGAGTACAATAAGCAAGCAAACGTAAAAAGAGAAGATTGCAGGGCTTTTAACACTAGGTTGGATGCATGTTCTTGATTTGGAACTTAGATTGTATTATAGAGCTACTCCTTAGATTTCCGGAACATCTTGAATCGTCACAATCGGAGTTCGGATGAGAAAGTAATGATCGTTTTACCAACGGACGTTGAACCTCAAAGTTTGGAGTTGCCATTTGCATTACACTCACTTCAAGCAAAATTTCGACTTTGATCCAATCTGAATCTCTCAATGCTCAAAGAAGGAAAGTTGTAGATCTCGTCGAGAGCTTCGATTTGATAGGTGGCAGGCCCCGTAACTCTTCCCGGATCAAAAGTTATGACCATTTTATCAACAGATGTCCGAGCAGAAAATAGTTGGGCGCGGCCGCGCCGATTCCAAGTGTATTTTAGGCGCGGCCGCGCTAGTCTGCAGAGTGGAAAACATGATTTCTGGCACTTGGGCGCGGCCGCGCTGCTTTCTAGGCCAAATATGGGCGCGTCTACAGATTCTATTCTCTTCCCTAATCTTTTATTTTGTATTCTTGAATGCTTTATCAATTGTGGATTATGGATTTTAATTCGATCATGAACTAATTTCTTTTTAAGATTACAATGAAACTTATTGCGTAACTTTTATTGATATGCTTCCTTGTTAATTATTGTTGATTATTATCGGATTGTCTATTATGATTTGTGATTAATTGCTTAATTGTTTGATCAATAATTACCGTGGTAATCTATATGAACTCGAGAGATGAATTATAGATTTAGACCTAATCATAATAGCATGTGATTGTGTTTTCTGCTATCGATGGAATTCATGATTTGTGTTTAGGATAGAGATATATCTATACGCCGCATGTAATCTGAAAGAGAATTTGTGCTTTAAATCCTTTTTAATTGTAATTCACATAGAGATATAGTGAATTAGTTAACTAGGGTGTTTATCTTAATTCTATCTTGTGTGGATTTAAGTTGATTTGTTTATGATACATTGAGAGATGGTTATAAAATATTGATGAGTTCTTGATTAACAATCCGGAATAATTAATATAACTTAACAGGAAGTGTATTAATTCAAGTGAAACATTAAGAGAAATTGTAATCTTAAGCCTTTTTATCTGAATTCAATTCTTGGTAGTTAGTAATTAGTTAGTTTAGTACTTTATTTTCAAAATTTAAAATCTTTTATCAAATTGTTTAAATAAAATTAATTTGATTATGAGTTAGTATTTGGTAATTATTATTAAATAATTCTCTGTGGGTTCGACACTCTCTTATCACTTTATTACTTGTTGATCGTGTACACTTGCACGTATGTATTGATTGCTAAATCGACAAACAAGTTTTTTGCGCCGTTGCCGGGGAATTAGTTTAATAATTTTTGCCATCATTAACTTTAATCAAATTAGTTTTAATTTAATCATTTTGTTTTTATTTTAGTTCTCTTACTATATTTCTCTCTTTTTAGGTACACCATGGCTGACTACGACTATCAATGGCCTTATACGAGAATGATTCAGCCAAGAGCGACAGGGATTTATGAATTCAATGAATTGTCAGCACAGATTGAGACACTTTCGAGGATGATTGACGCTTTTTCAGTACAACGTATTTAAAGTGTGGCGGTAATTTGTGATTATTGTGCTGGAAATCATCCGAGTCATCAATGCGCCATCAATTTTAAGTCGTTGCAGTATGGTGGTAATTTCGGCGATTACCCCAACAGTTATGCCTATCCCAACAACTATAATCAAGATTGGGGGTATTATCCGGATTTTTCATGGAGCCATAATAATCAAGTCCAAATCTTTGTTCCAAGCCAATCATACACTCCAGAATTTCAGGATTCAGCCTATCTACATGAAGAAGAAAGGAAACTAAGTTTGGAGGAGGCCTTGGCGAAGTTTATTACAGCTATGGATAAAAGAATGAGTGATCAAGATCAGTTGTTGAACTTAGTGGATTTAAATATAAAAAGCAATGCAGTGTGATTCGAAATCTTGAGAATCAGATGGGACAGCTTATCAGCGCCTTCAAGAATAGTTATCATTGTGCATGGCCCAATAACGTGGTTCTCGAGACTGATGGATTTCCCGCGCCAAAGCTACAACCGGACGTGCTAATTGATGATAATTCTGATATGGAGGAGAATAGTGGGGATCAGAAAATATAGCCGAAGCCGTGAGTTTCGACGCTGATGTACCGATTTTGTTAGTTCCCCATGAACCTTTTCCACCAAAGCTCAAAGATCCGGGTAGTTTTGAAAAACTGTGTCCACTTGGTAGTCATGTCCTTGGTAAAGCTCTTAATGACATGAGAACTAAGACTACATTACAACCATGGTGGGATGAGAGAGAGGAGATAGAAGAAGAGCCTGTGGTGTTTGACAAGGTTCAATGTCCCAATCTAATCACGAACACAACGGAGGAAGCACCTAGCTATTTGACAGTCGTAATTAGGAACCTATCTACAAAAAGCAAACTAGGTGACTTTGAAACAATGGCCCCTACTGCAGCAAAACCTTCAAAGGTTACATTGCGTCTAATGGATGGAGGGTTCCTCAATTTTCGAAGGGGAATTGGATAGTAATTGGTGAAGTCGGGCTGACGACTTTAAAACAAGCGCTTCTTGGGAGGCAACCCAAGTTTAATTTTTAATTTTTATTTATTTTATTAGGTTTCATAGTAGTTAATAAATTTGCTTCTAATGTGTTTACAGGTTATTCGAGTCCAATTCAAGTGCAATGCCTTATTCATTCCGATGTGCCTAGCCTATTCTTCAGACTTAGCAGACAAGGAGGAAGATTGCTATATTTTCAGGGAAGTCCTTTGCTTTACTTTTTCCTATTTTAGCCATTGAGGACAATGTCTGGTTTAAGTTTGGGGGTGTGGTCTTGTTTTGTGTTATTTATTTTAGTTTATTAAGGTTGCATGTTAGTTAGTATGTTTTTAGGATAGGTGAGCAATGGTTTGATTTGAATTTGATTATGGCCAAAAAAAAATGGATTAATTTTTTTTAACTCTTGTGAAGTTGAGAAGCATGCTTAGTTTATATTTTGACTTATGAGTTGGGTTTACACTATTTGTGATCTTTTTGAACTTCAAATCACATATCCATCCTTTTAGCTAGTTGTGTCTTAAGAAAAAAAAATTTGTTGAATATTTGTGAAAGATATCATTGAAACTTTAAAATCTTATTTGAGCATCATTCAAAGCGAAATTTAGGCATTAACATAATTTTGGGGAATCTTGGGTTATTAAAATTTTTGAAAATTGTGAAACCTTCCTGAGTTAAAATGATGAATCATGTGGTGGGTTAAGATGGAGCGTAAAACGCACTCACCCATAAACACATGCACGAGAAGGAGCGTAAAACACACTCGTACGAGAGAAAACGGGATGGAGCGTAAAACGCACTCGTTCAATGGGAAGTGAGATGGAGCGTAAAACGCACTCACTAAAAAAAAGAAAAAAAAAGAAAAGAAAAATTGTGTTTTGAAATACTTGGGAAGGGTTCAAGTGTGCTTAAATGTATGAAATATCCTTTTGATCATCTAAATTTTATGTTTTGCCTTCATTAGCGGAGATTGATGTGAAAGCAGGTTTTTAGAGTTGATTTGAAAATCTTTTGAGTATTTGATTATATGATCTAGTGTGAGTCATGGCTAGTTGAACATTTGGATGCGCACACACGCACTTAAAGGATCATGAGTAGTTGTGGAACTGATAATTAGGTTGAAATTTTAGGCTTTGCATGTTTTCGGAATTGTTTTTCTTGAGTTGACATTAGAAAAAATCTTTGAGGCTATTATGCAAATTTGTATTAATTCATTGCTCGAGTTGTAACGAATGCAATTTTTATGATTGAATAAAAATATTTATTGAGTTATATAAATATTTTTATTAATTTATTGAGTTAAATAAATAATTTATTAAGTTTTGGTGAAGTGGGTTTATGTTGAGTTTAATAATGTTAAATATTATTTGAATGTGATTTGTTATGTTTATTCTAATTTAATTTAATGATTAAATTAGATGATGAAAAGAATTATTTGAATAAATGATTTATGATAATAAATGATTTATTTGAATAATATAATTTATTTGGTGTTTTTGTTAAATAAAATTATTATTTGAGTTAATAATATTTAATTGAATTTATTTAATAATAAGTTCAATTAAATTAAATGTGTGACATTTAAAACTATATGTTATAATGTTTTATTAAAATAAATGAAAAGAAGTTTTAATTTAGTTTTCCAAACTAGGCCTTATGACCTTTGGTTGGAAAAATGAGTTTTTTTAATTGTGTTTTACCAAACAAGACATAAGAATAATAGGTTATTCTTATTAGTGTTTATCAAACAAAGCCTTATGGCTTTTGAAAATCCTAACTGATGATTCAATTTAAGGATTTTACGTTATTATTATTTAAAACAACAGTTTTTATTTTAAAAATCATCAGTTTATATTTTTAAGTTATATCAGTTTTCATTTTGTAAAAGAACGTCAGTTGAAAGAAAGAAAAGAAAAGAGAAGAACAGAGAGAAAAGAGAAAGAAGAACTACAGAGAAAAGAGAGAGTTCTGTGAAATTTGAGAAAGAAGATAGCTTGTGAATTTTGAAAAGAAGAGATTGAAGGTAGAAGTTCAAGCAAGGAGAGTGTTAATCAAGCTTTTCTTTTAATCAAATAGAAGGTATAATACCCTTCTCTGTATATCAATATTTGGTTCTCTGTAAAAATATTCATTGGCTTAATATGTGATTTTGTTTTATTATAATTGATAGCTATGTGAAATAGATGATTACGTGATGATTATATGATGATTAAAACTCTATATGAAGGTTTTAATTCATGAAAATATATTTTAGAATTTAATTTTAGTTTTTACAGAGCTTTATTTCATGTATGGCATAATTGTATGAAAATTGATGATTCAATTAGTTGTTAATCGGTTAATTAATAATTGTTTATGAGTGTATGATGAAAAACATGAATAATGCAAGAAGAATGGTTTTAATTGGTTGAAAAATGAATTTACAGAGTTTGATTTCATGAAAATGGTCAAAGCATGAATATTTGGTTTTAACAGTGAAATTTTGGGTTTTAAATTGGTTGTTTATGTGTTAGAATGATTAAAATGTTTAGAAAACATGTTTGGTAAATGTTTTGTAGCATATTTGATGTCTGGGTATATTTAATTTGTTTTCTGGATGGTAGAATTCGAAAAATTTGGCCAAATTGGCCTAAGTTTTCACTGGTTCGCGAGTTGGGGAAGACGACAGTCAAGTCTCTCGCCCCGGCGAGAGAAATGAACTGATTTCTTCGCCCCGGCGACAGCGTCGCCCCGGCGACAAAATTGTTAAGCATAACTTCGCCCCGACGACAAATTTCTTAAGCTTTTTCTCGCCCCAGCGAGAATCACTACTGTTTAAAAAAAAAAATTTATTATTATTTTGTTTTCTTTTCTTGGAAGTTATGATGCATAATTAAACTTATATTAATGTGACTAATGTATTACCAAGATGGTTGCTAAACTAGTACTTGTTGACTATGGTATGCTAAATGAGATGTTATGATGAAAGAACAAACCTAAAATACTTTTAGTCTTGTAACTAATTATGTTACCATTTTACAATTAAATGTTTAGGTTGTTTAAGGATCGTGAATTACTTAAATTTGTAATCTACGCTTGAGGCAAGTTCCTTATCTCAACTTATTACTTTATGTTGAGCAAGTTTTCCTTCCTTAATCTTGAGTATTATTTATAGCAAGTTGTTGTTCTCTTTTAACTTGTTAATTCATTCAAAACAAGTTTATTTATATTGAGCAAGCTTATTGACCTTAGCTTATTGATATTCAAGCAAGGTTACTATCATGATTATATACTTAAGTTTTATTCCAATCATTGTTTGTTATTCAAACTTTGATTATAGTTTCTATTGAACAAACTCTATTGATGAATTAGACTAGCAAACCCATTGATTCAGCTAGTCCTTAGTTGATGAGCGTTTCAAAGACTTAGAATGTTTTCTATAATTGTTCCAAGCCAATTTCCTTTTTGGTATGGATTCAGACGATAAACTGAGATGAACAACCCTAATATAGGGGATTACTTACGCGACAACGTTAAAATGTTTGTGCACAATACATTGTACAAAGGGCTGATCCCCCTGAGTACGAGATGTTGGTCCATAGTCTATATGACTGTTAAAGGTTACAGTAGAAATACTTGTCAACCTAGGACATAGTTCGAGGTCTTGTGACCCTCAGATATAATTTCTAAATCTTGAAATCTATTTTTCTTTGAATCGAGCATTCAAACGAGCTTTTAGACTTTGATCATTTATTGACTGAGATTCAGAAAATTATTATTCCTCAGTTGAAATCCATTTCATTTGAATATTATTGTTATCGTACTTGTGAGCAATTGTTTGCTCACTCTTGCACTAATCACTGCAGCTAAGACTGAGAAGTCGGACGAGCCGTCCACGAGCAAAGGCAAGGGCAAGATGCATAAATAGCTAGCGACCTGCTATTTACTTGATGATTATTTGTAACAATACTTGTTTTAAATTATGTTTTTATTCCGCATTTGATGTATTAAGGTTTAGATAACCTGGGATTTGATTGTTTAACAGTTTGGTGATGTAACCCATTTTGGGAAGATATTTCTTTAAATTTATTTTAATCGTTCTTGATTATGGATAGTTAGATGTGAATGAATGAGATAGTGAACACCAAATCTGTGGGAATTAAGTACCTGGATTTGGGAGTGTCACACGAGTCGTGTGAGTTGTTATTTAGAATTAGTTGTTATAGTTGTTGTTCTTAGTGTTTGCTTGAGGACAAGCAAAGATTTAAGTTTGGGGGTATTTGATGAGTGGGTTTTACATCTATGAATTGAGTACGTTTGACTTGATAATTTGTGAGTTCTTAAGTATTTTAAGTTAGTATTAGATATTTATAGTGTTTTTATGTTATTTTGTAGGAAAAAGCAAGGAAACGCAATTCAAACATCTTTTGGGGTACAATAAGCAAGCAAACGTAAAAAGAGAAGATTGCAGGGCTTTTAATACTAGGTTGGATGCATGTTCTTGATTTGGAACTTAGATTGTATTATAGAGCTACTTCTTAGATTTTTGGAACATCTTGAATCGTCACAATCGGAGTTCGGATGAGAAAGTAATGATCGTTTTACCAACGGACGTTGAACCTCAAAGTTTGGAGTTGCCATTTGCATTGCACTCACTTCAAGCCCAATTTCGACTTTGATCCAATTTGAATCTCTCAATGCTCAAAGAAGGAAAGTTGTAGATCTCGTCGAGAGATTCGATTTGATAGGTGGCAGGCCCCATAACTCTTCCCGGATCAAAAGTTATGACCATTTTATCAACAGATGTCCGAGCAGAAAATAGTTGGGCGCGGCCGCGCCGATTCCAAGTGTATTTTGGGCGCGGTCGCGCTGGTCTGCAGAGTGGAAAACATGATTTCTGGCACTTGGGCGTGGCCGCGCTGCTTTCTAGGCCAAATATGGGCGCGGCCGCGCTGCGTCGGGTTGTTGAAAAGCTTATTTTTGACCCAAATTGAATGAAACAAGGATTGTAACTTCTAATTGGTTTAGGACTTTAACTAGAACCTATAAATACATGATGTGAGGCATAGATATGGAGAGATCTTGCTACTTTTTGCTAACCCTAGTTTGGGAGAAAGAGAGGGAGGCTTGAAGCAATTGAGCAAGCAAGAAGGATTCATCACAAGAGCTGAAGGAGAGACTCAAGGATTGCGTCTACAGATTCTATTCTCTTCCCTAATCTTTTATTTTGTATTCTTGAATGCTTTATCAATTGTGGATTATGGATTTTAATTCAATCATGAACTAATTTCTTTTTAAGATTACAATAGAACTTATTGCGTAACTTTTATTGATATGCTTCCTTGTTAATTATTGTTGATTATTATCGGATTGTCTATTATGATTTGTGATTAATTGCTTAATTGTTTGATCAATAATTACCGTGGTAATCTATATGAACTCGATAGATGAATTATAGATTTAGACCTAATCATAATAGCATGTGATTGTGTTTTCTGCTGTCCATGAAATTCATGATTTGTGTTTAGGATAGAGATATACCTATACGCCGCATGTAATCTGAAAGATAATATGTGCTTTAAATCCTTTTTAATTGTAATTCACATAGAGATATAGTGAATTAGTTAACTAGGGTGTTCATCTTAATTCTATCTTGTGTGGATTTAAGTTGATTTGTTTATGATACATTGAGAGATGGTTATAAAATATTGATGAGTTCTTGATTAACAATCCGGAATAATTAATATAACTTAACAGGAAGTGTATTAATTCAAGTGAAACATTAAGGGAAATTATAATCTTAAGCCTTTTTATCTGAATTCAATTCTTGGTAGTTAGTAATTAGTTAGTTTAGTACTTTATTTTCAAAATTTAAAATCTTTTATCGAATTGTTTAAATAAAATTAATTTGATTATGAGTTAGTATTTGGTAATTATTATTAAATAATTCTCTGTGGGTTCGACACTCTCTTATCACTTTATTACTTGTTGATCGTGTACACTTGCACGTATGTATTGATTGCTAAATCGACAAACATGTATCTAATAACCCTCATCAATTTTAAATTTTACGATTCAAATTGAAATGGAAAAAAAAAATGAGAAACCATACCTGATGGGGCGACGTGCGGGCGGCGTGGGCAGTATCGACGGCGTAGGTAGGCAGCGTGGGGTGGGCCGGCCGACGTGAATGAACTCCCCTCTTCTCTCCGATCTTCTCTTTTCTCTCTTCTCCCTGATCTTCTCTTTTCTTTCTCTTCTCCATCTTCTCTTTTCTTTTTTTCTTCTTTTTCATTTTTGTCCGACTGTATGGTTCCTGCTAGATTAAAGATGATCAGCGACCGTCTTCTGCGACCGCATACGGTCGCTAATTTTTAAATACATGGCTGTATTGCGGTCACTATTCTTATCTGATCGCAATAAGACTTCCTGCCCCACTTTTGCGCCAAATTTTTAGGGGGAAATACTTTCAGCGACCGCTTTTCGGTCGCTAAAATCAATAGCAACTAAATTAACATGCGGTCGCTGATATAAGTATTAGCGATCGAAAATGGCAGTCGCAGATAATCTTAGTTGTTGTTGGGCCTTTTTCTTATAGTGGTAGGCCTATCATTGGGGTTGATGGTACCCATCTAAAGAGTACAAATGGAGGAGTCCTTTTAACTATAGTAGATATTGATCCTAATAATAATATGTTTCCCTTGGCATATGCAGTTGTAAAAAGTGATACATGGACATGGTTTTGGAAATTTTGAAAGATGATGTAGGGATTGAGAATGAATATGGGTGGACATTTATGTCTGACAAACAGAAAGGGTTGATTGCAGCATATGATGATATAGTCCCTAATGCTGATAGAAGGTTTTATTTCCAGCACTTACACCAGAACTTTACTAATGCTAGGCATAGAGGTATGCAACTAAGGGAATTGTTGTAGAATTGTGCAAGGGCAATTAATAAGATGAAGTATAAGCACTCGTTGGAGGAACTGAAAAAGGTTGATCCTAAGGCAATCGAGTGGCTAGCTGACAAGCCACCTCAACAATGGTCAAAATCACATTTCAGTCCATATCCAAATGTGATATTTTGACTAATAATATATATGAGAACTTCAATGGGATGATCAAGTTGGCAAGGGAGAAGCCTATCCTCAGTATGATTGAGGATATTAGGGACTTGTTGATGACAAGGATGGCTTTTAATCGAGATGTATGCAAGAGATGGTATGGGGACCTTTATCCTAATGCACTACAAAGGTTAGAAACTGGTAAAAAATTAGCAGGAGAATCAATCCTTACACCTGCTAGTGAATTTAAATACCAAGTGAGGACAATGTATAAAGATCAGTATTCAGTTGATTTGGAGACAAAGGGCTGCAGTTATAGGCGATGGGACATAACTGGCATACCATGTAGTCATGTTATTGCATGTATATCTTTCAAGAACCTGGATCCTCGTACATTTGTTAATGATCTCTACAAGATTCTTACCTAACAGTTAGTTTATGCACCAGTCATTGCTCCAATGGGGAGTTCAAATATGTGGAAAACTGAGGTTCAAGGTAGTCCAACAATGATACCTCCCACATATAACAAACTTCCTGGTAGGCCAAAGAAGTTGAGGAAAAAGAATATTGATGAACCTCAGTCAGGAGGAGATAGCAGCCATGGGAATTTGGGAAATTTTTTTCAAAATTCTCTTAGATGCAGAGTTTGTTGGCAGTATGGACATAATTCAAGATTTCACAAGAAGCAACAAGGGAATCAACCTACTAATGAAGTTGTAGTTAACCAAGAGGAAATACATTTAACACCACCTGTTGTAGCTCAGCAATCTCAAACAAGATCAAAACTACTAGTAAGTAATATAATAATATACTCCTTTCTTTGGTTACTTTTGGCAACGTATTGACCTTTTTTAAAATTTTATTTTAGTACATGAGGAGCCCAACATCTTAAGGAGGTGAGCAAGGAACAAATGCTGGCAATACTAGTGTAAGTATTCATTTGGTTCACATATATATTCATTCCTTTTCTATTATAATGTTCAGTTTGAATAAGAATCACTCATGTATTGTCTTTTGTAGGTTCAAAGTGGCACAAGTGGAATGAAGAATAATGTACCTGATAGGAGCTGGTTTTGTGATGGAGTACCTCAAACACAATCATCTTATAAAGGGACACCAATCATTGTCAAAGAGGGGGGGGGGGAATTATGTTACTTTGAAGAACATGAAATCTTTTGTGCAAAGGTCTGGTTCTAGGAATTAGGGGGTTAGGACTGGAACTAGTACTTTACATATTTTAGGGTATATAATATATCTTTTGGGGCTACTACTTCATATAATTTTTGGGGCTGCTACTTGATATATTTGTTGGAGCTGCTACTTGATTGCAACATATTTTTTGGGGCTACTACTTCAGATACTTCATATATTTTGATGGGACACTTTGCAAACTTAGGAACTATATATCTATAGTTTGCAAAGTTTCAATGGTGATATGCTATATCACAAACATATGTTAAGTTGTGAATGGTGAACATAATATTTCAATTTGAATTTGGATGTATATGTGTTACATAATGCTGTGAATGGTGAATGGTGTAGTCTGTTAATGGTTGAGGATATTATGGTACTGGTCAGATTTTGAATACTATAATCTAATAATGGTGAAGGTTTTGTACTCTGTTATCTCCAAACTAGTGTACTCTGTTTTGTGTGGTTAAACTCCGTTTTCTGTTTTGAATGGTGTAGTCTGTTAATGGTTGATGATATTATGTTATTAGTCAGATGTTGAATACTATAATTCTGATAATGGTGAAAGTTTTGTACTCTGTTATTGCCAAACTAGTGTACTCTGTTTTGTGTGATTGAACTCTGTTTTTTGTTTTAAATAGTGTACTTTATTAATGTAGAATGGTGTTCCTGTGATTGAACTCTGCTTTTCATTCAAAACAGCATGGATAGTCAATAATAACATGAACTCTGCTTTTCAATACTTTTCATTGCATACTAGAAACATCATTTCCCATAAATTTCATACACATTACAATAGTCAATAACAATACTATTATTCCTCTATAAATTTTCTCTCTTCTATGCAGCTTTGTTAGTTCTTGCTCAGTTATAGAAATCCTTCTCAGGAGGCTAGGAATAACTTGGACTGCTCTTGTTTGCATTAGAGGATCATGCCAGTAAAGGAAATCACATCCTTGAACTCCAATAGTTTAGTAAGAAAAAAATCTTTTACCTGGATTTCTATCAGTCCAAGATGTCCCGAGTTCACCTGGAAGATGACAGTAGCACAAAACTGCAATCATAAAATTTCTAGGTATGCTCTTTCTCTGCACTTCTCCTTCTCTTTCTCTTTCTTCTGTTCTTCTACTTCTTCTCTTTCTCTTTCCACCATGAGAGCTGATATATAGGGAATGATCAACATGGTATGTTGGACTGAAATGGATGGAGGGAAATAAACAATATTGGAGTTGGAGGGAAAATAATGATGCCAGTTGGAGGGAAATATGTATATACATGGACTTATTTGGTTTTATTAACAAAATACACTGAAAATACACTATAAATTACAAATACAGTGAAATATACTCCTTCTCTAGTGCCATGTCAGCATTCAGGCGTGTTTTTTGGCCAAAAAGGTTTTTTGGAGTCACTTTGTTTACTTAAGTGTACTTGGAGTATGCTAATGTAAGGTTTTAAACATTAGGGTCACAAGTGTAAGGGGTCATACTTCGAGGGACAGAAGTGTATTTAGCCCATATATATATATATATATATAAGTATTGGAGTGGCTTGTTTAGTGGCTTGTGGTCCAATGATCCAATAGCTTATTACTTCTTATTGGACTAAGGCCTATTAGCATATCCTTTTCCTTGGTCTATTTCCTTTCCATTTGGTTTTACTTGTAATATGTAAACTAAATTTTCATCCCTTTCCAAGTGATGGTTTTCTAACTTTACTTTAGTATAGATAAAATTCATACACGATTAAAATTCACATTCAAAAATTGAAAATTTAACTTTATTGAACAAATTCTCATTTTCATTTCTTTATGTACAAAACCTTTCGGCTATTACAGATGTTAATTAGGTACTTAAGGCCTAACCATTATTTTATCAGGTTGGCGCTCCATATAATCCATTGAATACATACGCAATACCCCATAAATCGCAAAATATTCCAACTTATAAATTGGTCAATTTTTTTTTGTCAAGTCATAGATAAAAATTGTATTTGTATAGTAGAGAATTGCATCTGATAAGGATATAAAAAGATAACACCAAATCTAGTTGAGAAAATCAAGGAATTTTCACATTCATTTGTATATTCTGTAATTATCTATAATTATGTCTTTTGATTCTTAGGTAGTTACTTAATTTGATTTGTTTCCTATTCTTTTGCTCTTGTAACTTATATATACGTTATTCATATCAATGAGAAGGTATGCCATAATTCTTCAATTCTTTTCTGACTTTAAATCTCTTTATGGTATTAAAGCCATAGAATCCTACATCAAGTTCTTCATTCCTTCGAATCAAAGCCATAAAATTCCGCAAGCCTAACAAGCTTTCCTCAAAATTTAAAGGCATGCAAGAAGTAAGCCAGTCTGAAATCAACAAAAAACCAAGCCCAACCGAAGCAAATAATCCGAGCGTATTCCACCATATAACTCTACTAGAAAGGATCTGGGCGACGACCACTTTATGCAAGTATGACCAATTATCTCTCCCCATTCCATGGCCAACGAAAATACCTAAATCACCATCCCTAATACCCAAGAACCCACAAAATCCCTCACAATAATTACCATTCATAATTTTATTAAACTCACTCCTACCAATTATCTCTCTTGGAAAATCCAAATGGAAGCAATTCTCATTTACTATGACCTGCAAAAATTTATTGATGGATCCCATCCCGCTCCCCCAGCCAAGATCACCACTAATGGTGTCACCTCAGTCAATCTTGAGTACTAAACATAGCTTTGCCAAGACAAACTTATCTTTGGGGCACTTGTTGGTACTCTCTCACCTTCCCTTGTTTCTTTTATCACCTAATCTCAAACCTCTCATGAAGTATAGTAAACTCTAGCCAATATCTATACTCGACCCTTTCGCGGTCATATTAAGAAAATCAAATACCACCTCAAACATACAACCAAAGGCTCCCAATCAGTTTTCGACTACATACAGTCCATTAAAACCCGAGCTGATGAACTTGTTGCTCTTGGTATGCCTCTTAACCATGAAGACTTGATTGAGAAAGTCCTTGAGGGCCTTGAAGATAATTATCAATCCATCATTGATGCTGTAAATGGTCGCGATACCCTAATCTCCTTCAATGAACTGCATGAAAAACTCATCAACAAGGAATTGTTTCTTCGCCATAAGATCAATCCCTCCTATCTTTCGGCATCTGCTCATCCAACCAATGTTCGCCACACTCCGAGTTCTAATACCAATTACTCTCTGCAACACTCCTGGTCAACGTCCTCTCAAGGGACCGCTGGTGGTCCTCCCAATTACAAGCGTGACAATCGTTTCCCCTGCTTAATCATTCCTTGGTCACTGTCAGTGGTGTAGTGCTCAAGGCCATGTCGTTTCACAATGCTCTCTCTTTCGACAACAGTTGCCACAAGTACAACCACCTCCTCGACCTGACAATTAATCACACTCTCGTCCACTGTCCTCTTGGCAAACTCAAGCTCATGTTGCAACCATTGATCCTTCCACCACCACATAGCTTCTTAACAGTGGTGCATCCCATCATGTCACCACTGACCTTAGTAATCTCACCCTTCACAATCCTTATGACGGCACAGATGACATCATGATTAGCGATGGCTCTGGACTTCCCATATCCTACACCGGTTCCACCTCTCTTTCCACTCCCTCTCATTCTTTTACTTTATCTAATGTTTTATGTGTTCCCACCATGAAACGAAATCTCATCTCTATTTCTCAATTTTGTACATCTATTAACACTTCCATTGAATTCTTATCCACTTCTTTTCTTGTGAAGGATCTTCGCACGGGGGCAATCCTTTTGCAAGGTCGGACAAATAATGGTGTGTATGAATGGCCACTCTCCAATCCTCAAGCTATTTTACTAGCTTTTTCATGTGTAAAAGCCACTTCATCCGAGTGTCATCATAGACTAGGTCACCCGTCTATTTCTACCTTCAAGCATATTATATTATCCTTTTAATTAGAAGTAGTTTGTCCTTTCAATTTTAACTTCAATTGTAATTCATGTCAATGTAATAAAAGTCACAAATTATATTTTTCTATCTCTACTCTTACCACTTATTCACCTCTTGAAGTAATATTTACTGATATATGGACCTCTCCCGTTTACTCAGTCGATAATTTTAAATACTATGTCATTTTTGTTAACCACTTCACAAAATATATATGGCTTTATCCTCTCAAACGTAAATCTGATACGCATGATGTTTTTGTTTGCTTTAAGTCATTAGTTGAGAATCATTTCAAGCATAAAATCATCACCTTGTACTCTGACAATGGGGGGAATACCAAGCATTATCATCCTTCTTAGCTACCAATGGTGTCTCCCACCTTACCTTTCCTCCTCTTACACCTAAACACAATGGGTACTCCAAGCGTCGTCACTGTCATATCGTTGAAACTGGTCTCTCCCTTCTCGCTTATGCCTCTATGCCTTTATCATACTGGTCATTTGCCTGTTCCACTACAGTCTACGTCATCAACCGTCTTCCTACTCCGACTCTTGACCTACTCTCACCCTACCTCAAACTCTTTGACACTTCTCCCAACTACTTCAAACTTTACAGCTTTAGTTGTCTTTATTATCCATGGCTTCACCCATATTCCTTTCACAAACTCGCCCCTCGTTCTTCTCTATGTGCTTTGTTGGTTACTCCTCTACTCAAAATGCTTATTTATGTCTCGATCCCTCCAGCTCTCGCCTTTACACTTCTCTTCACGTTCGTTTCGTCGAGTCTATTTTTCCCTTCGTCGCCACTCACACCTCCCTTCCTCATTCAACTTCATCCACCATGTCTGAGTGGTGCTCTATGTCACTTTCGGTCATGGACAAAATATTACTGACTTTCGGCTCTGCACCTCCTACCATTCCACCCTCACACAACTCCCTAAGCCTACTCCCCGTAGCCAAAGTAGTTGGCACCGCGGTGCTTAACATCCAATACCGTAGCCTACCTTCACAACCCAGCCTAACCCCTCAAACTCATCCTTCTGAACCATCACCCTCGCCTAGAGTTATTGTCACCAGATCTAAACATAATATCCATAAACCAATCTAAAAGCTCAACCTTACTGCCCAACTCTAACAACCTAGCCTTGAACCTATCACCGTGACCCAAACCCTCAAGGACCCTAAGTGGCGACAAGCTATGTCTGATGAGTATGATGCACTCGTTTGTAATGGGACTTGGGAACTAGTGCCCTCTCATCCCACACAATATTTGGTCAGTTGCAAGTGGATTTTTCGCACTAAATATTTACCTACTGTTTCTATTGACATGTATAAAGCTAGGCTAGTTGCAAAAGGATTCCACCAATGCCCTAGAATTGACTACACTCAGACTTTTAGTCCTGTTATCGAGCCTACTACTATTTATCTTATCCTTAGTCTTGCAGTTAGTTAGGGTTGGTCTCTCAGGCAACTTAATGTTAACAATGCCTTCCTCTAGGGCACTCTCATTGAGGATGTGTTCATGTCTCAACCTCAGGGCTTCCGTGATCAAGACCATCCTTATCATGTCTGCAAGCTACGTAAGGCCATCTATGGCCTCAAACAAGCTCCTCATGCATGGTATCATGAGTTGCGCCAGTTCCTTGTCACCTTTGGTTTCTCCAACTCCATTGCTGATACCTCTCTTTTTATTTTCAACAAACAAGGATCCACAATCTATCTCCTTGTCTATGTTGATGATATCAGTATAACTGGTGACAATGCTGGAGCTGTTCAGAATTTCATTCAACTTTTTGCCAAGCGCTTCTCTCTCAAGGACCTTGGATCCTTATCATACTTTCTAGGTGTTGAAGTTATTTCACACAACAATGGTCTTTTCCTCAGTCAACGCAACTACATCACTGATCTGCTCACTAGAGCTCACATTACTGGAGCCAAGCCTGTTCCCACACTCCTTGCTCTAAGTCCAACCCTTACCTTACACTCTGGAAACCCATTATCTGATCCTTCTAAGTTCCATACAATTGTTGGCAGTCTCCAGTATCTATCACTCACTCGCTGGGACCTTGCCTATACAGTAAATAAACTCTCTCAGTTTATGCACAAACCAACCTGTGAAAACTGGAATGCTGTCAACGTCTGTTGCGTTATCTCTGTGACACTCTAGATTATGAGATTACTCTTCGTCGGCACTCCCTTTAGCTCTTCATGCCTTTTCGAATGCTGATTGGGCAGGAAACAAAGACGATTTCACCTCAACCCGTGCATACATTGTTTATCTTGGTCATAATCCTATTTCTTCGAACTCCAAGAAACAGTGTACCATAGCTTGCTCTTCTACTGAGGCTGAGTACCACTCTATTACTGCCACTACAGCGGAACTTCGTTGGCTTTGCTCGTTACTTACAGAACTTGGTATCACCTTTCCTCATTAACCAATAATTTATTGTGACAATGTTGGTGCCACAAATCTCTGTTCCAATCCGGTCTTCCACTCGTGCATGAAACATGTTGCTTTAGATTATCACTTTATTCGAGAACAAGTTCAAAATGGTTTGCTTAGAGTTTCTCACATCTCCACTGCTGATCAACTTGCTGATGCTCTTACCAAACCTCTTCCTCGTCCTCAATTCGACTCTCTCAAGGCCAAGATTGGACTTTCCCCTTGGCTGTCCATCTTGCGAGGGCATGATAAAAATATAAAAAGATAACACCAAATCTAGTTGAGAAAATCAAGGGATTTTTACATTCATTTGTATATTCTGTAATTATCTATAATTATGTCCTTTGATTTTTAGGTATGTAGTTACTTAATTTGATTTGTTTCCTATTCTTTTGCTCTTATAACTTATATATACGTTGTTCATATCAATGAGAAAGTATGCCATAATTCGTCAATTCTTCTCTGACTTTAAATCTCTTTAGCATCCGTATAATAATTATAAAATGCAACTCTTGACAAACAAATGTAACTTGTTTCTGTATTTTGACAAAAAAATTGACCAATTTTACAGCTTCATGGAGTTGGGATCCACTTGAGCTAACCCTTTAAAATTTATGCCATTTTGAGACATACTCTTTCATTTGAATAGATATCACTACCCAACTTGTACTGACATACCATCATTAATTTAACAAGATCTATATAATTCCATATTTATCAACCCAATAAACTGAACTATTATTTCTTCATGATCCAGAAAGCTAATCTGGATATTTAAAACCACAAGCTAGCTTGCAATGGTCAAAGATCATGTAGCTATTCAAGGGTTTCAGCTCTGGATTTTCAAGACATTTGCGTTACTCAGTTGTGTGTGAAGTACAATTTTGAAGTGGACATTAACATCAGAAAGGTCTAGATGTTTCTTTATGGTAGTTTCAGATTTGATTCAAGAAGTTACACTTTAGGATGTCATTCTATTTATTATATTTTCAGTATTGTATGGAACATATTGTAACAACCAAAATCCGAATTGATCTTTTGAATTTTGGGATTTACTTTCTGAAATAATCTTTGCCTTTTGCCACAAAAAGAAAAAAAAAAGAAAGAAAAAGAAAAAGAAGCTAGCAATGATCAAATATTATATAAAATGTGAGTGGGAGATAGAACTGAATGTGATCAGCTGGGCTTAATTTTCATTAAGCCTTGTTCTTGAGGTTGTTGGGTCATGAAACAATGGATGAAAATAGGTATTGATTAGGTGTATTATTTGAGTCAGCTTGGTAACTAAAAGAGTGGTGGACCATGCAAAGGAAAGAACACAGAAATTACGAATTAAGTATACATGGATACATAATGTATTTTATAGGAGCATATTCTATTAATAGCAATGAGGAAAAGTAAGTAAAAAAAGGTGGGAGGTGGATTCATGTGGGATTTGCAGTTATGCCCTACTGGCATTTCAATACTTTAATTCTCATCATCCTCTTTTGAGACAGAAGAGACTTTCTTGTAAATGAAACAATAACACCTAAACCACAAAAGACTTTTAGTTGAGATGGTGGTGACAACTCCATGCCAACCTCTCTCTCTCTCTATATATATATATATGTATATATATATATACATATATATATATATATATATATATATTCTCTCACACACACTGAAACACACACACAAAGTAGTTACACATTCTTTCCCCAACTGATAAACAAGAAAACCAATTTGAGAAGAACAAGAAAAGAATGCTCTTCATGAACTTTTTATGATGAAAAAAACTAAAATGGAAAACTCTTGTGTTATGTCCATGTAATGTTTCCGTGTAATGTTTTTGTCTTTGAGTTAACTAGTTTGAGTTAACTAGTTATTAAATTCATTTTTTAAGTATAATTAGTAATGCAAAAAGTTAATAGCATAATTAGCAATGTAAAATTAATCCAAAAGTTATAAGATTATATTATTAATTTTATCACGAGATAATGGTTTGCTATATTGTAAAGGTCAGGTACGTACAAACCTCAAAAAAGTGAAACATTTAGTGTATAATTTTACATTTTAGTACGGTCTTGATCAAAAATCATAAAGCCTATCCAAAAACAAATTGCAATATATAATTACATGGAAGTCATTTCAGACAATCTCAACTCCACTTCATCAACAAATAATTCATGATCAATATGCTAAAAAGAATTAAAACAAAGAATCCACAATTTTGAATAATATTATAACAACTAAAAAAAATGGTTCAAGATTAATCTTAGTTATGTTCTTAGAACCATTTGTATGATAAAATAAAAAATAAAAAATTAACGTGAAAAATTAACCTCTTTTAGTAGTGACAATCCACCAACGTTGGCGCGGCGGACAAAACAAGAGGCGATTGCTTCTTTTGTTGTTGTGGGAAGGAAAATTTAGGATGATTTTGATTATTTTCATCTTCTGGAGTCGCCGGGAGGTTGAGATCCAATGACAAATTGACCATATTACCCTTTGATTTCTTTAAATCTTTTTCAGTTTGATCCATTCCAAATGAGGTACTTGAAAATGGACCCAAACACAAGGTTGTGTTGGTGACGCTCAGCGGCGGCGCTCCGCGGTGGCGCCTCATGTGACCGCCCAATGCTTGACCGGATATAAACTCGGCCCCACAAATCCCGCATTCGTGAACCTTTGGAGATGACTTGGGATTATTGTTATGGAGAGAGAGTGAAGAAGTTGAGAAACTCCTCTTGATTGGTGGCGGTGGTTGTGTATCTTCATCATCGGAATAAACTAATTTTTTTCTCTCTTCGATTGTGGCCGCCTTCGGCTTCCGGTGGCTGGCGCGGTGGCCGCCAAGTGCTTGAAATGAAGGGAATTTCCGATTACACGTTTTGCACTCGTAGACATAAATCCCCGCCTTGCCATTTTCTGTGGGTGTTTCTAAATATATCTTGCTAGAGAATTTATATTTATATGGTGTCCCAAAATCTTCGTCGTGTTTTTGCTTATGGGAATGGCCTTGGGAGAGAAGGAGGAGGCATTTTGCGGTGTCTACTTCTTCGTCGTTGGTGGTGGTGGGGGTGGCGGCAGGGGATATATCTTCCTCGGTGGTGGTGGTGCTGTTGACGAAATTTTCTCTGGCATTGTTCTGGCAATATCCACCACCATCGCTAGAGGAATAATGTGGCCTTTGTCGCTTGGTTCGCTTTCTTTTGACGACGTGGGAGAGATCTTTTGAGGGGGCCATGGTGGCGGCGGCGCCTTGCTGAGCTTCCATGTTCTTTAACTCCTCCTCCACCACCATGGAAATCTAGAGAGAGGAGGGAAGAGAGACAGGAGGAGAGAAAAGTGAGGAAAAGAATGTTAAAAGATAAGAGGGAGTGTGGAGGGTGGGGGATTCAATATTTATATATAGTGAATGTATGTGAGAGGTTTAGGAGTCAATATTTGGACAACCACTCGGCCATAATAGTTTGTTATGGCGTAATTTTAGTACTAATAAAATGGTAAAATGATAAAATTGACACTAATTAACAGAATGTATATCAGTTGTCTATGGTTGCAAAATTTTTATATTTGATCATGAAAATATATATATATCTTGCGACTTTATTTATTGATTTTTTTATTACTAGTTATAAGTATAATTATTAGTGATAACTTTTTTAATCAGGTATGTAATATTGTAGGTTAATTTTGTAATCTTATTCAATCTCGTAGATTGATGTACATCACAATTGTAAGTCGAAAGAAAACTTTTATGATACATAGAGAACCCTAACTTTTGCTTATATTAAATGTTTGTAATATGTTAGTCTTACTGAAATGTTGTAAAATTACTACCGAAAGTACAACTATTGTGTCTAAAATTTCGGGACTCTGTAGAGAGAGCATTATATGTAAACTGCAAAATGTAAAAATTTGGAGAAGATATGAACTAAATAAGGAGTTAAAACAGTTGGAGAGATGAGGTTGTTAATGTAAAGTCCTTATTACACTCCCTTTCTCTCCTTTTGCCAACTCATTTTGCTATTTTCTCTCTTGCTATTTATAGAAATATATAGTAACTTAATTAAGCAGTTGGAGAGATGAGGTTCTTAATGTAAAGTCCTTAGTCCTTACATACATTATTAAGATTAGATGCAACTATATACTCTAGAAATATAAAAGGGTATGTGCAAAAACATGAGCATGTAGCTAATAGTGTAGCTCATATTCTCTCTCTCTCTCTCTATCTAAAAGAAAAAGGAAGCATATATATATATATATATGGGTCCGCATCCATGACAACCGGTTACTGGAGTACTATTCTAGCAACCATCATCTCCACCGTTGATGAATATGATGAAGGACTGAGATTTAAAAAAAAAAGTGCATTGCCGCTACATGTTGTAGCAGCTGGATGTTTTTTCTCTCTCCTTGCCGCTACAACATGTAGCGGCTGACCCTCTCCCCCATTTTGTCCCATTTTATTTGGCTCATATCCTAATTTATATTATTAACTAATTTTATTATTAATAATAATATTAACTAACTAATATTAATGTCATTAATATTAACTAACTAATATTTTTTTGTTCAAATTTTTTTGTCCTTCGTCCCAATTTATATTAATAATTAATATTAATATTAATAATAATAATATTAACTAACTAATAATTTTGGAATAATATTTAATTTAAAAGGTTAAAGTAATTATTAAAATTATTATTAATTATCTTAAAAGTTTAAGATAACTAAAATTTTAATAATTATCTTAAAAGTTTAAGATAATTATTAAAATTATTATTAATTAACTTAAACTTTTAAGATAATTAATTTTAATAATTATCTTAAACTTTTAAGATAATTATTAAAATTTTAGTTATCTTAAACTTTTAAGATAATTAATAATAATTTTAATAATTATTTTAACCTTTTTAATTAAATATTATTCCAAAATTATTAGTTAGTTAATATTATTATTAATATTAATATTAATTATTAATATAAATTGGGACGAAGGACAAAAAAATTTGGATAAAAAAATATTAGTTAGTTAATATTAATGACATTAATATTAGTTAGTTAATATTATTATTAATAATAAAATTAGTTAATAATATAAATTAGGATATGGGTCAAATAAAATGGGACAAAATGGGGGAGAGGGTCAGCCGCTACATGTTGTAGCGGCAAGGAGAGAGAAAAAACATCTAGCCGCTACAACATGTAGCGGCAATACACTTTTTTTTTTAAATCTCAGCCCTTCATCATATTCATCAACGGTGGAGATGATGGTTGCTGGAATAGTACCCCCAGCAAACGGTTACTATGGATGCGATATATATATATATATATATATATATATATATATATATATATATATATATATATATATATATCAAAAAGGGTACAAAATTGAAGTTTAGAATATCACCACTATTTTGCTGTGAGGGTCTCCGAAATAAAGCTCTGAACATTCTCTTTGAGGTATACGGTTGAATGATACTTTTGTCTCTTCAAGTTGTTATTCATTTTTAAAATTATCTCTAAAGTTTATTTTTCGTCAGTTGAATCCTTAAAGTAACATTTGATATCAATTCCGTTTCTTTTTCTCAGTTTCACTTAAACCCGTCCAAATTTTGACCCGACCCAACCTATTTTATTAAAGACAGTTATGTCTTTACCATTATTATATATATTTTTAATATTAGAAATTTTAAAAACAAAAACTAAAAATAGAAATTAAAATACAAAAAAATAGTAAAAGATAAAACAAACAAAACTGATTCAATTTTTTTAAAAAACAATTTAAAATTTTTAAAAAATAATTATTATTTTCAGGAAAAAAATTAGAAATTTTATTTTTTAAAAAAATGAGTAAAGTTTCATAAAATATAGATTCAAAAAATTAAAGTTTAAAATTTTTAATTCTTAATTATTTTTATGAAAATTTACTCATTTTTTAAAAAATAAAAAATTTATAATTTTGTTTTATGAAAATAATTTTTTTTTCTTATTTACTTTTTTTTTGAATCTATATTTTATGAAATTTTATTCATTTTAAAAAAAAAAAAAAAAATTCTATTTTTTTGAAAATAAAGTTTTATTTTTTTGAAAATAAAGTTTTATTTTTTAATTTGTTTTATTCTTTTGAATCTATATTTTATAAAAATTTACTCATTTGTTTTTAAAAAAAATGAAAAATTTTCTAACTTTTTTCTTGAAAATAATAATTATTTTTAAAACTTTTTAATTTCTTTTTTAAAAAAAATTGAATTAGTTTTTTTATTTATCTTTTACTGTTTTTTGTATTTTAATTTCTATTTTTAGTTTTTGTTTTTAAAATTTCTAATAGTAAGAATACATATAATAATGGCAAAGCCATAAAGTTTTTTTTTTGAAAATAAAGTGTTTTTTTTTAAAATTTTTGAATCTATATTTTATGAAACTTTACGCACAATTAATGAAATTAGTGAAATTGAATTAGAAATAATAATTAATTTTAAAACTTTTTAGTTTTTTTTTTAAAAAAATTGAATTAGTAAAATTGGGGTAGGGGCAAAATGGATCGGATCAGGTCAAAATTTGGACGGATTTAAGTGAAATTGGGTAAAAAAACGAAATTGAGACAAAATGCCACTTTAAAGACTCAACTGACGAAAATTAAATTTTATGGACGACTTTAAAAGTAAGTGACAACTTGGAAGGACAAAAATATTATTCAGCCTATAATAGCTATCACACGTGGTCCACATACAAGACACATCTAAAATGCAATCAAATTCCAACAATCATAAGATTAGTTTATTTTGTATTACAATATACATGACAAAAGTAATCTAAAACATACGCTTGGTTAAGATTATTTAGTAAAACCTTAGATAGCGTTTGGTTCGCAGCAAATCAATGTAATAGCTCATATTCATTTGGCATATTTTTTTGTTTGCTTCACTTATTATATGTATTAGTCCATTACGGAGATAATGCTATTACATCTATTTTTGAGTTTTTCATTACGCTCACCATTGGATGTATTAGTTGATTACATTATGTAATGCAATAGGCATAATAAGACAAAACAATAATGATTACAACTGATTTGATATTTTGACTTATAATTTACTTTATTCATCACATAAAATCATATAATTTATTAGTGAACCAAACACAATTTTGAACATAATGTAATACTATTATAATTGCTACATAAATACCAAGAACCAATCACACAAATACTCCCTTCGTCCAGAATAAACGTCCTAATTTAACTTTCATGGTCAAATTGACTATTTTTAGAATTATTAATTAAAAATATTTATATAGAATTTTCAAATTCCAAAACTTGACACTAGTAGTAAATTCTACGTAGTTTATTATGATTATAATCACTTGGCGTATATTTTGTATTTTTTAAAGTTTTATTAATTTAAAAAATGGTCAATTTGACCATAAAAGTCAAATTATGACGTTTATTATGGGATGGAGGGAGTATGTCATAATAACTTATTACCATTACATTACAACTCTATTGCATTACGTAGATTATTGCATTATATCAAATTTCTATTCCACGAACCAAACTTCACCTTAGTAAAACGACGTAGTTTTATCCCTAGAGTTAAGTTTTTCATTTTTGGGTTTTATATAAAAAAAAATTAATTATAATTTTTATACAAACTATGTCGTTTTATTAAGTATCCTTAGCCAAGTTTGATTAAGGTATGTCTTAGATTATCTTTTCTTATATATATATATATATATATATATATATATATATGTGTGTGTGTGTGTGCGCGCGCGCGCGCGCGCGCTCTTTTTTTTGTGTGTTATATTATTGATGAATTACATCAATTTTGAACTTGAAATTTTTTTTAAACAATGATTTTGAAAATTTTAATTTGATTCTATATTTTGAAACAAATGCAATATAATTAAGCTTTAGTGATTTATTTTGTAGGTGGGTCTAGGTTGATGGCCTTAATTATGAGTCAAGTTGGGGTTACTTTGACTTACAAATCCACTTCTAATTAGATAATCAATATCTGTACTTCTCATATATATATATGGCTGAAAATTAATGAATTAAGCTAATCATAATCAAACCAATAATTTGATCGACTCATCAAAAGCTTGACCTTACTCACATATGCTTGTGAACTTAGAGTTCGTTGACTATACTAGATATATTCACAATAATTTTGTATATATACTATTTAAACTATAAATTTGAATAATCATGCATACCTAGCTATTTCATACATATATTGTTTATGTTTATATATTATAGAACACTTACCTTTGAAAATGATGTTTATATTACATTTTTATAGATGATTTAACAATTTTATGTAATTTATTGATCTTCAATTTATGTATTTAAATTTGACTATAGTTTTTATTGTTATTACAATTTGATTACACTTTCTTACATCTATGCCACTAAACATAAATTAATTTGATCTACTTCTATGTTCAAACTAGTAAATTTCTCAAAATAAAATAAAATGTCATTTAAATAATTTATATTTTGTGAGTAGAGTACGCTCAAATTTATAGTTGTTATTGTTGAAATATAAATCAATTTAATTCAGGGAAGAATATTGTTTAATACTGCTCAATTGCAACAGGGCCTCTTTCACTTCAGACGGGGACAACTCAAATTTTTTGGAACTATTTTATACTTTAGATCTCACATTCTATTTTCATATAGACGAGTTTATTTCTTACTTTACGTAAAGTGTATTTTTTCTTTTATGTGAGTTTATTTTTTTCTTCTATAATGAGACTTGATTAGTTCTTACTATTATAATAGTGATGATATATTTAATTATGAGATTATATATATTATAATACCTAAAAAACGGGGCTTCAAAAAAAAATTCCTTATATCGCAAATGTAAGAAGGGGAGGTTGCACTATTAATTTAATGATTTTCTGAAAATTAACGATATTGAATTATGAGCAATTGTGTTTGTTTATTTTCTCTTGATTTCATGCTCGTCTTACTTTTGTTGCATTATTAATGTAGTATCTTCTGATTTCCTTGACCCAAGTCAGAGTAATAGTTATATTGTCATAATAAATATATATTTAACAACAAAGTTGTTTTTGAGATTTTAGTGGTCCATAACGAAAAATGAAAACGAGATCATTTTTAAAACATTGTCTTTACAAAAATAAAATAAATAAATAAATAAATAAAAAGTACAAGTTGTATCCAAAAAAATGTCTTTCCGAAACTTAAAACATAACAGTTCGATTATAACAAAATATATGAGAACTTCGACTACAACAAAATATATGAGAATACATTCGTTGAAAGATTCTTCTTCTAGTATTCCTAAAAGCAAAATCTTCAGTCAAATGTTCACACACACACACACACACACACACACACACATATATATATATGGGGACTGATCGATAGAAAACGTTAGCTATGTGCACTGTTTGAGTTAACGCATATCCAGCCGTTCAATATAAGATCCAAGGGCAGAATTTGGACACAACCGCTAGAAGGAGTAGCGACCAGATATTAAAATAATTAAATATTATCTTGGTCGCTACCCCTTTAGCGGCCAAGATAATATTTAATTATTTTAATTTTTATATTAACCGCTAGAAAGAGTAGCAACCAATATGAAAATTAAGTTATCATTCCTCGCCCTTAGGCTACCAACAACTTGTTTGAGGCATATGGCATGCATAACATGTATGACTTATCCAGGTATATGTGGCTTCCAAAACCACCCAATAAAATAATGTAATCGAAGTGATAAAGACAGTCCAATTGTGCATAATGCACTCTAGTCCAAGAATTCGGCTTTAACTCTTAGATTGGAGTGCAAGGGGTGAAAACTGAATCATAATTATCATCTACTATATATATGAATGTCTATACTTTAGAGTTAATTACTGCAGCAAAGTTAAAGGTCCAAACACATCTTATATTCAAATCAAATGGTATTCAAATACCCAAATCAAACTACTGTCAAATGGAATGATAACTTAATTTTCATATTGGCCACTACTTTCTCTAACGGCCAATATAAAAATTAAAATAATTAAATATTATATTTAATATTTAATTATTTTAATATCTGCCCACTACTCCCTCTAGCGGTCGTGCCCAAATCTTGCCCTTGAATCTTATATTGAACGGTTGGATATGCGTTAGCTCAAACAGTGCCCATAGCTAACGTTTTCTGTGGATCAGTCCCTTATATATATATATATATATATATATATATATATATATAAAATTTGGGGCTCTCTTGATCGGAAGCCTAAGACGGTCGACCCTCCCGCCTTGTGTTCAGGAACGGCCTTGTTTAGCGATACTTTTACACTTATTGTATTAACAACACTTTAAACTTTCAGTAAAATTAATTATTCTAACAATATAATTATTGTTATGATATTATCAATAACTTTAAATTAAGTCCCTCTTAGCAAATTCTAACGTAAGAACATAACAAAATTAACAGATTCTTAAAGAAAACTTTGCAAGGCAATTGTATATACATAGAGTCAGTCACGTCCAAAAAGAAGAGAAAAAATAAAATAAAAAGTGGAACAAAAATTATATCTATAGTTTGTGTTGTTAGAGAGTGAGAATCGTTGAGGCAAAGTAATGGTTTGCTTGCTTCCAACACTCCGAATCTCTCTCTCTCTCTCTCTCTCATCCTCATTCTTATTATTTATTTCTCATCCTCTCTCTCATCCTCTCTCTACTTTCTAAGAGGGAGAAGGGCTGTTTTTCTTTCCAAATTTTAAATCATGTTATATGCCACCGTCTGTAATACTCTATGGGTTATAGGATAAAAGTGACTTTTTGTGCATATTAAAAAAGAGAATAAAATAATAAAATTAATCATATCTAAAATTAAAGTTATTTAAAAACTTCTTATTAGAATCAATTCTATTAAAGCATTTAATCCAACTTTCAACTCTTAAGTATTTAAATTCCTTCAAAAAGTCATTAGCTTCTTGTCTAATTACTTAATTTCTTGTATATGACAAATAATACTCCATAAATATGCATGACAATAGAATTATAGAACAATTAATATTAAGGGTATTATAAAAAAAATTATTATAAAAAATAAATTATTTAATGTAAATAGACATTTAACTTAAAATTATTAAAAATAATAATAAAGACTTTTATCCTAAAACTAATATAGCCGATGATAATTATTCTTAAAAAGAAAGTATTTTTCACAATTGACAATTTAAACATCCGTTCGCTATATAAGTTGTGTCGTTCCCCAACTTATTCATAAAATTGTATATATTCATCCCCCAAGAAAGGTTGGGGTTTCTTTTTGCGACTGTTCTCATAGGACGTTTGTTTGAAAAAACTAATGAGTGAGATAGGACTATATATATTAATTTATTATTATTTCGACTTATTTATTTCATGATTAGTTTGTTATTTAATTTTATGAATTATATTTAGTTATTTCTAAAGTCATTTGATGAGAAATTATAATTTTAAGTAAAAATCTGGTATTATATATATAATCTCCTTTTTAAAGTATCAAATGACATTAGAAACGATCAAAAATAGTATAGAGATTAAATAAAAGACTAATCATAAAATAAAATAATCCGAAATAATAATAAATTAGTACAATAATTAATTATATCTCATCCATAATTTTCGCAAACAAACATATCCATATACTAAACTAATGAACAGATCAGTGGTGATGAAATTTGTAAATATGATTAAATATGGATATAAGAATTCTTTAATTGTGATCGTTATGTATGTATGATACCGGCATTATTAATTATGTGTGTGGGAGTATTAGTAATCTGCTATCTAGAGTCAGTTCATGCGAACCATTTCTCTACTTTATTTTATTTGTTTAATTATAGTTTATTTTACTCATGCTGCTAAAGCTCGAATTTTGATATCATAACAATGATTTGTGTGGAAGTCACCCTGAGATTTCTTTATATTTTTGGGTCTAATAATTTTGTGGGTTGTTTAGCTGTTTTAGTTTTGCTGTTTAATTGTCTGGTTGTGTTTCGTTTAGCAGTGAATGTTGGTTTATTAGTCATGTTTGTATCGTTTGCATATGTTTTATAACTGTGGTTGCATATATTGTGCTATGAAATTTTTGAGTTTATCAAAAAAATAAAAATAAAATTATATATGCCAACTTTGATATTCAAATCATTGGGGGTACTTGTACACACTTTCAGTCAATCGGTTGGTTCACTTGATTAAGTGGTTCAATTGATGTTCTAAAGAGAGTCTTACTAGCAAATAATTATATACAATTTTTTATTTAATAATTATTGTGTGCCAATATAAATCCTTAATATTGGAAAATTAAATGAAAAAAAAATATTTTACTTTTCTAATAGAATAAAATAGAAAGACATTTATCTAGATAACTTTAATAACACATACTACCTCTAATTTTTTAAATAACAATTGGTAACCCGAGCATGTATTTAGTGTTGACCAAATAAATAAAATTATATATTTACCTTTTTATATATATTATTAAATTAAAATTTAATGGATGATGTATATTTTTGCCAATTACAAAACTACTCCATCAATTTTTTTAACAGAAGGTTGATAATTAATTTGTATGGAAAAGAGGGGAAAGTCAATGAGTGTGAGAGGGTCAATAAGGGCAGAAAAGTAATTGACAATGAAGGTAGAATTATTATTGAAGTGGATTAGTTGTGTAAGGCACGTATGGCCTACGGGGAAGGGCAGTAGAAAGTAGGTTTAGGACAAGCAAAGTATCTTTCTGGCTTCTAATCATGCCTTCCTCTCCTTACCCTTCTCTTCAGCCACCTCTCCATCTTTTTAGCACAATCAAAATAAATATATTTTTTTAATTTCCAATAGATTGGAGAAGATTGTTTTTTTAAAAAAAAACTATTCTATTATATTTCAATTTTAAAGATATATTTCATTTTAGGGCTTAGGGAAAGTCTGAAGAAGTAGCCGGAAGGGAAAATAAGGAAACCTAGGGCAAATTTATCTACGCCTTTGGTTAATTCTTATTTTTTTTAGGCTGCTGCTGGCCTTGCACAATGAACAAAGAGACCTATATGACTAGGCTATCACATTTGGAAAGACGGTAAGTTTAAAAAAGGAGAGAAAGGAAAGAAAGAGAAAATTTTGGAGAATAAATTAAAAATCTCTTACTAGTTAGTTTTTCAAGGACTAAAAAGAAAAGAGGGAATTAAAATTTTGACAAAAAATACGACTAAATATTTCTTTAAGAATTTGAAGAGGAAATTAAAATAAATAAATAAAAAATAAAGAAAGAGGAAGTCACTTTCCTTCCAAAAAATTCTTCTTAAGATTGAAAATATTTGGAATGAAATTAAGCAAAGACATAATATTTCAAAGTACCAAAAATGTGCTGATCATTATTTGTCAAAAGTAAGTTCATAAAGTTAAATAGTAATGTACTATTTTAAATTAAATATTCTTATCAAATTCACAAACACAAAAAAAAAAAGAAAAGAAATTTACTCTCTGTTTTTTAATCTTTCTTTTTTCTCATAAATTTTAAATGTTTTCCTCTATTTAAACTCACAAACAGTTTAAGTATGATTGTATGAATGCCCCTGAAATCTCAACCGACCTTCAAATATTTTATACCACATGCTACTAGTATTATATTTATTCACTAGCTATCACCCGTGCCTACGGCACTACACGTGCCTAAGATGCTTGATTTAGCCCTAGATTTTTCAAAGCTTAGTCCAATTTCGGCCGGTAGAGAAGGAAGGGTTGGGGTTATATTTGGCGACAGGGAGGAGGAGAGATGTGCCGGACGGTGAGGGGAGAAGAGGACTGGGCTCGACAGTGAGGAGGAAGAATGAAGAGAACCGAGGCTCTTATAGACTTCCAAATACTCTCCCATGCCACATCCTGCTTCGATCTAGGCCGAGCGTCTCTTTTTTCTCCTCCGACCCAAGCTCCTCTTCTTTGTATCTCTTCTTCAGCAGACTTCCCCTTCTCTTACTCGGCATATAAGGGTTTTAGGGATTTTTAATTTAGGGCTAGGTTTGGTCGGACGGAGCAGTGGGGAAGAAGATGACTGTCTCGGCCAACGGGGAAGGAAGAGGAAAAAATACCTTAGGGCTTGTGATTGGAAGTTTTTGAGAGAAGATGAAATGGAATGGGAGAGTAGATATAAGGAAGAAAGCGAGGATATAAAAAGAACGGTGGGATTTATCCCATTTTTTTTACGGTCCTGATGAAAAGTTGAGTGAGCGGAAAATTTTTTCTTTTTCAAAATTCGTTGTACTTTGTTATATAGATTCATCTCCAGAGATTCAGTAGCTTCTGAGCAACTCCAGATGTCATGTATTCCCTCGTCCCAAATTAATTACATTTCTAGGACTTTTTAAAGTCAAATTGACTATTTTTAAAAGTAATCTTTTTATTATTTTTGCTAACATATAGGTGAAGATATTATAACCAAAAGAAAGTATATACAATTTATTACTAATTTCAATTTTTATAATTTTAGAAATATATTTATATATGCTTAATTATTAATTTTAAAAATAGTCAATTTAACTTAAAAAAATCCTAGAAAAGCAATTAATTTGGGACGGAAGGAGTATGTTGCAACTAAGCAAGCCACGCCCCAAACCAAGAAAATGAAAAAACATAATAATAATAATAAATAAAAAAATGTGATTTGTTTTCGGTTCTTGAAAATAATACGGATATGAAATACATTACATTGACTAAAATATGTTACAATAACTATATAGCCTGGTTTTATAGGAGTGATTATAGTTGAGAATTTCTTCAGAATTTAAATTTAATAAACTTAATGTTATAGAAAAATAATATATAGTTGAATTCAAATTGTTTGTTCTATAAATAATTGAGCACATGTTTGAGCATTCAAAAATAAACTAAAATATTAATATTTGTGTAACTATAAATAAAACAACAAAAAAAATTATTTCGGTACACTTAATTTAAAATAATAATATATATAAGTAAAATGTTTAATAAAATATGTACTAATACGCGATTCGCTATAAACAACTCTGTTATTAGAATGCATATCATGCCAAATGATAAGTACAAACTCCTTATACCATCTATCTCAAAATGAGATTACCAATTCTAGAAAATCATGCAGTTAAGATAATAATTATTGATTTATGGATAAAAAGATAATATATCAATTTGAGGTTTGATTAGAATTGTACAACCTGCATTCACTTACTAGAGACATGTCTATAAAATATTATAGTAAAGAGAAAAGGCTGGAACTTAAGTTTACAGGAGTGGAGTAGGAGTCAATGCTTTAGAAGTCTACATTATCCTATTTTTCTATAAATAATATCCCTATCAACAGATAAGCTCTTGTAACAACTTATACTCTATGTAATAAAATATAAGTAGCATTTTCAAATTATTTAGATAGTCACTCTTTACTAGTTGTGCAAGTAGGAAGAGCTGACTTGAGTGAACAAGGTATAAAGAAACAAGTAGAGATAAGATGAGTAGATGACCAAGAAATAATAAGTTATGAGAGAAAGAATTCGGATGATGATTATATTTATTGGCAATATTAATCATAACCATTCCATCTGAAATTTTGCTTGAAAATTTTGCCATTTTTTAGTCTTTTGTGGATCAAGGCCCAAGTAATTACTCGTGAATCTCCTACTATCAGTGCACGTAGAGCCAACTTTTGACAAATATTTTGCCAGTTTTAGTCTTTTTATGGACAGTGCCTAAGTACAATCTTTGGCTAGACTGTGATTAGCGAGTACAAAGACAAAGTGACATTCTCATAATCAACGTAACAAATTTCTTAATTTTGTCAGATGATTCCAAAGATTGCAGGATGTTTTTATGACACGGAAGAATCAGAAGTTTCAAATGAGATTAAAAAAGCTAAACATAAACAACTTTAGGTAATTCATATTGAGTAGATCTGAGTGGGTGAAGTGATACTACTTAATAATCCATAGAAAATGTTGGTACTGGTAGTAGTGGCAACAGGTGTGTGCTGAACAAAATTGACAGGTTATCCTTGCTTGCAAGGATAATGACTTTATGCCTACTCTGCCCAAATTTAGGTTTAGACCACTCTTTTTCACATCCCTCTGGTCATTTTTTTCTCTCTCTCTTCCTTTTGAGGAAACACTGGGAAAGAGATCATGGGAGATTAATCATTAAAATAATAAAAATTGTAAATATAATAAAATTAAGGGAAACCTCCTCTATCTAAGAATAAAATCCGTTAAAAAGAATTAAAAAAGTTTCTTGGCAAGTGAATGGGCAAGCATGTTCCTATCTTTAAGTATATGAAAAAAAAGAATAACAGTCGAAACTCCTACACATAGAAAGACATTTCGAGATCAAGTGATCCGCTTCGGAGAGATCCCCACATCACTCTAGTCTCTGGTTCAAACCAAACTTGGCTCCTATATTAATAAGGGGCAATTTTCTTTAAAAAATAAATAAATAAAACCAAAAAAAAACAATTATATTTTTTCCCTAACCCTTTCACTTTGAAGCTTGGAAAAGTGAGGAAGGAAAAAGTGTTACGAAAAATAGTTGGTCTTGGCTATTTATTGATCTCTGTTATAGTATATTTCATGTCTCATATTGAATATCTTGAAAAAGTATGCCTAGTATATAAAGACTAGAGTCAACTCTTCTCATTATCAATTGGTTTAAAGTTGAGAGCTTGATGTTTTTATATGTGCTATACTTAAGCCCAAAATCATAGATTTTGGAATAAACATATCATAGATTCTGTATCCCCTGGCTCTTGTATGGTACTTACTTTTTTAGTCTACTAAATACTAGCTCCTCTATTGTATATAATTCCAATTAAGAATTGTAATTCTATTGAGATGGTGTAGCATCCTCCATTGTATACAATTCCAATTAGGAATTGTAATTCTATTGAGATAGCAAAACTATAAATACAACTGTAATTCTATTGAGATAGCACAATTATAAATACAGGTTTACAATAATTGTAATTCTATTGAGATGGTGTAGCAAAACTATAAATAAAGGTAAATATACGTACTTTTAGCCTATTAAATACTAACTCCTCCATTGTTAACCCATCTTGAAGTCTGTTCTTACTCTCACACCGAAAGTATCTCCCAACGGCCCAAGTCGTTAAGTATTTTCTGGTGATTCTTTCTATGCAAGTTCACGTTCAACCTAGTGATTAAACGTCCAGACAAATTCAAACGTTAACACATATGTATGACAATTTATTATGAGTTATATCAATCAAAAGAAAGAAATGCTGGTAGGATCCAGAATCATTTACAATCTATGCAAGATACTCAGAAAAATTAAAATAAAAAAAGGGTTACAAAAACTATTGGAAAATGTGGAAGTCAAAGATTAAATATCTTCCTTTGGGGATAAGAAGAATTGGCCTCGGCTCCAAAAAAAAATTAATTATAAACTTCCTCCGGAATATAAAATTATTATTAGATTTTTTAAATCAATTTAAAACATTTTAAGCTCAATATAGACACAAATTCATTCAATTTAGTCAATGTCATGATAAATATTATAAATTATTTAAAAAATACTATTAATTATAAAATTTACTGTTTCATTATTTCTAACTATCACCTTAAACTTGTGCAAGACACGGATTTGGTAGGCATAAATTAGTTACCTTAATTTATTATTATTCTATATTTCTATCTAGTAAAATAAAAATATGTTTGTTCATGTATTTTTTTTATAAGGACAATAAATGACTAATCCATCTCAAATTGTATATCATTTGCATTTAAACGTGTAGAAATACATTTGTTATTCAATAAGGATCATCAATTGTGAGTTTTAAAGGTTTTTTTTTTGTTTTTGTTTTTTATTTTTTTATATATATTTGAAATTAATATAATTCAGTTGCTATTTATAAACAATAAATTTTAATTATGTAACCGTCTATTATTTAAGTGTATATAATTTAGTGCTCATTATGACTTCACTTGATTTGATATAATAAATAATTAGTGCGCGCGCGCACACACACACACACACACACACACACACACACACATATATATATATATATATATATATATATATATATATATACGGAAATTTTCTCCAGCAAACCGGAGAAGAGGAACCAAAAACGAATCGGCTATAGTGACGCTTTTGTCCGTCGCTATAGCCGGTCCGTCAGTTTTCTATGTTATAGTGACGGACAAAACCGTTGCTGTAACCGGTTCATTTTTGGTTCGCTCCCAGCGGTTTGCTGGAAAGCCGGACTATATATATATATAAATATTCTAATTGTAACTCCATGAAATAATTTTTGCTAAATAGACTTACCCAACCAAACCAACACTTTCTCTCATTTGCCACTTTATATATTGTTAATGTATAGACCATTTGTTATTTATAAACGATGAATTTTGTAGACTTAAAAGTGTGTTTGGTTTATGCTCATTATTACTTCAATTGATTTGACACAACATAGTTAATATATATTAAATGTCAAATATATATTTTGAAAAAAATTTAATGCGACCCTAAATATTTTCGTAAGAGAAAGTTATTGCAGTCTTAATAGACCAACATTACAAAAAAATGGTCATTGCCGATGGGTATTGTCGTCGCCAATGACCCCTCCGTCGTCGGCAATGAGGTCATTGAGGACGACAATTTTCGTCGCCACTCCCGTCGCCCCTAGTTCCCGTAGACCGTCGTCGGTAATGGGGTCATTGGTGATGGGGTCATTGGGGACAATAGTCCGTCGCCAATGAGTATTTAGCGACGGCTGAGGCGACGGACTGTCCGTCGCCAATGATTATACACATTTATTTATTATATGGTCATTAGCGACGGGGCTCGCCGTCACCAATAACTGCGGGCCATCGGCAAAGGTTTTGTATTTTTATTATTAAATATATTATAAATCCATCGCTGAGACCGTCCCTATTGGTCATTAGCGACGGTCGTGCCCTAGTCTGTACAACCCAAAAACTGTATAAGTACATACATGAAAGTAAAAATATAAACATAAACTAACTATATCCCTAGATCAAGAGTACCAGCATTATCATCGCCATCTATCGTGCCACCGCTGGTTCCACCATCCATAACATCATTAGCATCAACTCGGCGGTCCTCACCATCTCCTCTAGGGCCCTCGCCAGCTCCTCCACGATCTTCACCTTTGCCTCTACCTCCACCCCTACGAGGCTCATCAACAAGACCCTACAAAATTAAAATATTAATTACGAAGTCCAAAAGAGAGCATATTTAAACAATTCTTCTAAGTGTTCTTTAATACATGCAAGTTCGACAAACGAGCTGATAACTCGGCCTCCGGATCTCAGAATCTAGTCCCGTAAGTTATAACATGTTCCAAATATCTATGAGATACTATGTCTATAGTTTCGTGTAGTTTCGACGCTTGGGGCGAGTTTTGGTCTATATGTTGCTAAGTGTTCTTTAATATGTGCAAGTTCGGCAAACGAGCTAATAACTCGGCCTCCGAATCTCGGACTCGAGTCTTGTACATTGTAATGTGTTCTAAATATCTATGAGGTGTTGTGTCTATGGTTTCGTGTCATTTTGACGCCCGGGGCGGGTTTTGGTCTCTTTTTCGACTATTTTTCGAAGTTTAATTTATACAAGTTCGGCAAACGAGCTGATAACTCGGCCTCCGGATCTCGGAATCGAGTCCCGTAAGTTGTAACATAATTCAAATATTTATGAGGTGTTATGTTTATAGTTTCATGTCGTTTCGACGCCCGGGACGGGTTTTGGTCTTTTTTTCGTATATTTTTCTAAGTTTTTTTTAATTTATACAAGTTCGGCATATGAGCTGATAACTCGGCCTCTGGATCTCGGAATCGAGTCCCGTAAGTTGTAATATGTTCCAAATATCTATGAGGTGTTATTTCTATGGTTTCGTATCGTTTCGACGCCCGAGGCGAGTTTTGGTCTATATGTTACTAAGTGTTTTTTAATATATGCAAGTTCGGTAAACGAGCAGATAACTCGGCCTCCGGATCTCGGAATCGAGTCCCGTATGTTGTAACGTGTTTCAAATATCTATGAGGTATTATGCATATGGTTTCGTGTCGTTTTGACACCCGGGACGGATTTTGGTCTCTTTTTTGACTATTTTTTTAAGTTTAATTTATTCAAGTTTAACAAACGAGCTGATAACCCGGCCTCCGGATCTCAGAATCGAGTTTCGTAAGTTGTAACATGTTTCAAATATCTATGAGGTACTATGTCTATGGTTTCGTGTCGTTTCGACACTCAGGGCGGGTTTTGGTCTCTTTTTCGATTATTTTTCTAAGTTTAATTTATACAAGTTCGGCAAAGGAGCTGATAACTCAGCCTCCGGATCTCGAAATCAAGTCTCTTAAGTTGTAACATGTTTCAAATATCTATGACGTACTATGTCTATGATTTTGCGTCATTTCGGTACCCGAGGCGGTGGTTTTGGTCTTTTTTCGACTATTTTTCTATGTTTAATTTATATAAGTTCAGTAATAAGTCTGATAACTCGGCTTCCGGATCTCGCAATCGAGCCCCGTAAATTATAACATGTTTCAAATATCTATGTCGTGCTATGTCTATGGTTTCGTATCGTTTCGACGCCCGATGCGGGGTTTGCTTGAAAGTCCAATAATAATCTAGAAAGGGGGTTGAATAAATTATTACCGTTTAAAAAATTATCTTAGGCCTTTTTGAATTGATTTGCAATGTTAGAGATTAATATGTAAAGAAAAAAATTCAATCATACAATGCACAAAGATTTATCTGGTTCACAACATACATCCCTAGTATGTTGCTACGTCTAGTCTCAAGCTCCTTTTCAGGACTTGAGATCTTATTACTCCCAGTAATAAATACTCTTTCAATAGGCGAAGAGGCCTTTACGAATTTTTATAGAGAAACTTCTGACTAAATACAACTAACTATCTTGGACAACAAGCTCTCAGCTCATTCCTTAAGCTTAGTTGCACCTTTCTTTTGAGTTCAGTTATACTTTATGATCTGGTTTTGAAACGACAGCCTCTTCCTCACCTCACAAGTATACTAGAGACCCAACTCTCAGCTGACATCTCTAAGACTCTGGTCTTGATCAAAGAATTACTCGTCTTTCTCACAGGTACATAAAATAAACTAACTCTATCCTTTTTCCTTTTTACAAATAATTTGACAGAATTTTGCTTCTAAAGTAAGCAGATACAATTCAGTGCAGATATATAAATGTTTAAGTAACTTTTATTTTTAAGGCTTTCAAATAAGCAGATAACACTCAAAGAACAAATATGTTTATAAAAGTTCAAAGACTTTTATACTTGAGTAAATATGCTTCTTTGTCAGCAAATGTTTAACTAATGCTCAGTAATAAGAAATGCTTCTGAATAAGCAAGTGTGTAACTTTAAGCTTGAATTAATAAGCTTCTGTATAAGCAGATATATAACTTTTGTTCAGTTTTATAGAGATTTAATTTTCTTTATATAATAAAGAATGTGTTTCTATGGAAAACAAATTTATCTTTAATTTTAGTTAAATAACTTTAGCAGATAAGTTCACAGAGGTTTGTAATATAAAAGTTTTAGATAACTTTTATATTATACCACAAGTATATTTATAAATGAATAATTTGAGTTCAAATACTTGCAATGTCAGATATCAAGAATAATAAGTCAAACAGTTAAGTGATACTTAATATAACAATTAAGCTTGTTAACCTCGAAAATATATATAATAATATATTTTATCTATCCTGTGAATATTAAATAAGGTCACATGGAATTTCTGAGTACTCGTTCGACTGATTCCTTCACTTAAGAAGAATATCTCCGATTCAGTTCCGATTAGCCAACAGATGACTAAATTTAAAGTTTCACTATGTAATATTTATATAAATATTTTCGATAAATCACTTAGAACGTTGTTACAACTTGTTCAGCTGATTCCCTCACTTAAGAGGAATACCTCCGCTATAGTATTGATGTCTAAGTAACGATCTATTTTACGGTATTTATATAAATAAATTATATCTATAAAGGGCCAAGTGGAGTTTCTGAACACTCTTTTAGCTGATTCCTTCACTTAAGAAGAATATCTCCGATTCATTCCTGATTAGTCAACAGATGGCTTTTTATTGGTATGAATAGATGAAATATAGATATATATATATATATATATATATATATATGTGTGTGTGTGTGTGTATAACAATTTATATTTGAATATCTATTATAAGCAAATATGAGATAATAATGATAAAACAATTAAAAACTTATCACAAATAATTTGACCAATTTTTCTCTTCTTCAAGAATTCTGAACTTTTTAGTAGAAGAGAACTTAAAGCTTTTTAGAGAGAGATTATGTAGGCAAGAAGAAAGTAAGCTTTTCTTATTTTTGAAATTGGTAAGTTGAAAGTGAAGAAAAACTTCCCTATTTATGGAAATTTTTGGCCGAGGGTAAACTTGTCATTTTGAAAATTAATTTTGAAACCAACGACTTGGATTGCTTTAATTTGAAAAGAAGGATTCCGATGGAAAGCACACGAATTGGATGAAAACGGCTAGCAGACAACTTTCCAAAAATTAGCCCATGGAACATTCGTAACATGTGCATAATTAATACACTTCCAATTCATTCCATTCCGGTTAGTAGACAAAGCTTTATGCTTTGTAAGTTCATTTCTCAATTTAAGTTTATGGACCCCACAAAAGCAACACCAATTCATGCAACCAACGGCAGGACCAAGGACCAAAAAAGTTTTGCAAACTTATTTCATCATTTAAACTCATGGGCCGACAAACACATCAATAACACTTCCAAGCTCCCAAATCCGGATTCTAGTTTTTCAGATAAAAGAGGGAATAGAGGCTAATGCCTTTTGTTCAAAATAACTTATATATATATCATATATTTATTTTGAAAACCTTTAGTGAAGAAAAATCATTTAAGGAATAGGGACTATCCTTGTCTTAGAAAATGTTGTTTTGTGAATTAATCTGTTTAACGCTTGACATTAGTTTATCAAGGTCAAGAAAATATTAATTCAATTTAGGATGAAAAATAGTTTTGGTCAAAATAAATAGGATAATTAAAAACATTTATAACATATAAATCCTATGAAGAGGATTCTATCATATTTACTAATTTTATTGTTATCATCAAAATATTCCTAAAAGTTGGAGACCCATCATTGGTCTATATGTTGCTACGTATTCTTTAATATGTGCAAGTTCAGCAAACGAGTTGATAGCTCGGCCTCCGAATCTCGGAATCAAGTCCCGTAAGTTGTAACGTGTTCCAAATATCTATGAGGTGTTATGTCTATGGTTTTGTGTTGTTTCGACGCCCGGGGCGGGATTTGGTCTTTTTTTCGTATATTTTTCTAAGTTTTCTTTAATTTATACAAGTTCGGCAAACGAGCTGATAACTCGACCTCCGGATCTCGGAATCGAGTCCCGTAAGTTATAATATGTTCCAAATATCTATGAAGTGCTATATCTATAGTTTCGTGTCGTTTCTACGCCCGGGGCGCGTTTTGGTCTTTTTTCGTATATTTTTTTAAGTTTTCATTAATTTATACAAGTTCGGCAAACAAGCTGAAAACTCGGCCTCCGGATCTCGGAATCGAGTACCGTAAGCTGTAACATGTTCTAAATATCTATGAGGTGTTATGTCTATAGTTTCGTATCGTTTCGACCCCCGAGGTGGATTTTGGTCTTTCTTTCGACTATTTTCTAAGTTTAATTTATACAAGTTCGGCAATAAGTTCGATAACTATATCTTTGACAGTTTATATAAGCAATATAATTACAAAACTCGTGAATTAAATAAAGACATATATCAATAATTGTATTTACCTCTCGAATATGGGGAGGAAAGAGGTTGGCCAAGACAACCGCGCATACACGAACGGCCTCCTCCCAGACCAGACCCATCATCTCGTCGGCAGATGCCTCCGAATCTATGGAGCCGTGGACGACCTCCTGAGCAAGCTGGTAGATACGCTGGTGGGATGGTGCACCTGATTGTATAGCACTGCTCTCCGTGCACCACTCTATGATTCGCCGGAAGAAATTGTCGGATAATGAAGAGTCGGCACCTGATCCACTCGCACCACCTGCTCTGATGGGTGGGCGACGCCTAGCTCGCGCAGCAGGCACTAAAGTGTAAGCTGGGGCCCGTGGAATGCCCACAACTCTACCCTTCTTCGGTCCCCTTGTAGCCTGTAGCCAGTCCTCCATTTTCTCAGCCTCGCGCGTCGAGGGATCTACATCGCCATCCGTCCTCTGGCTGCTCCGATCCCATGTGAATGTCTCGAATCGTCGCTAAAAAAACACATAACGATATAAAAAGCACAGTTGTTTAAAGAATATGAATACGAATTTCATGAATTAAAATATAAACTAAATAAAAGGATAAAATTACTTACAACAACTCAACACTGCCTCATGTGAGATCCAACTCAACATTGTTGTACCATAAAGACGGTCAAGTACTTGACGTTTCTTTGATTTTTGATTGAATTGTCTAGTTGCCTTGGATAATGATGTTCTAACTGTTTGAAAGTTGCAAAGAAACAAATTTTCCCCCCATGTTTGAGCCGCATAGTTTTAACTAACCCCATGCACACGGGACATGATAAGCTCCCGTAGGTCGACCATCCACTGATCATTCCCAACGCTGGGAAGTCATTTATGGTCTACAGTAAGGCTGCCCTCGTGTCAAAGTTCTCTTTAAGAGATACGTCATAAGTTTGAACCCCTTTATCCCACAACATCTTCAACTCATCAACTAATGGCTTGAGGTAGACATTGATGTCTTTACTTGGACTCTTATCACCCGAAATTAGTAAAAGCATGAACATGTAGGGATATTTCATGCACATCGAAGGTGGGAGGTTATACACAACAATAATCACTGGTCAAGTTGAGTAAGGCTTGGTGTAAGGCCCATTATACGGATTAAAGCCATCCGTAGCAAGTCCAAGCCTAACATTCCGAACCTCTTTAGCAAATGAGAGGTGCTTACTGTCAAAATTTTTCCACTCAAGCCCATCTGCTGAGTGCGTCAGTTGACCCTCGACTATATCCCGTGTTGAGTGCCACCTCATATACTCAGCGGTATGTGTTGACATGAATAACCGCTGAAGCCTCGGTGCAATAAGAAAGTAACATAAGATCTTTCTCGACATGTCTTTTCCCTTTTTCTTGCACTGTTCATAGTATCTACTTGTACCGCAGATATCACATGACCTCTTATCTTTATTGCCATCACCGTAATACAACATACAATCATTCTCACAAGCATCAATCTTCTCATACCCTAGATTGAGCCTTTTGACCAATTTCTTCACATCGTAGTATGATTCTGGTAACTTATTGCCGGCAGGTAAGAACTCCTGGACAATGTTGAGTAGTTCATTAAAACCCTTCTTGCTGCAGTCATGCTCATTTTTGAAGTGTAAAAGCTTAGTCACTGCGGATAAGACAGTGTGCTTTTCGTGTCCCTCATATAATGGCATTGTTGATTCGTGCAATAACTGATAGAAACCCTTAGCCCCGTCATTTGGCTCTTGCTCGATGCTACTGTCATCCTTATTTGTATTCCACTGGAAGAATGAACCAGCAGCTTCGACTATCATGTTAGTACAGTTAAAGGTTTCGTCACCTCTGGATTCTGGCATGGATTCATGTTCATTTAACCAAGTTTCCCCATGATAGATCCATGTGCTATAACCCTGCTTGAACCCATATGCAAATAGGTCGTACATGACATCACTCTTTTCCTTCTACACTTTATTCACACACCTCTTATAAGGACATCTGATCTCATCGCCGCTGACTTGCTCAAATGCAAAATTGAGAAACTGTTCAACCCCACTATGGTACTCAGAGCTAAGCCCATTCTTATCAGTGGCTATCCTACGTTCCATCCAACTTCAATCAACAGACATCTTGAACAATGAGCTACTATATATATATGGAAAGTTTGGCAAACACAATCAAGTCTCTGGGTTAATGTATATGCATGCATATGCTTTTTCTAACTTCATCTCCCACTCCAACGAGTCAGGCTTCTATCCCATTCCTAGATGTGTCACCCCATTGATGCCAACAACTTGAACACATCTTTATATTTTGAGAAATTTCTGCAGCACCTCCCCATGGTCTTCAAGTATACGAAATAGACTACCACGTCGTAGCCTAAATATGCACCCGAAGAACATCAAGAGATATTCACCGAAAATTCCCAAAATATAAAGATGTGCTCAAGCCGTTAACACCGACTTAAGTGGGATCAAAACATTCAGGAACAGTGTGACTCCCCCAAAATAGGTCCATACAACCCATTTTGAGTTGCCAATAATATTTCACAAAATACAAATACAAATACGAATTTTTCCATTTACAACTAATAAGTGTTGTGCAAAATACGACAACACAATATAAATACATCTTAAATTCTCAATACACTTATTGTCACACTAATAGTAAGGTATTGAGACACTTCTATTATCTCGGACCATCACTCTATTCCCCGGCTAGTCCCCGCTACACTCTCTTTTCCTGAGGAGAACAATGAAACAAAAAGGAAAAGGGTGAGCACAAATAGCCCAGTAAGAAATATCATGACTAAGATAATGAAGAATAAAAATTATCTTTAGTCTTCAACAATAATAAATCAGAGATTTAAAGATATTATAATTGTTCAACACAACAACTGCAGCGGAACGAACAATCCATTAGAAGAGTCAAGTAGATTATAATATCTACCATCTTCTATAAGTTAAAGGATCACCACCAATATTTTATCCATGTAACACCAATCAATAGTTCATGTTTATGAACATCCAAATCAATAATTTATATTCAACAACCTCTCTTTGCACTATGTGCCAAAGATATTTATTTGTAACATCACCGGTCATGATCATGCCAAACGCCAGTTCATCCTTGCACTACGGGCCAAAAAGAACTTTCACCATACGCCTTTGTTTGTAACACCAAAAGTCATGATTATACCAATACACAGTTTGGTCAAAATCATGTCACGCCAGCTCGTCTTTGCACTACGGGCCAAAGAGAACTATCACCACAATTTAAGTATGAGGATGATGACAATGATATAGTGAGATTAAGGATAAGAAAAGATTTATAATTTAATCAGTATCGAAGATTGACCAAATTGCCAACACGATGACCAAATTGTGGAGTCAAATTCAAGAATGATATTCAAGAAATTATTTCATGATTCAACTATAACGTATGAAACGAAATAGAAAGATTCAAGTGAAAAGATATTAGATGAAGCACAAACTATTAAGGATATTTTACTAATTTTCAGGGATTTTCACCATTTAAAAATAAGGTTTTGGAAACAAACAAAGATTTTTTATCATAAATGGAGAAATGTGAAAGAAAAAGATATCCCTTAAAGAGTACAAAAGAAATGGTACGTTATACGAGTATAACAGAATATATGAAACTGCAAATGGATTTTCACCCGTCATGCGATAATCCGCGTAGACAGATTATTTTCACAAAAGATTAATAAGTAATGAATACAAAGGGTTATTCACTAGGCATGCGTCAATCCGCACGGACAGGTTATACCCACAAATTAATAAGGAATGAATACAAAGGGTTATTCACCAGGTACGACACTCCGTACATACAGGTTATTCCCACAGAATAATAAGAAATGAATACAAAAGGATATTCACCAGGCATGCGGCATACCGCACGGATAGGTTATCCCCACAAATTAATACAGAATGAATAACAACCTTTATGAGTATAATATCACTTACGAACATGAAAGCAAATGATATTATATATGAGTATGAAAAAATGATATTCCCTGCCTTAGTTAACAAGTGATTGGATGTTACTTTTTATGAAGTTTACTAACTTCGGATAATACTAGTATTCTCACACTACAAAAAAAAGGGTCATTGCCGACGGCGGTTCCCGTCGCCAATGACTTATATGCCGTCGCCAATGAGTCATTGGCGACGGTAAACGCCGTCGCCCACACCGTCGCCCCACAGGTCGTCGCCCATGGCTCCCGTCGATGGCCGTCGATAATATACTCATTGGAGACAGGAGCTTTGGCGACGGGCCAGCCGTCGGTAATGAGTCATTCGCGATGGGGGAATTGGCGACGGGGAGTCCGTCGGTAATGAGGTGTTGGCGGCGGGACAGTAGATTAAATATAAATAGGCATAGCCGTCGGTAATGAGTAAGTAATAATAAATCTATTTTTTAAATTTTTTTTTAAAAAATAATACAAATACCTGTTATAATTGTAACTATTATCAACTGAAAGAAATAAATAAAATCCTCAAAAATGCAAAATCAATAACCATCAAATCTTTTACTGCCAACCATCAAATATTAGTAGATACAAAAATCATCAACCGAATTACATACAAAACCCTAGTTTATACAACGCAAAAACTGTATCTGTACATACATGAAAATATAAATATAACAACAACTATATCCGCAGATCAGGAGTACCAGAATCATCATCGCCATCTCCCGTACCACCGCCGGTCCCACCATCCATAGCATCATCAGCATCAGCCCGATGGTCATCGCCTTCGCCGCTACCTCCACCCCCACGAGGCTCATCAACAAGTCCCTACAAAATTAAAATATTAATTACGAAGTCCAAAAGTGAGCATATTTAAATTATTCTTCTAAGTGTTCTTTCATTTATACAAGTTCGGCAAACGAGCTGATAACTCGGCATCCGGATCTCGGAATTGAGTTTCGTAAATTGTGACGTGTCCCAAATATCTATGAGGTGCTACGTCTGTGGTTTCGTGTTGGTTTGACGCCCGAGGCGGGTTTTGGCCTCTTTTTCGACTATTCTTCTAAGTGTTCTTTCATTTATACAAGTTCGGCAAACGAGCTGATAACTCGGCCTCCGGATCTCAGAATCGAGTTTCGTAAGTTGTGACGTGTCCCAAATATCTATGAGGTGGTACGTCTGCGGTTTCGTGTTGGTTTGACGCCCGAGGCGGGTTTTGGCCTCTTTTTCGACTATTGTTCTAAGTGTTCTTTATTTTATACAAGTTCATCAAACGAGCTGATAACTCGGCCTCCGGATTTCGGAATTGAGTTCCGTAAGTTGTGACGTGTCCCAAATATCTATGAGGTGCTACGTCTGTGGTTTCGTGTTTGTTTGACGCCCGAGGCGGGTTTTGGCTTCGATTGCGCACTATTGTTCTAAGTGTTCATTATTTTATACAAGTTCGGCAAACGAGCTGATAACTCGGCCTCCGAATCTCGGAATCGAGTTCCGTAAGTTATGACGTGTCCCAAATATTTATGAGGTGCTACGTCTGCGGTTTCGTGTTGGTGTGACGCCCGAGGCGGGTTTTGGCCTCGATTGCGCACTATTGTTTTAAGTGTTCATTATTTTATACAAGTTCGGCAAACGAGCTGATAAATCGGCCTCCGGATCTCGGAATCGAGTTCCGTAAGTTGTGACGTGTTCCAAATATCTATGAGGTGCTACGTCTGTGGTTTCGTGTTGGTTTGACGCCCGAGGCGGGTTTTGGCTTCGATTGCGCACTATTGTTCTAAGTGTTCATTATTTTATACAAGTTCGACAAACGAGCTGATAACTTGGCCTCCGGATCTCGGAATCGAGTTCCGTAAGTTGTGACGTGTCCCAAATATCTATGAGGTGCTACGTCTGCGGTTTCGTGTTGGTTTGACGCTCGAGGCGGGTTTTGGCCTCTTTTTCGACTATTGTTCTAAGTGTTCATTATTTTATACAAGTTCGGCAAACGAGCTGATAACTCGGCCTCCGAATCTTAGAATCGAGTTCCATAAGTTGTTACGTGTCCCAAATATCTATGAGGTGGTACGTCTGCGGTTTTGTGTTGGTTTGACGCCCGAGGCGGGTTTTGGCCTATTTTTCGACTATTGTTCTAAGTGTTCATTATTTTATACAAGTTCGGCAAACGAGCTGATAACTCGGCCTCCGGATCTCAGAATCGAGTTCCGTAAGTTGTGATGTGTCCCAAATATCTATGAGGTGCTACGTCTATGGTTTCGTATTGGTTTGACGCCCGAGGCGGGTTTTGGCCTTGATTGCGCACTATTGTTCTAAGTGTTCATTATTTTATACAAGTTCAGTAAATGAGCTGATAACTCGGCCTCCGGATCTCGGAATCGAGTTCCGTAAGTTGTGACGTGTCCCAAATATCTATGAGGTGCTACGTCTGTGGTTTCGTGTTGGTGTGACGCCCGAGGCGGGTTTTGGCCTCGATTGCGCACTATTGTTTTAAGTGTTCATTATTTTATACAAGTTCGGCAAACGAGCTGATAACTCGGCCTCCGGATCTCGGAATCGAGTTCCATAAGTTGTGACGTGTCCCAAATATCTATGAGGTGCTACGTCTGTGGTTTCATGTTAGTTTGACGCCCGAGGCGGGTTTTGGCCTCGATTGCGCACTATTGTTCTAAGTGTTCATTATTTTATACAAGTTCGGCAAACGAGCTGATAACTCGGCCTCCGGATCTCGGAATCGAGTTTCGTAAGTTGCGACGTGTCCCAAATATCTATGAGGTGCTACGTCTGCGGTTTCGTGTTGGTTTGACACCCGAGGCGGGTTTTGGCCTCTTTTTCGACTATTCTTCTAAGTTTTTCTTTATCTTATACAAGTTCGGCAAACGTAAGTATAAGTGGCCTTTTATTATATTTTTAAAATATATAATTAAATAGTCAATAATTAATGAACCTTATCTCTATATAAATTTACATTTCAATGTTTGACAGTTTATACAAGCAATACAATTTGAAAACCCGTGAATTAAATAAAGACAAACATCAATAATTATATTTACCTCTCGAATATGTGGAGGAAAGAGGTTGGTCAGGACAACCGCACATACACGAATGGCTTCCTCTCGGACCAGACCCATCATCTCGTCGGCAGATGCATCCGGATCGATGGAGCCGTGAACGACCTCCTGAGCAAGCTGGTAGATACGCTGGCGGGATGGTGCGCCTGATTGTATAGCATTGCTCTCCATGCACCCCTCTACGATCCGCCGGAAGAAGTTGTCGGATAATGAAGGGCCGGCACCCGATCCACTCGCACCACCTGCTCCGGTGGGTGGGCGACGCCTAGCTCGCGCAGCAGGCACTAACGTGTAGGCTAGGACCCGTGGAATGCCCACAACTCTGCCCTTCTTCGGCCCCCCTGTAGCCTGCACCCAGTCCTCCAGCTCCTGAGCCTCGTGGGTCTCGGCATCTATGACGCCATCCGGCCTCTGGCTGCTCCGCTCCGCTGCGAGTGTCTCGAACCGTCGCTGAAAAAGAATATATGACAATATGAAAAGCATAATTGTTTAAAGAATTTTAATACGAATTTCATGAATAAAAATATCACTTAAATTTAAAGGATAACATTACATACAGCAATGCTCTCTGCCTCAGATGAGATATAACCACCATCCTCTTTCTTTTGATGAGCGTGCCACCAAAACTCTAAGCGGGATGGTGGGCGCTGCAGAGTATCCTTGAGCCTTTCCCGAAAAAGGTCGTACGACTGAGAGCCTGTGCAATGGGGCAGGCGACTCTGCTGTCGGGCTGCTGTACGCTGTGCCGACCTCTTCTGAAAATCAGCTCCCTCCCAGATACTGCACATCTGCTCCCAAACCGCGGCACCAAGAAAATCTGGTCGGACATCTCTAAGCGTCTGTCCATCTATCATCCTGCTCTGGGCTTTCTTCTTCCACTCGTGGACCCACTTGTGCCAATTCATCTCTAGATATTTCTGATGCACAGTCAGGCCATGATCTTCTTGACCGTCCTCAAATCGGTAATATCTCTGCACATTATCCATTTTTAAGCTTAGTATACAACATAAACCGAGAAATATATAAAAAAAACATGCAAATGTAATGTAATAACATTTTACCCGAAACTCATCGATAATCAGCTGACGTGTGCGGTCATCCACATCTGCCCACCTCATCCACGCGCTTGAGAATCGATTGCGCACGATCCCAAGCAACGTGTTCCTTGGCGTCGCGTCAAGGATACTACAATTGAAATTAATACATTTGTAAATTCTAAAGTATATATACATGCAGGATTTTATGTAAAACAAATGTAAAATGATATAAACATATAATGAAATTACCTGTTAGTCCCGACATGGCATATATGAGGCGCCTGGGGGGGATTCCCTAGCAAGTCACGTGCTAGTCCCCGCGGAGGCCTAGGACGCGCACCTATATGTAGTGTAATATGTGTTCTTTCTTATATAAATGAATATCATGACAATACTATATAAGAAAAAAGTAAGACGTAAAAGAACTTAAGATGTAATTATACCTGAAGATCTGGGCTGATCATCACTCCCTCTACCTCCATGGCCCCCACGCCCTGTACTACCAGCTCGCCCACCACGATCGCCGTGTGGTGTACGAGCCATATGTATGTAACTGTAAATAGGAAAACAAAATATTATATGACATTTGTAATCATAATAATTTTGCAACTTAATTAATAGAATCGAATATGTTACATATAGGTACAAGTAAATAGACATAAGTAGTACATACTCCTAATCATTTATATCATCAAATCCATCAATATCAGAATAGTCATCTTCGCGCAGTAGCTCTTCATTCTCGCTGTCATCACCATCCTCGTCATCCTCAACAATCTCTTCATGTATATCTTCATCATCAACATCATCGTCTCCACGTTCCACAGCGACGACATCATCTTCATCTTCACTAGACTCACTAATAACATTCACATCAGTAAGTGTGACACTAGTAGACTCAACTTGTAAAGGTTCATCGTCTGGACGAGGAGATGTGCCTTGAAAACCACGAGCTTTGGTGGTTATAACAGTATACCATGAGCTTGCTGGATTCTTAACACCACGTGCGTAGTATACCTGCATTGCTTGACTTGCTAAAATAAATGGCTCGTTTGAGTTTAGTTTTGACTTAACATTTACTGTCACCAGTCCTGAATTTTTATCAACTCTAACTCCATTTTCAACATCAAACTAATGACAATTGAAGCAAACTAACTCTTTTTGACCCCAATATTTGAGAACGACTACTTCTAGCAGTCGTCCATACCAGTCATCCCAAAGATTATCGTAGCAGCTACCTTTAACCACAACTCCAGAATCAGATGAAGTGAATTCCCCAATATCGCAACACTTAAATCTGTAACCGTTGACAATGCAGCATGTATAAGTATCTACAGATCTTTCAGGGCCGTCGGCTATAAGCCTAAGCCGGATGTCAACTTTATCATCTGTGAGGACCTAAAGAATCGGAACACAACATATTATAAAATTAATTAGGCCATAAGACACATTCATGAGGGTAAATGCATTTAGAAATCAATTTATGATACTTACTACATCTTTAAACCATTGCACAAATTCTTTATTCCTCAAATTTTCTAATTCCCCGTCCGATATACTCGGATTCGCTTCACGTATCTCTGCATCATATTGACTGCAGTACAATTATATACGACATTATTATGCAAAGAACTTTTAACAAGTAAAAACGACATAGTAGTCGCTACTTACTTAATGTATGGCGCAACTTCATTCATGTTTACAAGTGCATACAATGTGGCAGCTGCATACTCACTATCAGTCAAGAATCGCCTTTTTTCCCGCCGAATGGTTGTACCGGATGACTAAAGGCCGTTAAATCTTCCGTGTTCAGCTCAGGTGCAACAGCCTCGTTCCGACGTAAGCGATTGTGTCTTGTCTGAACATTCGGCTCAAAGTACAACGAGCAAAAATTAACAAGCTCCTCCATGACATAACTTTCAGCAATTGAACCCTCTACACGGGCTCTATTTTTCACCTTTTGCTTTAGACGACGCATATACCTATATGTTATTAATGCATGTATACATTGATCATGCAGGTTTGCAATGTTTTAACAATATGTAAAAACACAGTAATGTAAACTACCTCTCAAATGGATACATCCATCTATATTGCACGGGACCACCAAACTTGGCTTCGTATGGAAGGTGGATAGGCAAATGCTCCATTGAATCAAAAAACGATGGAGGGAAGATCATTTCTAACTTGCATAGTATTTCCACAATCTGCCTCTCCATTTTATCTATGTCTTTGAATTGGAGCTCCGTCAAGCATAGATCTCTAAAGAAGTTAGAAAACTCTGTCAGTGATTCTACCACACGTTTCAGCAACAAGTCGATAAATGCCACAGGGATCAACTTCTGCATGAATACATGACAATCATGACTTTTTAGACCCCGAAACTTCAGCTCTTCGACTTTACAACACCTTGCTATATTTGAAGAATATCCATCTGGAAGCTTCAGACCACTAATCCAATTACATATCAATATCAATTATTCCCTGGTCAAAGTATAATCAGCTTTAGGCATAATTGTCTTACCACCCTCCTCATACAACCACAAATGTTCCCTCATGTTCATTTCTGCCAAATCAAGCCTCGACTTGTTGTTGTCCTTTGTTCTACCACTGGCATTTAGCACTGTATAAAAAATATTATCAAATACATTCTTTTCGGTATGCATCGGATCTAGACAATGACGAATGCAGAGTGTAGCCCAATACGACAACTCAAAGAACATACACCGATGTGTCCAGTTGTGAAGCTTACCATACCCATGAGCTCGCTCTAATCTATGATTCTTCCCTGGAGGTGGAAAATTCAAGCTAGTAATCCAGCTCAACACTGATGTACCAGAAAGACGGTCAGGTACTTGACGTTTCTCTGATTTTCGATTGAATTGTCTAGTCATTCTTCGATAACGATGTTCAATCGGCAAAAACTGTCTAGAAGTTGCAAAGAAACTAAATTTCCCCCCATGTTTGAGCCGCATAGCTTTAACTGACCCCATGCACACGGGACATGACAAGCTCCCGTGGGTCGACCATCCACTGATCATTCCCAACGCCGGAAAGTCATTTATGGTCCACAGTAAAGCTGCCCTCATGTCAAAGTTCTCTTTAAGAGATACGTCATAAGTTTGAACCCCTGTATCCCACAACATCTTCAACTCATCTACTAATGGCCTGAGGTAGACATTGATGTCTTTACTTGGACTCTTATCACCCGGAATCAGTAAATACATGAACATATAAGGATCTTTCATACACATCGAAGGTGGGAGGTTATACACAACAATAATCACTGGCCAGGTTGAGTAAGGCTTGGTGTAAGATCCATTAAATGGATTAAAGCCATCCGTAGCAAGTCCAAGCCTAACATTCCGAACCTTTTTAGCAAATGAGAGGTGCTTTTTGTCAAAAATTTTCCACTCAAGCCCATCTGCCGGGTGCGTCAGTTGACCCTCGACTATTTCCCGTGTTAAGTGCCACCTCATATACTCGGCGGTATGTGTTGACATGAACAACCGCTGAAGCCTCGATGCAATTGGAAAGTAACGTAAGACCTTTCTGGGCACGTCTTTTCCCTTTTTCTTGTATTGTTCATAGTATCTACTTGTACCGCAGATATTACATATCCTCTTATATTTATTGTCATCACCGTAATATAACATACAGTAATTCTCACAAGTATCAATCTTCTCATACCCTAGAGTGAGTCTTTTGACCAGTTTCTTCACTTCGTAGTACGATTCCGGTAACTTATTGCCAGCCAGTAAGAACTCCTGCACAATGTTGAGCAGTTCGTTAAAACCCCTCTCACTGCAGTCATGCTCGTTCTTGAAATGTAAAAGCTTAGTCACTGCAGATAAGACGGTGTGCTTTTCGTGTCCGTCATACAGTGGCGTCGCTGATTCATGCAAAAACTGATAAAAACCCCTAGCCCCGTCATTCGGTTCTTGCTCAATGTTTCTGTCATCCCTGTGAGTATTTCACTGGAAGAATGAACCAGCAGCTTCGACTATCATGTTACTACAGTCCAAGGTTTCGTCACCTCTGGATTCTGGCACAGATTCAAGTTCATTTAACCAGGTTTCCCCATGATATATCCATGTACTATAACCCTGCTTGAACCCATACGCAAATAGGTCGCACATGACATCACTCCTTTCCTTCCATACTTCATTCACACACCTCTTACAAGGACATCTAATTTCATCGCCGCTAACTTGCTCAAATGCAAAATTGAGAAACTCTTCAACCCCAGTACGATACTCAGAGCTAAGCCCACTCTTATCAGTAGCGACCCTACGTTCCATCCAACTTCGATCAACAGACATCTTGGTCTATACACTACAAGGTGCTATATATGAGGAAAAACAAAACACAAACAGGATGGTTAATGTCTATACATACATATGAAGTTCAAATCTTTATCTCCACTCAAACCGGTCAGGCTTCTATCCTATTCCCGAATGCGTCACCCCACCTGATACTAACAACATTGACACATCTTTATATTTTAAGAAATTTTGGCAGCACCTCCCCATGGTCTTCAAGTACACGAAATAGACTACCGCGTCGTAGCCTAAATATGCACCCGAAGAACATGAAGAGACATTTGCCGAAAATTCTCAAAATATAAAGACGTCCTCAAGTCGTTAACACCGACCTAAGTGAGATCGAAACATTCAGAAACAGTCCCAAAATGGGGACTATTCGAGATTCACTTATATTAAGTGAATCTCGAACGGGTTTCTAAGCTTCCTAAACTATATGGAAAATATGCAAATGCAATCGAATAGAATCATAAAATTCCAAGACTCCTCTCCAATCAATTCTACACTCGCCGTGTTTGAGAGAATCTTGTCCTCTCCAATCTAGAATCACAGAGAAAAACATAAGTTAAGAGTTCTAGAATCATAGTTCTTCACAAATAATTTGGACACTACAAAATTTGTTCTGTTGTATCAGAATGAATTGAAAATCATTAGCCCCAGTACAGTTTAAGATCAATTTTATCTTGAAGTAAAACCGGCTAATTGATACCCTATGAAGAATTAAATTGAAATACAACCACAATTAGCCTTACACAACTCATTTGTTGTAGGATATTAGTAGTAACCTTTAATAGTTATCTAGTTTCCTTGGTTTTAAATTTGAGCATGGTAAATACTTTTTTACTCCAAATAAGCTTAATATGTTCCTCTCTTCAAAATGATACTGGCTAAACGTTCATAACTGAATAATGTCCATAAATGGTTAATCATATAATCTTTGCCAACCAGGGTAGTCCCATTACATATGTATGATTGTTAAGGGTTCTGTGTATAGATGATGGAAGTTGATGAAAAATGTGGATTGCTAAATATACTGCAATACTGTAAAACAATCTAGAACATGCAGAGCAACCAAGAGGAGCTAAGAGAAGAAAGCCAGGTTGATCAAACTTCTCACCTAAAACAGAATACTAATGAATGAAGACACACGGCATGAAACCAACAGTAAATAGAATGCAATGTGGTGCTCAAAAATGGCATCTAAATTAAGCAGAACCCAAATTAGGCCGTGCAAAGGATGAATATCAAATTTTCATAGTATACCCATCTAGCGTTAGCCAAATGTAGTCAGTCTCAATTCAATAATTTTGAGCACAATTAAAGATAAAAATATAACAAATTAAATCATACCTTTTTAGGGGAAATCAGGAATAAAGAATAAGAAGGGAAGTAATGTCGGCCAGTGTAGAGGGAGTCGGCGCCGGTGGTGCGTCGCCGGAGGTATGGCGTCGCCGGTGGTGCGTGGCCGGAGGCGGTCGCGGTTATACTTGCAGAGTACAGAGTGAGGGAAAAGAGAGGGAGAGGAAAATGAGCTGTTGTCGTCGAGATTAGGGCTTTAAAACATATAACTCATTCTCGACGACAACGTCGTCGACCAAACACAATTTGCGCCGTCGCTAATGACTTTCCCACCCCCCGCGAAAATTTCGCACCATTTTTCCCCGGCAAAAGGCTATTCTCGACGGCGACTATTGGCGACGGTTTAGCCGTCGCTAATGAGGTCATTCTCGACGGGAATAGTGCCGTCGATCATGGTGCCGTTGCCAATGACCTGTTTTTTTGTAGTGTCACAAATACTCACAATAGCATAGCACACTAAGAGAACTTATGAAATTTAGAGAGAGAGAGGAATTATAGGCAATGAAGGTGTGAAAATTTCTTAAGCGAACCCTCCCTATTTATAGAAAAATCAAGGTGAGGGCATTTTAGTCTTTTCCCTAAATTTTCTTGGTTTATTACTCTTATACCCTTGACATATTCTTTTAATATACTTTATACTATAGTATATTCTTAGAATATGCTTTCACTTAGGTTTTTAACTCTAAGATAAAAATAAAAACTGAATTAACTATTTACTGACGGTAATTACTATTGAATGCCATGTGGGTCCCACGAAAAAAAAATAAAATCTGAAGAAATTATTCTACGAAAATAATTTATGGGTCCCACCGATCAAATAGTTATGTGTCCCACAGAAATATAAGTTAACTTACAACAAACTTTTCACGTATTTTTAATCAACACTATTTCAGACTTTCAACAATTATTCACCGTTAATATTATAGACTTATAATATTGACAACCAGATCATTCGCAGGAAAAAGGGGGCCTTCCGTATAAACGGCGCGCAATTAAATAACCTTTTTCCTTGATAGAATTTCTAGACATTGTCAATAATGCTAAATATCATATCAAATAATATGAGTTACAGTGTCATGATAAATAATAAAAAGTATTATGCAGATGCTACTGTAACAATTATTGAATCAAAATACTGTGCAATAGCTACTTTATCAATTATTGAATCAATAAAATAAAATACTGTGCAACACCGTGTGCTTGTGAAATACCGCGTACTACTGTGGAATAACGCGTTTTACTGTTCTTTTTATTACTGGGTATTTCAACAGTTGCAGGTGATAATACTATTGACAAATACTATCGTTTTCAGTATCCGAAAATGGGGCCCACTATCGTTGACAATATTTTCATTTCGGCGCCATCGTACGGTACCGAATATAATATTCCCCGACAAAAAGAATATTTTCCGACAAAAGGAATATTCCCCGACATACTGTTTATCAGATAATTTGCATATAACACCCTTAACTATCATTTATAACAATTAAGCACTTCACTATTTAGAAAAATAATTATAAAAAATAATAAACTTTTATTTCACAAAGTCGGGATCTTACAAACAGTCCAAAATGAGGACTATTCGAGATTCACTTCTATTAAGTGAATCTCGAACGAGTTTCTAAGCTTCCTAAACTATATGGAAAATATGGAAATGCAAGAAACACGTAATACAACATGAGTTTATTAAAATATAAACTACACACGCATCATTTTTTATTGTTCTATCAAGTAAAGAGTTGGGTAAAGCAAATTCCCTACCTTAAACTATTTCAAAGGCATTAGCAGATTATCTACCTCCAAGTTATTACATATATGCGTACACATTAAATTGATATGATATAACTTGTATAAAGTAGATATCAAATATCAATAACAGACACAACAAGATGAACAATAAAATGAAAACTTGTAAAACTAATTAAATCAACAAAAAACATTGACAAAGGCATAACACCTGTATCAATTTATAATGCAATGTGGTACTAAAAATAATAAAATCAGCAAAACACAGAGACATAAGAATCTACACATAGTGACATATGTATAACTTACACCATTGGGTGATATATATATATTACGCAAATTAAGCAAAGTGAGTACATAACGTCTTCTATCTAAAAGTTTTTGTACTATATCATTAACTCTCTCGTCTTCACCGAAGCCATTCTATACGGAGCCTTCGGAATTGGCGTCGATTTAATTTATACAACAATAACGAACTTGATTTTTCTAATAAGTAGAAAATCAAATATCTCCTACAGACATATAGTTATAATCATTTCTTACTACATGTATTTGGTCTACCCTAACCTCTTCCGTTGGGTATATACTATATAAGTTAGATACCCCCTCATTCTTTCTTAAGTACTCTTTTAGCCTGCATTATTGGCAAGCGTCAAGATTAACTAGATAAATAATTACCATAACATATATACTACCTTCGACTGCTTCAAAGTTTGAAGGTTTAGATACTTTTAGTGGCATTCAAACATTGCCTCATGGTTATTTTACCAATATTTTTCTAATATCACATCATACTCTCCCAATTAAATTAAGATTTAGATTTATCAGAAATTTATATCCCCTAATCTTTACATAATAGTTTCTACAAATATTTTTATTAAGAATTACTTCTTTAGTAGTCATTTCAATAATAATTGAATAATCTAATCTTAGTAATGTAAGTTCAAACATTTTTCACATTCGTCTAACACACTCAAATAGGTCACACCCTAATCAACTAATACGTATTCATTAATTAAGTTGTTCAAAATGATCCTTGACTCTTTACTCTTCGATGTCATTGCATCCTTGACAGTTATATAGATAGTCCTCTCTATTGGTCAATTTGGTGCAATCGACCTATTATTGACAACTTATTGTCATAACCACTTTTACTTCCCTTTCATGTTTCCATTCTCTATCTTAGCGAATTTCTTGCCTAATGATTACAAACACCACACAAGAAACACCCGCTCTTCTTTGAACTTATACAGTTGGGAGCGATGTGTCCCTCCTGTCCACATACGTTCTTACTTTACACGCATCCCCATGTTCTTACTTCAACCTTTTTCTTAGAATCCTTATCCTTATCTTTACCTCTAATATTGAGGTTCCATTTTCTCTTATTGTTACCTCTCCTACTGTCTTCTCCCTTTAATCCTCCTCGTCTTTCTATCATCTGGATCCACCTGATGCGGAACAAACCTCGCAAACTTGTTAAATTAAATTTTTTTTCTGTCTACTGGGCACAGTCATGTCCCTTTGCTTCAACTCCAAGAGTTACATTTTCATGCGACACTACAAACTTCTAGGAAAATAGTTCTCAAAGAACAATTCTTTAAACCTATCCCAAGGTACTATTTATATTCCAGCCCTATTCTGATTTGTTTTCCACTAGAGATTTGCTTCACTTTTCATCATATAGGTAACGAATTAATATTGTTTGTTGATTTTCCCCAATCCTAGCAATTCCAAATGCCTTTTCTTTCTTATTAATCCACGCTTGAGCCCTAAAGGCTCTGTGGTTCCCTTAAACTCTAGGGGTCCTAATTCTTTAAAAAAAAATTGAAAGTAGTGATCCATGTTGCGGGTGGGTTTACGTTTATAAGTTCTAGCTTGTAAGGCTCCTACTAATAAATCTATGAATTGTTGTAAGGGATTCTGGTTCCTTATGCTCATCTTCATATTTTGGTTCTCGTTGGGTTCTTCTTCTTTCACTAGATCTCGTTGCGCTTTTCTTCTTGGCAACATTCCCGTACACACACACACACACATATATATATATTAATAAAATATTTATTATATTAATATGCTTCATACTTCATTTACATCTCACCTTTTGCAGTGATTTCTTTATATATCACTTAACATTCACATATTCCTTACTTGTATCAAAAGTATTGGGATTACATACACATATATATTCACATATGTTACATTCAAAAGCTAACACTAACACTAGCTATTACTTAATATCTAATAATCATCTTCCATTAGTACCCAACTACTAGTCACATCTAACTGCCTTGTACGCCTCCCTCATCCTCTGGGAAAACTATCGACTTATAATTAATATAGTCAGTCTGTTCCTGATCCACATATTAGTTTCTCGTCATCCTATTCAACAATTCGTGCAATACGTTGTATCCATACAACGTTCTATCATACAGCCCTTGCACTATGCTTCCTTTCTTTTTTCTTCTACTATCTCTATTATAGTCTTTAGCCAACTATTCTTTTACTTCTTTGCCTCCCACATCTTTTCTAGGGCTTTAACCCTATTCCTCAAAGTCTGCACCTCTATTGATGCTTTCTCAACTTTTGTTATTACATCCTCTTCCTTCTCTTCTGCATTTTGATCTGCACTATTTGATTCCCTTTGGGATCTTCTTCCTTCTTCCCTTCTGGATTCGCTTCGGGATCTCTAACTGGTTCTACAATAAGGTCCTAGCATATATCTCTCATCTCCGCTTTACTTGCCATCTTAAATAAGAGTTGCAATAACTCCCTTAATATCCCGTTATAATATAATATATGACTTAAATAACTTACATATAACCTTTAATTTTAATAACCTAGATAAATTCCTAATTCATCTTTTATTACTTAAGAACTCTCATATGAGTTCACATTTCTCCATCTCTACCATTCCTCGTTAGATTATATCCTAAGGTTCTCCAACCTAAGGGCTATAATCTACAACTCTGATACCAACTTGTGACGCCCCAAAATCCGTGTACTTGCTATAACAGATTTGGTGCTCACTATTCATCACATCCACAACATCTATCTAATAACATAATTCAAAAGATAAACAATAATTATAAATGTCTTTTACCTTCTTCCCAGGTTCTCTCAACCTCACTTCACTATTATAAATAAATTACAAATAATAATACAATCTCAATATTACAACATAATATTATTCTATTATATCATAATCTTCTATTCTTTCTTTAACTTTCTCTTCTCTGACCCTTCGGGTACTTCTACTCTAGCTGCTAAATATATAAGATTTTGCAAGAGTGAGCAACAAATTTGCTCAACAAGTTTTAAAAAATTTTAGAATCATAAGCTCGAGTATGAATCTCAATCATTGAATGAACATTACAAATAACTTTAAAATTGATGATTCATAAAGAATCTTAAGATTTTTGAAATACTCAGAGTCCACAACATAATATCACAAAATGTTCAGCTTTGGATTTCAATGTCTATGAAATCTCATCACATCTTTATTCGTGAGAATCACAATATTTTAGCAAACTAACTGAGTGGTCGGAGCCTTGGAGGGACCATGAACTCTTTTCACAATGTTCAACAGACACAAAAACTGCGAACTCTTCATGGGTTTAACAATCACAAAGTAATTTTTCATAGGGTATTATTAGGTGATCAACCCAATAACATCCCTAAATCGTCACTGGTATTTTAGGGGATCAGCCTATCGTACCACGGGTTATACATAACCATTCTTTCACACTTAAAGTGCCAAGTCAGTTACCCGACATACACATCCCTTTTATCAGGGTTGTTCATACTCAGTCTTAGGCTCAGACTCCGCACTAAAACAATTTGGTCTAGATTACATTAACTATCTCCAAAAATTTAAAATAATTCAGCACATCATAAGTCAGATCAATTTTATCTAGCTGGAAAAAATGGCATAGACTCGTAACACAAAATAATTCACGAATTACAAGATCTTTAAGAAACAATTACAGTTCAATAAAGAACAATTCACAAATGCACATAAGTGCGAAAATGTATAAGTAAGCAAATCTCATATAACAAGGAACTTGTACCAAATAGTAAATTTGCACAAGTTAAGGAAATTGGCGCACAAGCTTAAAATTGGAATAAGCTAGGAAACTTACAATAAATTGAGAAATTTGTGATAGGTCAAGAAATTTTCCTGATTCAAGGGTACTTCCTTTATTAATGTCGCTTTTCGTTTCCAAAAGGTTCCTATATCATTCATAATAATTTACATAATTAAATCTTTTGTCACCTTTAATAGTTACCGTCGGTAACTTTTTATAATTTCGTTTTCGTAACTTCGGTTATCGTAATTCATTATTGAGTGCCAACATAATTTTATTTTTATAATTTTACGGTCAAAATAACCATTATACCCTTACTCTATCTCACGTGTCCTATTTTACCACGTATTTACCGATAAACTGCTCTATACGTTTCCCAATAACCTTAAAATTTGTTTTTCGTAATTTCTTAAATCTCATCTTTTTCATTAAACCCCTTTTAACCATTTTATTTTTTTTTTCCTTTTGGCCTCACATAGGTAACTTCATTTTAGATCTTTTTTTATTTTTCCAGATTTTTTCAAGTATGTTTAGTATTTATTTTGGGCTAGTTTCTGTCCGAAATTTAACATTTAATAATATTTGAGATTATGTCCAAAAATTATGAAATTTTCACAAAATCTACACTGCATCTAAACTTGCTTTCACCCAAAATTTCATCCCAATTCGAGTTATAAAACTCAAGTAATCGCAGTTTTAATTTTAGACTTCTCGTTTTTATTTTGGTCATAACTCCTTCATCTTAAGTCAACTTTTTTTCATTTTTGGACAGGTTCTTCCTATACTCTAGGTATCACACGCCAGAGGCTTGGAATTTTTCAAGCAAGTTAAATATCAAAAACTGTCCGTATAAAAATAGGATCAGAATGTTCGACAATCTGTCTTGTTTTGGTAGAAAATTCACCAAAAATAATTTGCATAAAAACCACCTTCGAATTGTAGCTAACTTCCATATCTATCATTCAAAATAAGAATCATCCAAAAATTCAAAGTATACTAAGAGTTATGTATGTTACAATTTTAGGTCAAATTTGTACAATTTTTGACCTAAATTAGTTTAAGTTCCTTTCTTGGTTTTCTTGTTTTCCTTTATAGTTTTTACATCATCTAAGCTATTTACTACCATGATCCAACATATTTTGATTTATATAAGTATGATACATGCATGTTTATAAACATACACCTAAGTCTTTCATAAGAAAATTGAATATAAAATTTTTTTAGGGTATTACTTTAACTAGTTTTTCTTCCTTTTCTTTCTTCTTCTCCTATTCTTCTTTTTTTGTTCTTTTCTCTTCTTGGCAGCCCTCTCTCTCTCTCTCTTTGTTCATGTTACTGCTGAGTATAGTGGTGGAGGTGGTTTTTGGTTGCCTTTTTATCTTGCTTTTTGCTTATCTATATATAAAAAATGGCTTTTGAGTTAGTGGCTCCCCTTTAGGCCAACTCTCCTCTAACGTTTTGACTTTTAAAATCATCACATGCTTAATAAGGTCAACAAGGTCCCTTATCACCTCTATTAGCCGACCATTGGGTCCCATACCCCTCCAAAAAATATCTTTTCTCCTTTTTATTTACTCACTTATTCATTTAATTGTCCATTTAACTCTTTCTACTTATAACAGTCAATTGTTTTCGACTCCTTCATGATTACAGTCGATTCCTACTAAAGTCGACGTCCTAAACATCATGGTAGCATCCATTTTATCAAATTTGCCTTCGAACTTAAAGTTTGACTTTTGGTCATAAAAGTCAACTGTTAACTTTGACCATAAAAGTCAACCCTTGCACGCCATTATTTACAGTCTCTTCTTACTAAATTTGACGTTCCAGACTCAACGGTATAGTCCATTCTCTAAAATTCCATTCCGAACTCAAATTTAAGTTTTGCTCTATTTATAACCTCTCTCTTTTCCTTTCTAGTTACTTTAAATTGATATCTTTAATTTATAAATTGAATACATTAGGGTTTAAAATCACCTTTCATTGATATTTTTATTATAAATATCTAGGATATTACAATTTTTCTCCATTTAGATGAATTATTATAAATTTTGAAAAAAGGTTGGTCTGTACAGGGGAAAAATTGGGTTTTGTTGTTGTATTAGAGTTCGAGGGCACAACTGGCCCTGAACTTCTGGGTAATTAAAACTAATATTACAAGGGACGTTCTGCCCAAAAAATGAGCTCAATTAGAGTTCTAGAGAATTTATTAAAAATAAAACAATTTCGAGAAATAGAAACCCTAAAATGAGCATAACTTACTCCCTATAAATGATATAAACATGAAACTTTAGAATTGAACACTCTAAGTCATACTAAGAGGTTGTCCAAAATTTAAAAATTTTTGGACTTAATTTCGAATTATTGGAAGTTTGAACAAAAATAACTATGAAATAAATAGTAAACGTAATCGAAAAATTCTGGCAAATTCATAGAAATTCTAGAATGTATGTATCTAGCCTTGGTAAAAATGGTTTGGCTAACAAAATTCAGTAAGGCTAACTGACACAAGGTTTAGAGAGCCAAAAAATTAATAAAAGCTATTTAAATTAAACAAAAACTGTGTAATAAAAATTTGTTAATGAATATGAGTTAAAAGTAACTCATAGGGCTTAAGTTTGAAGAAAAATAATGTTTAGAGTATCAAAATGCAAAAATAAATAGAAAAGGCAGCTTAAACGGAATTAAAACGGGTTGTAGACCCTAAAAATGAGAAACGAGCGATTAGCAGCTGTAGACACCCAAAAATTGTGCATGTTTCTTCTTACAATGGCAGAAGGGCAAAGCATCATTTCACTTTGAGACCAAGATGTCTAAGAAAATATAATGGGGTTCAGAACGAGTATTCGAAGCTCCCACGATGACCTCCAAGCAACAAACTACGCAAGACAAGACGAGTGACTAGCCGACATCTAGAGAAGGATGGTTTTCTACCATTTTCTTTATCTTCTTGGATCCGGAATTGATCAAACTTGGCGCCATTGCATAGACCTCGGAAAGAGCTTTCCGGAATGGTATGGCATGTTTCCGAACTCTTTCTAATTTGAAAGTTATGGACGTTTCAGCGAGCAGTACAAGAAACTGACTTCACGACACAAAAACCTGACCAGGTGGGCCCCACCCTAGGCAGCTATAGGTAGACCTATGGCCAGGCTAAGGTTCTATATAAGGCAGTTTTTAGCTCACTTTTTAAAAGGAAGAGGAACTTTAGAGAGAAAAGTTATTTTCTAGGAAGAGAAATAGGTAAAATCCTCTCTAGATTCAATCTAGATCTAGTTGGTTGTAGCAAATCTCTTGCTAAATAAGAGTGATTCCTTCAGATCCAAGTTTAAGGAAGCATAATTCACCATCCCTAAGGTGAAAGATTCAATCTTTATGTAATTTTTTTATAGATCTAGCTTAAATCTGGCATATTTTATTAATTATTGTGCTTGGGATTTATTTGTTTTTTGATTAATGTTTCATTGAGGCTCTCCCAACATCCTAGATTATATCTAGAGTGTGAGGATCCTATCTTGGGATTACGGATGGTTATAGAGGATTTCTCATAGATGCAATCTCCTCCTAACCAGTTGATGATATTATTAATTTTGTTATTAATTCAACTCCTTTTTACTGATTGTTTTGCTTCGGAGTTGTCTCATATTGATTTATAGGTCACCCACATATCCTAAATTTATATCTAGTGGTGAGGGGATCCCACCTTTTAGCCGACAAAAGATTCTAATGAATTAAATCCGCTGATAGCCAATTTAGGATATATTGTCAATTAGATCCCGATTATGTCATCGCTAGATCTATGGGATTTTAGATCTACGAATTCCACTTCCTAGATTCTAAATCTTGTTGCTAAGATCTCGTCGATACGTAATAGTCCCTCGCGATGTGGGCTTCGTTGTGCGATCTACAGATTAGGGTCTACGAGAGCCCTTTTTCCTAGATCTCGCCTTTTGTTTTTTTTTTCAATCTTAATGTATTGCTTGTCATGAATCTGAATTATGTGAGCCTAGGAATGGAGTCAAGGCCTTTAAACATCTTGTTTAATGGGTACTGACGTAATTCTCACGATTGACATAATTAACAGTTGCAATGTTGACGATTCGATCGATCATTTGTAAATGTAAATTCGGGCCTTAAAACGATATCGAGGGTTCTATCCCACGAAAATTGGCTTTAAGGCTCCGTGATAGTGGATCTTATTATTGCGAGGTGTTTGGGGCTATTTAGATGGCTTACATGTCCACGGGTAGTTCCAACCCCATTTTGATGTTTGGTTTTATCTTTTAACACACAAAATGATTATCGAATGAAATGACAAAGATCTTGTAAAATTGAATCAAGCTAGGTTTTTAGATTAATTCTAGGCAAAAAATTGAAAGTAATACAGAACCTCGATTCTTATTTGATGAAGGGTTTGAAAATCATGTTTTCTAAAAACGTTACCCAAAAAGTTTTATCAAACGAAGGCTAAAACAAAACTTTTCATTCAAATCGAATCATTCGTTCATAGGTTCAAAGAGATTCTAAGTTGCTTTCAAAATAATGTACCTCCCACGACTCGACCTTAGGAGACAACCCCTACGTTATTTACGATTCGACTTAATTTTAGGAGACGATATCCTAAGCTTTCTCTAATGACACGAATCATATAGGCACAACACACACACACATATACTTCATTTCTCAAAGCATTGCATTTTAAGAAAAACATTAAGAAAGCAGTAACTGTGTCTTCACAAAAGTCGGGGGGGGGGGGGTGTCTGACATCTTCCTCCCGCTTAAGCAAGCCCCTGAACTCTATGAGTCTCAGTTGCAGACTAATTTTTTGGATTCACAATGGGCCATTTGAATTATAAAAATCCGAATGAGTTGGTACATCCATTTAAACTTTTACCAACTAGCGACTCTGGTTAATTAGTCTATCATTAAAATCAACCTTTCAAAACTCCGTCGACATTTATGTCAGATTTTTCCAAAATCACCCTTAAGCTAATTAATCTCAAAAGATAAATAAAGGGAGTAGAGAGTAGGAAAAATTTAAAATCTTCCTCCGGCGTCAACTGTAAGAACTGTGTTAATATATAGCACTGTAAATAGGGTTATGTATAATTATTAATGAAATAAAATTTATTTGGGAATTATTTTGTGTAAGTGTTACGAATAAATATATATATATATATATATATATATATGTGTGTGTGTGTAATTATTTTTCAATCGAGCAATAAGAGTTTAATAGCCAATTAGGGCTACTTGCGTTAAGAAATTAGTGGAACAAAGAGGAAAGCCAAGAGATTAGAATTTATCAAGTTAAGCTTATGTTATTAACTAACAGAGCATGAAATACTAGCCTTGTGTGGCAATGTTAGAAGACTTATGTTAATTATGCTAGTAAGGGCCAAAAGAAGTTAAGTAATTAACCTAGTTAACAAACCTTAATACACTGCTAATTGGGAGAGTCCAAGAGACGGCTTAATATAGCCCAACCTCAAGCCTATGGCATGCCCTAGCAAACCTTGCAAGAAGCCCGAAACCAAGCCCAAGTCCAAGTTCAATGCATGGCCCAAATGTGGAGAAGATGACATAAACATGCTTTTAAAAGATGATGTAATAAAGGAAGGATAAAATAAAGCAAAAATAGAAGGGAAAAGGAGGGGGAGTATCCGACCATTATGGGCCCCACATGGGGGAGAAATTGTGGTCAAAAGTGGGCCCCATTTAGGAAGAAAAATGTGAAAAAAAGGTTGCTTCATTTTTGCCTTTACACATTTCTTCACTCCACCTCCATAAAACCATCATTTTTATTATCAAATCCTTTGCATAGTAAACCTTTGGATTAAGCCTTTAAGTGTGTTTAACCTAAGTGTTAGATGATTAAAGGAGGGTTAACTAAGGTTATGATGAGGCCTATAAATAAAGGAAGCATAGAAAGCTTGCAAGAGTTCACATTTTCAGCATTTCCAAGTTAGTAAAAGTTAGGAAGTTGGAGATAGTATGAGCAAGGAAAGCAAGTAGCTTGAGAAGAAAAGAGAGAGGGAGACCCATGGCTGGGAAGTAGACAAGGAGGGAGAGCTAGCAAGTCCATACAATCAAGAAGAGCAAATTATCACCAATCTTTAGCATGGAGGTATAAACTCTAAAACCCTAGCTTTTCTTTCTAGCTTAGATTTTGTTTTTTGCATGGTTGTTGTGGGAGGATTATTTATATGGAGGATCATGGTGGATCCTATAGTGTAAGGATTGTTATGTTGGAGTATATGTGCTTATTACATGTTAATATGCATGAAAATAAAGAGAACATAAAAGTTTTCTTAGAAAACCTAAAAGTCAGAAAAAGGTCAATTTCTAAAAACAGGAAACTGAAATTTGAAGAAGCATAACTGATGAGTGGTTTTTTTACCTATAAATTGAGTACTTCTGGTTTGAGGATTTGTGAGTTTTCGAGTATTTTCTATTCCTTTTTATGTGTTATTATGTTTTTATATAGGAAATGAAGTTAGAAGCTATTTGATTGCATTTTAGTAAAAATCTGGTTAAGTTATCACAAGCCAAGATCATTTGGAGAAGCATTACAATTTTCAGCTGTTGGGCAAATTGATCTCTGGAATTTCACTTAAGGTTTGGATGCTGTTAGAGTTTCAGAAGGAGAAAATGGTCTTCGTGAAGTTTTAGAGGACGTCTTAAGCTTTTCAGAAAGGGGTGGTTTGTAAAAATCCGAGTTCGTTTAGGCTTCCAAACATTGTTTCAAAAAGTTGATTTGAATTCTGAGTGGAGTTGGATTCCTGTTCGAACTAGTAAGCTTAAAACGGCCATAACTTTTTGTCTAGGAAGAGTTATGCGACATGCCACTAGTCAAAACGAAGCTCGCGAAAAGATCTACAGGAGGGAGAAAAACGTGCTACACAACTGTGCTATTATAGAGTGATGCTGCACTACTATAAGGCGTTGTTGCGTTGGTTTCGCTGCCAGACCAAGTTTTGACGCGTTTTTGCATGTTTTTGGCCCCCAATTGGATTCGTTTCTCCACAGATATTAGGGTTTGGACTTGTGACCTATAAATACATGATGTGAGGCACAAAATGGGGATAGCTAATAACCTACATATAACCTAACATCATTCAAGCTAGGGTTTTCACATCAGATTTCAAGGAGTAAGAAGGAGTGTAAGTATTGAAGGCAGAGTTGGAGAGCAAGGCTGCGTGAGACAACTTTTTTTTGTTTTGTTTTCTCTTCCTTTTATGTTTGTAATCTAAGATGTTACTTGGTTTATTGATGATGTTTTATTCCTACGCTATGAACTAACTTCTCAATTAAGGTTGCAATAGATCCCAATGCTTAGTTTTAATTGATTTACTCTCTTATTGGTTATTATTGATTATATTTGAATCGTTTATCATATTTTGTGCTTATTGATAATTGTCTAGCTAGCAATTATATTTGATAACCTAGATGAAATTAGAAGATGAATTCTTGGGTTAAGATCTGAATATGATGACATGTGAAAGTTTATTCTTCTTGTGGTGATTAACAAGATTTGCATATAGGATATGAATATGCCTATATGGTGACACATGTCGAGTTAATTATTCATGAGATTGAATAGCTTGCTAGTATTTAGGATAGGAGTATACCTAAATACCGTGTGTAGCCAATTTGGGAATTTGATCTTAATGAATTTATTTTTAATTATTTTGCATAGGAATATAGTGAATTAATTGGAATAAACTACTTGGAAAATGGTTTTATAAATAATTGTGAATTCTCGGTTAACGATTTGATATGATTAATTAATTGAAATGAGAGTGAAGAGATTTAAACGAAGCATTGAGAAAAATTGTAATCTTAACTTGTAAATCTGATTTTAATCCTTGTTAGTAGTTTAGTTTTATTTTAATTAGTTTAATTTTATAATTGAAAGTCATTTGTTTAAATAATATTGAATTGATACAAAGTTAGTACTTGGTTAATATTATTAAAATATTCCTTGTGGGATCGACACTCTACTTACTCTATATGACTTGTTGATCACGTATACTTGCGTGTGAATTGCCAATTACCAAATTGGGCAAACAAGTATTTGGTGTCGTTGTCGGGAAATATTACTAATAAATTTTTCAATATTAATTTCAATTAATTTGATCTTAATTAAAACATTATTTTCTGTTTTAATTTTTTTGTAGGTACATCATGGCTTCCTATAATGATCAATGGCCTTATACGAGAATGATACAGTCAAGAGCGACATGAAATTATGGACTCGATGCGATTTCTGCACTGGCTGCACAAATAGAGATACTTTCAGAGAAGATTGACGCTTTAGGGGCACAACATATTCAAAGTGCGGCGGTGATTTGTGATTATTGTCTGGAAACCATTTGAGTCATTAATGCACCGTCACTTTCAAGTCGATACAGTATGGTGGCAACTCAGCAACTATAACAACAATTATCATCACGATTGGAGGAATTATCCGAACTTTGTATGGAGGGATGATAATCAAGCCCCCCCAAGAAGAGAAAATGTCGAACTTAGAGAAACTTCTTTCCAAGTACATAGTGCTGAGTGAGGAGCGAATGGAGCCAAGATGCAAAGATTTAGAATCTTGAGAACCAATTGGGATAACTTATTGACACCGTTAACAATTATTCTTAAGGTGTGTGTTTCCAAGCAACATGGGTCCCGAGACTGATGGAATATCCACGCCAAAGCTACAAACGGACATGGTAAAAGAGGTTGATGCGGAAGATGAGAAGGAGAGTGGGGAGCAGGAAAAGAAGGCGGGATTAGCTCCAGCCTTGATTTCCAATGCCAATGAGCAGATTTTGATACTGTCCCATATGTCTTTTCCACCAAAGCTCAAGGATCCGGGTAGCTTGACAATCATGTGCTCAATTAGTAGTCAATTTTTCATCGGCAGTGCTTTAAGTGACATAGGAGCCAACATAAATTTAAAGTCATGGTGGGATGAAAGGAGTGGACATGTAAATTGCCAGTTAGGTTTGAAGGAACTTACAAATTTTAAATTACTACTGGAGGACATGTTTGTCAATGTTCGAAGAGAAATTGGATAGGAAGATGAAGAAGTCGGGCTGAAGACTATAAACCAAGCGCTTGTTGGGAGGCAACCTAAGTTTACTTTTCAATTTTTGCAGTTTAATTTTGTAGGCTATATTTAGTTGCAATTTAATTAGTGGTGTCAATTGTTTTTAAGTATCAAGTATTGAACAAAATGGATTACACTTCTGACTTAGCGGACGAGGAGGACGCTGACTTGGCCAATTAACCGGTACTCAGGGAAGTCCTATGCTTTTACTTGTTATATTTTTGACATTGAGGACATTGTCTAGTTTAAGTTTAGGGGTGTTGTTCCATGTTTTTGTGTTATTTGGTACTTGAGCAATTTTTTTTTATTTTAGATTTACATGTTAGATAGTATGTTTAGGGTTACTTAAGCAATGAATTAATTATATTTATGATGGCTGATGAAAAAAGAAAGAGAGTTTAATTTTTAATTTTTGTGAAATTAAGAAGCATGCTTAGTTTATATTTTGATTTATTAGTTGGTTTTACATTGTTTGTGATCCTTTTGCACTTAAAAGCACATATCCATTTGTTTAACTAGTTGGGACTTACCAATATATATATTGGTTGAATGCTTCTGGGAGATATCATTGAAACTCTAAAAATTTATTTTAGCATTATTCAAAGTGAAATTTAGGTTTTGATGTAAGTTTGGGAGAAATCTTGGATTATTTGAAAAATTAAATTTTGAACCTTCCCAAGTTGAAAAAAATGAATCATGTGGTGAGTCGAGATGGAACGTAAAACACACTCACTCATAAACACATGCAGCGAGATGGAGCGTAAAACGCACTCGTTTAATGGGAAGTGAGATGGAGCGTAAAACACACTCACTGGGATCTATCGCCAGTGCTACCAAAAATAAAAACCTTACTTAACTATACGAACTCTGCACTAAACACAATATCCACCCTTCAATGAAACTAATAGTCCTAGATAACAACAAGCTCTGTTATCCGAAATTCCTCTTAGATTGTCACTTAATGAAATAAGCTCGTCACAAGATTCTAACTATCATATAACCTAAAACAAGCTCTTTAGATTTAATATGATAGCAACATTAAGAACTAAGGAATTAGACTTTTCCAAGCAACAAACACATACGCTCGGATTTGTTTAACCTGTCTTCTGATAATCATAGCAATAAACCAAAAGCTTGACCACAATCAGTATTACTAACTGCTACTTGTGATTAGAAACAATATCAATTACGTAATATTATTCCTGAATCTAGCACATATTATCAACTAACCAATTTAATCCTACAGAAACCAAATCAGTTAATCAAATAATATTTAACAATTAAAACAGATTATCAGAATAAGTTTCATATAAGCAGGAATAAATATTATATATTTAATCAAACCATAAACTGTTACTAAGGATCCACGTCCCCTTCAACTGAATAAAAGAAAACTAGCCTGACATGCTTCTATGAACTCTCTGAATATGATAAAACTCTCTCTATGATCTGATGATCTCTAACAATTACAAGTGAAAGTATTTATAGAAAAATCTCTAAAGCCTAAAAGAATTCTAAACTAATTCTGCTTCGGAAGTCTTCACTTTGCAAGTATGGTAGGATTCTAAATCCTCCTCAATCTCTGAAATCCAACTTCAAGCAGCTTCCTTATCAAATTAGATTTTAATTTCCACATCCAAGTCTTCCTCAGTTTCCTTTTCCAGTTCGGCATCAATTTCCATATTGTTTTCAACTCAGATTCCATATCAGATTATATTTCCATAATCAGATATACTTTCCATGTAAGATTGTAATCCTATCTCTAAATCCTCATACGAATCGAACTCTAGCACTCCAATACTCTAAATCCTACTCAGAATAGGAATCATGCAAAATCGTCCAGAATCATAGAGTAATACTCCACTCCAGAACTTCGTAGAGTAGACATGACATCGTAGAGTGAACTGGGACAATCGTCGAGTTAACAACATCATCGTAGAGCAACAGGTCGTAGAGTGGATCTCGCAATCATAGAGTGTAACTAGGAATCGTCGAACAACTCCTGTCGAATTTTCTCGTAATCGTAGAGTTTCCAGACTTCACGTTAACACAACGAATGTAGGGCTCCCACTCAACGATCGTAGAGTACCAATGTCGACCGTAGAGTATTCCTGTAAAACAACATAAAACTCGACATTAAACTCCATTTTTACGGAATCATACCAAATACTTCTATAAATCAATAAATACCTCAATTAAGCTCATAAACACAGAAAACATATAATAATACTAAGTATAAAGGAACCAAAAACAGAATATTTTGCACCTATCAAATTCCCTCACATTTAGTCTTTACATGTCCTCATGTAAACAGAGATCAAAAACTTATCTGACTCAGCCCAACTAAACTTTCAAAGGGTTAGATTTCAATAAAGCACCACTGAATACTAATCATAGAACCCTGACTAACACCTCATCGGTCAACTCACAACAACAACTTTGTCATTCCCCACGGAACATCATTTAAATTAGAATACTTCCACACAAATATCTCTCATATGATCAGCATAAATACCCAACTTAACTATTATGGAACATCAACTGTGCACACTGACTCATAACTCAAAACCTGCTTTTCTTGCAATTCTTTTATACACCAGAACCTATAGTTTTCATTTTTCTAGGTGAATGCATTTTATGCTCCATTTCACCTTTTACACATTTTTTCTTCTTCAAGTGGGTGCATTTTATGCTCCATCCCACTTATGACTTTCCAGTGAGTGCGTTTTACGCTCCATCTCGCTCTTATGTTTATAGGTGAGTGCGTTTTACGCTCAATCTCAACCCACCACAAGAAATCTGCACTTTTTGTTCTTTTTCTCTTCCTTCTTTTTTTCAACACTGTTTGTTCTCATAATTCCCATCTTTTCTCTTTTTTTTCCAAGGTTCTGTAAACAACATAAACAGTCAAAACAACTCTTGGGTCACAAAATCAGTGCACAAAGTATAATCCCACAAATAACTTAGTCAAGTAAACATGCATCTCATATTCAAGCATTCATGCAAAAAAATTTCAATTCAAAATCAGTTCATGGATCCTAACTAAGTCATCATCATACATCAATCAATAAAGCATCAAATCAAATCCTGCAAATAAGCATCAATATTCACTCTACGATCTTATCCTTCAAAAACTTAGCAGAATACTACGATTGTTGGGTAAAGTCAGAAAAATTTTGAAATTTTTTTCCACTTCAGAGCACTATATCTAGCATGTCATATCCTACATAACTCAAATAATAATTAACCTAAACCCCTCCCCCACACTCAAACCTTACATTGTCCCCAATGTAAGACAATCATGCAAAGAAGAAAGTATCTAAGTAACATGCAACTAAAATAAAAAAGTAAAGGGATAGAAAAATCAAATCTGATTCATGGGTTGCCTCCCATGCAGCGCATTTGTTTAATGTAGTTTGCCCGACCGTAATCTGCTCAATCTCCATAAATTGGTTCCTCCAGTCCAACTATCTCAACATCTTCCACCTGATAACCTTCATAGAAAGGTTTGAGCATATGACCATTCACTTTGAATATCTTCCCTGTACTTGGTCTCCGAATTTCCACTGCACCATGATGAAAAATGTTAGTAATAACAAAAGGTCCAACCCATCTAGAACGCAGCTTACCTGGAAATAATTTAAGCGTTGAGTGGTCAAGGAGAACTTTCTGTCCCACAACAAAATTCTTCCTCAGAATCTATTTATCATGAAAGGCTTTAGTTTTATCCTTGTAAATCTTAGAACTTTCATAGGCTTCATTCCTTAACTCCTCTAGTTCCTGCAACTGCAACTTCCTATGCTCTCCAGCTTGATCCATATCCATGTTGCATTGCTTAATAACCCAAAAAGCTCTATGCTCCAATTCCACAGGTAAGTGACAAGGTTTTTCAAATACTATCCTATATGGTGACATACCAATAGGAGTTTTGTAAGCTGTTCTGTAGGCCCATAGTGTATCTGGCAACCTATATGGTGAATTTATTTTTTGTGTTTTTGAATTACTTGGAAATGGTTCAAGTGTGCTTAAATGTTTTAAATATACTTTTGATTCTATAAATTTATGTTTTGCCCTAATTTGTAGAGATTGATGTGAGAATTATAGAGTCGATGTGAAAATCTTTTATGAGTGTTTGATTATATGAGCTTATTTGAGTTATGACTAGTTTGAACATTTGGATGCACACACGCACTTAAAGGATCATGAGTAGATGTGAAACTGATGAATAGGTTGAAATTCTAGGCTTTGCATGTTCTTGAAAATTTTGCTTGAGTTGTCGTTTTAATAAAATCTTTGAGGCCATTGTTCAAATTTCGTATTGATTCGTAGCTAGAGTAGTTGTTTGTTAGAATTTGTTTTTGTTCTTAGTGTTTTTGCTTGAGGGCAAGTAAATATTCAAGTTTAGGGGTATTTGATTAGTGGTTTTTATACCTATAAATTGAGTACTTTTGGCTTAATAATTTGTGAGTTTTTGAGTATTTTCTATTTTTTTATGTGTTTTTATATTTTTATGTAGGAAATGAAGTTAGAAGCTATTTGGTTGCATTTTAGTTGAAATCTGGTTAAGTTATCACAAGCCAAAGTCATTTGGAGAAGCATTAAATTTTTCAGCTGTTGGGCAAATTGATCTCCGGAGCTTCACTTGAGGTTTGGATGGTGTTAGAGTTTCAAAAGGAGAAAATGGTCTTCGTGAAGTTTTAGAGGATGTCTTAAGCATTTCAGAAAGGCATAGTTTGTAAAAATCCAAGTTCGTTTGGGCTTCCAAACATTGTTTCAAAAAGTTGATTCGAATTATGGGTGGAGTTGGATTCCTGTTCGGACTAGTAAGCTTAAAATGACCATAACGTTTTATTCGGAAAGAGTTACGGGACCTGCCACCTGTCAAAACGAAGCTTGCGAAAAGATATATAGGAGGAAGTAGAATGTATTGTTGCGCTGATTTTGCTGCCAGACTAAGTTTTGACGCGTTTTTGAATGTTTTTGACCCCCAATTGGATTTGTTTCTCCACAGATGTTAGGGTTTGGACTTGTGACCTATAAATATATGATGTGAGGCACAAAATGGGGATAGGTAACAACCTATATCTAACCTAACATTATTCAAGATAGGATTTTCACATTATATTTCAAGGAGCAAGAAAGAGCGCAAGGATTGAAGGCAGAGTTGGAGAAGAGGTTGTGTGACACAGTTTTTTTTATTTTTTTTTCTCTTCCTTTTATGGTTGTAATCTAAGATATTACTTGGTTTATTGATGATTTTTTATTCCTACGCTATGAACGAGCTTTGCTATATGTAATGATCTGTGCAATGACTTGTACAATGACCTTTGTAAAATTGTGGTTGGTCCCACCATTTTTTTGTGGGGCCCACCACAATTTTACAAAGGTCATTGTACAAATCATTGCAAAACATCATTACATATAGCAAAAGCCGCTATGAACTAACTTCTCAATTAAGGTTGCAATAGATCCCAATGTTTATTTTTAATTGATTTACTCTCTTATTGGTTATTGTTGATTATATTTGAATCATTTATCATATTTTGTGCTTATTGATAATTGTCTAGCCAGCAATTATATTTGATAACCTAGATGAAATTGGAAGATGAATTCTAGGGTTAAGATCTGAATATGATGACATGTAAAAGTTTATTCTTCTTGTGGTGATTAACAAGATTTGCATATAGGATATGAATATGCCTATATGGTAACACGTATCGAGTTAATTGTTCATGAGATTGAATAGTTTGCTAGTGTTTAGGATATGAGTATACCTAAATACTGTGTGTAGCCAATTTGGTAATTTTATCTTAATGAATTTATTCTTAATTATTTTGCATAGGAATATAGTGAATTAATTTGAATAGATATGTTTATATAACTACTTGGAAAATGGTTTTATAAATAATTATGAATTTTCGGTTAACGATTTGATATGATTAATTAATTAATTGAAATGAGAGTGAAGAGATTTAAGCGAAACATTAGGAAAAATTATAATCTTAACTTGTAAATCTGATTTTAATCCTTATTAGTAGTTTAGTTTTATTTTAATTAGTTTAATTTTATAAATGAAAGTCATTTGTTTAAACAAGATTGAATTGATACAAATTAGTACTTAAATAATATTAATAGCATATTCCTCGTGGGATCGACACTCTACTAACTCTATATTACTTGTTGATCACGTATACTTGCGTGTGAATTGTCAATTACCAAATTGGGCAAACAATAACTCTTAGCCTATTTCGAATTTTTGAGTATGGTAAACTTCTAGAGTTAGATATATGAGTCCTCTAAATACTCTAACTAAAATTTTCAAAAAATACCTTGTAGATTATTTGTGCTGGAATTTCTACCAAAACAAGATAAATCTGGAAAACCCTAAAAAGTAATCTGCCTATTTTTTGGGCGGATTGTTTTGTCCATTTAAACATTGTAATAAATTCAATCCTTTTGGGACATGAAACTATATGGTATAATGAAGCTCCTGTCCGAAAATGAACGTATTCCGACCTCGGATGAGTGAGTTATGACCAATCAAAAATTAAGATTTTAAATACGAAAACTTCTATAACTTTAGTTTTACAACTCTGATGGACACGAAATTTTAACTGGAAGTTCACGTTAATGTGTATGAGATACTGACCAAATTAGGTGATTTTTCGAATTATGTACGATATAACAAAATTTGCTAAGTTACGAATTAAAACGACCCTTTGAAAAATACTTAATAAAGTTGAAAAATTATAATAAAATTATTTTTATGTGTAGAATGTATTTAAATATGTGTGGCCAGAAGAGAAAAATAATAATAAAATGGTTAAAATGAAGTAGTATGCACATAAGCCAATCATATTTGATATGATGTAGCATATACTTTGTAATCTTATTCGTTTATTAAAGACATTTTCATTATTTAAATGATGTTGTGTTATTTAAAATGTGATAAACCCATAGTTTTGAGCAATGTTTTTAGAATCATGATGGTGATCATGTTAATGAGATCTAAATTCTAGATAGCTCACAAACTAAAATTGTTCCTAATCGTTGGATTACTAAAAAAGGGATTAGTGAATCCGGATAGATTAGTACATATGTTGCTTGCTCTTAGGAAGAGGATGATTGATCTCATAATCATTTGTGTGGAGACACTAAAGCAATTATGTAGGTGCTTATTGGAGAATAAGTTCACTGAACGTGGCTCGCTAAGGACTACCTAATGGAGTTTTACTCGCCTGTCAATAGAAATTCCTCTAGTGATAGTAGTACAAGTGATCCTTGGACTTGAGATCATCATAGTATCTTGTGTATAATGAGTTATACTTTGACATGTCCCTTAAGACCTTCAGGGTATATCAAAGGGTATGATTGGGTATAATAATTTGTACATGGAGATAGGTGAATGATCAACAAAGAATCTACCACATCTAGTAAAAGATGTGAATGTCCTATGTGATTCGATAAATGACAACTTAGTAGTCCTTGGCCAAGGCAGAATGAAATTAGAAAGGAGTTTCTAATTTGCATTATTTAGAATTGTGCATTTGGGAATCGAAATACATATAATTAAATAAAGTAAGACTTGACAGTAATTCCATATCTTATATTTAATTGGGAAATTGTATGGTAGAATGATTGAATTGTACGGTAACTATGCACTAAAATGTTCTTTTGTGATTAATGTTGAAATCTATATTATTTGGAAAGTCGTTGATCGCTTAGGGGGCTTACCCTTATTGTAGAATAAATATTATTTAATTAAATAAATTAAATAATTTAATTTATTTATTTAAATAAGATTAGAATTGTTCTAATTGATTTATTCACAACCGGTTTAATATGGAGAACCTAAAGGGTCACACCGCAAAAGAAAAATATTTGTTTAAGAAGTAAATGGCATAATTGTAATAATAAGTTAAGTGTATTTAATTTAATCTATGGAGATAGAATAAATTAAATAGCTTAATATTTATTATTTAATATTTTAGAAATATTAAATATAAATCAATAAGAGGAGTCTTATTATTATTATTACTATTACTATTATTTAATTCCTAATAGGGATTGAGAATTAATTAATAGAAGTACTCTCTCATGAATTCGTAATTAGATTAGGAGTTTAATTTAATTAAAAGAGTTTAATTAGAATAGAAACCCTAATCCTAAATAGTTTAGGGGAGGGTTTTCCTACATCTATAAATAAGAGAAGTCTTATCATAGATTAGGATTATACACACTTATATAAGAATTGTGGAGAGTATTTACAATTTTTATAGAGATAGAAACTAGGGTTTCGCCAACACTCATCTTCTTGAACAAGTATTATTCCTTGGTGGATCACCTCTAGAGGCCAAACATTTGGGTAGCTAATGTTGATCAAGGGAAGGATAATTGGTGGAATTCAAGGAGAACGCGAAGGAATTGGAGTTGAACTTATACCTGAGGAAGCTAGAATTCTACAAGGGTATAATTATTATACTCCATCTCTTTCGTTTAATTAATAATTGTGCATAAAGAAAGATTATGGTGATGGTTTGTATAAAATTATAAAATCTGATTTTATCGCGCTTCCGCTTTATTTATGTAATTTGATTGTATCTTCGCGTTATATACAAACCTAACAGTGGTATCAAGAGCCAAACTTTATGCGAATTATTAATTGTTTTGATTCTGCATATACATTGATATGTGTTTAGAACAATTTAATTGGGCATAACTGTTTGTGTAAAATTATTTTGTTTATTTTTATTAAAAAAACGTTGGTCAAAGTCAACGGTAAAACGTTGACTGGTCAACTGATGACGTGGCACTGGCTGCTGATGTGGAGTTGACCGGCCAACTGTTGACTGCTGATGTGGCACTGACTGGTCAACTGTTAACTGCTGACGTGGCGTTGCCTGATCAACCTTTAAAAATGAAATAATTAATTTGGGGCTAGAAGGTTTTGAACCATTGACCTATTGGTCATATGTTGGAAGCCTTACCACTACACCAGAATCACTTTTGATTATGAATCAGAATGTTTAATATTTAAACTATATAATTCTGGGTTTGAAGTTTAACTTAAAGGCTTGTTTGATTATTTCTTTTAAAGGTTTATGATCAAGAGTTGACCTCATTTTTTTATTTTTTTTATTTTTTTGTAAATTAAAATAAAGAAGTTTATTTTGATTTGGAATTTGATTAAAAAATAAAGGAGTTTATTTTTTTTTCAAAATTGGATAAATTAAAATAAAAGAGTTTATTTTGATTTGGAATAGGATTAAAATAAAGAAGTTTATTTTAATTAGAATTGGATTTCATGATAACTAATTAGAGTTGGAATTGGATTCCATGATAACTAATTGGAGTTGAAATTGGATTTTATACTAACTAATATTGCCCATTAAATAATATCAATGCATATATGGAATGGTTTTATTATTCATGAGATGAATGTTATTTATTGATGCATATGGAGATATGTATGATAATAAATAGGGATTGATTATGGACTATTGACCAATGTGTGATTGGATTTATTTTAGAGGATACTTGAATGAATGGTTTTTATAAATGGGGTTTGCGTACCTCGTCTTCTCTAGTTTTTCTTGATGTAAATTCTATATTCCTCCTATGCACTTCCCATTGACTGCTGATCAAGGTTTCTATTTATTGTAAATAGTTTATGTAATAGGACTGCTTAGAATTAATTTTGAAGAATTGGAGACAAAGGAGCAAGGAGCGCTTGAAGACCCATTTGTAATGGAGCCCGGGATTTAAATGTAACAGTTATATTTAAATTTAATTCTTGCAACCTAGGTTTGACCTCTTGGTTCACTTGGTGGCTCTAGTGAACCAAACTAGAATAAAAGTCCATAATCAATTCAGGTAGAATATAGTATTCTATATGTGCATGTTTACTATATATATATATATATATATTTATACATCATATTTCGCATGTTAAATAATATGACGCGCATTTTATATATATATATGTACATGCGCGCTAAACAAGATGAGACTAATAATAACAAACCCCTCAAAGAAATTATATTAAGTCCTAAACGTTCAAAGATATTTAGAATATCGAACGTTACCTTCTAGCATGGTAAAGCGATAGAGTATTAAATATTTAATATGAGTTTGTTGTGTCACACAAGGCAAGTATTAAATATTTAAGATGTTGCTTTATCACATTTGATGCTTATAAATAGACTGAACGATGTTGTTTTGTTATGTCACACAAGGACAGTGTTTTTCTTTCGAATATATGGAAGTGCTAGGTTGGACTTAACTTGGATAATTTTGATTCGGATGTGTCACACTTGATCAAAATAATCCAAGAGGCAAAATACAAGGAGTTACATAATGATGTAATTGACAATTATTGTCTACCTATTTATTTATATATTGTTTGTTGTGTCACACAAGGCTATATACATTTGAAATAGGATCCTTATTCTCACCAGTAAACCTTTAATTAGATTTGCCGAACTATATATAGAGGGTAATATAGTTTGATGAAAATAGTGGGAGATACCAATTTAAATAAAGACCTAATTTATTTTGGTAATTAATGAAGAAATGAATGTATACTAAAATGTTGTTAAATTACAAATTCATTTACAGAATTTTACAATGTCTAATTTACTATCACTGCGGAGCATATTATATGCTAATTAACCGGACCAAATTAAAAGGACAGGTTAAAGAATCTGAGAATAGTTCTCAAGGCTGAAAAGCTATCTTATATCCTTAATATGCATATCCCTGCAACGGTTGCAGACAATGCCTCTGAGAAAGAGATTGCTACTTTTAGAAAGTGGCAAGATGATGCACAGTTGGCTCAATGCATCATGCTCGAATCATGAGTAACGAGCTTTAGCGTCAGCATGAAACTATAGATGCTCCTACTATACTCCTGCACCTTCAAGGAGTTGAATGGTGAGGAAAGTAGGACTATTAGATATCAGATATCTAAGGAGCTTTTCCAATCTAGAATGACCGATGACACTACAAACAAATGTCCTAAAATGATCAATCTGATTGAATAATTGGGACAACTGGGTTTTATAATGGATGGAGAGTTAATCCAAGATTTGATCTTGCAATCACTCCTGGACTCTTTCTCACAATTTGTTGTGAAATTTCACATGAACAAGCTATATATCAGCCTGCCTGAGTTGCTTAAATATGTTGAAAACTGTAAAGAGTCACTTTTCAACCAAGAAAGACCAAGTCTTACTAGTAGATGATTCTTCCAGGAAGCGGAAGAGGGCCAAAGGATCTTCTTAAAAGAAGAACAATTCAAAGAAGGTATAAGGAAATGCAATAACTAAGGGCACTAAGAACAAAACTGATGTAGATAGCAAAGGAGTTTGCTTCCACTGCAATAAGCCTAGACACTGGAAAGGAAACTGTAAGGAGCATCTTGCAGAGGCTAACCAGAAGAAGCTTAGTGAAGCTTCGGTTACAGATATAGGTTTGTTCATCATTGAAATAAATCTTTCTGTAAGTTAAGGTTCTACTTGGGTATTGGATACCGGCTATAGTTTTCACGTATGCAATCCAATGCAGAGACTAAGCAGAAGTAGAAAGCTAAAAAAAGAGTAAGTAATCTTACGTGTGGAGAATGGAGCAATGGTTACTACATTAGCCGTAGGAACTTATAGTTTAGTGTTGCCTACGGGCAAGTCTATTAAGTTAATAAGTTGTTATTATGTTCCAGTTCTCTTTAGAAACATTATTACTTCCGTTATTAGACAAGGAAGGTTCTGGTATTATATTTAAGAACAATTGTTGTTCTATTTATAATGATAATGTTTTGTTTGAAACTGGAAGATCACTTGATGGACTTTGTAAACTTGACTTACATGAAAAATAATTTTGCAAATTGAACAAACTAGTAAAAGAAAAAGGAGATGGTCATTCAAAGAGTTGAATATATGTACTTGATGAAATACAAGTCTGAATCATTTGAAAGGTTCAAAGAATTCAGAAGTGAAACAAATTGACAAAGTATTAAGATTCTTTGATCAGATCGAGGACGGAATACTTGTGCAATAAGTTTCTAGATCATTTCAAAAATGGTATTTTCTCACAATGGATACCTCCTGATACACAATAATTGATTGGTGTATCTAAAATGGAAAAATTGTACCTTGTTGGACATGGTGTGGTCCATAATGATTTTTAACGAATTCCAGTATCCATCTAGGGTTATACCCTAGAAACGGCTGCATATCTATAAAGTAAGGTAACCTCAAAATCCGGCCCCAAGACTCCATAAAAGTTATGGATGGGGAGGATTCCTAGTCTTAAGTAAGTTAAGATAAGGGGTTGTCCAACTTATGTGAAAAGGTTTCAAAAGGATAAGCATGGGACAAAATCTGACAAGTGTAAATTTATGGGATATCCTAAAAAAGGTTTAGGGTATTATTACTATAATCATACACGTTGCCTTCTTGCATAAAGGTGTTTATCATTGAACGAGCCAGTGGGAGGGTAATAGATCTTGAAGGAGTTCAAGAACCACAAAGCACTTTGAGTCAAACCGAGGAACCTGCAGATAGACCTATTATACCACAACCGAATCGTAAATCTGGAAGAGTACCGAAGATACCTAGGATGTATGGATTCATCATAGAGGATGATGATGAGGTACGCATCATAGAGGATGATGATCCAGTTATATACGATGAGGCTATGAGTAGTAGACACTCAGAGAAATGGCATATGACCATGAAATCCGAAATGGACTCCATGTATGGGAACCAAGTATAGACTCTGGTTACTCCACCGAAAGGCATAGTGCCTAAAAGGTATATATGGGTCTTTAAGAGAAAGACTGGGGTAAATGGCAAGGTGGAGACCTATAAGACTAGACCTACATTTGGATTTTGTTTGTGATTGTAGCTTATTACGAAATCTGGAAAAATGGATGTGAAGACGTCCTTCCTCAATGAAGACTTGAGGAGAATGTATGTATGATATAACAAGAGGAATTTATTTCAAAGGTTGAAGCAAATCGTGTTTTAAGCTACAATGATCCATTTATGGATTGAAGCAAGCTTCTCAAAGATGGAACATTCTTTTCGATGAGAAACCAATGCTACAATCAGTAAAGATAAAATTTTCTAAACTTTCCTCTATGAATAACTTGGGAGGAGCATCCTATAAATTGGGGATATAAATCTATATAGATAGATTTAAAAGGATGCTCGGCTTAACCCAAGGAATGTATATTCATTCGATACTAAAGGCGTTTAACATGGCAAACTCCAAGAGAGGTCTCATGATGATGAGCCATGGAGTGTATCTCTTTAAATTGTCCTCAATAAAAAAGAGATCGCATGAGTTACTATAATGTATGCAATGAATATACAAGGCCTGATGTTGATCAGTCATATTCTGGAGAAGATCACTGTAAGACAGTGATAAACATCTTTAAGTACTTAACCGGTACTGAAGATGTGATCATGATTCATGGTAGGTCTGAATTAAAACTAGAGGGTTAAACAGACTCAAGTTTTTTAGACTGACCAAGACGATAACAAATCCTTTTTAGGGTAAATCATTACCTTGAATGGTGGTGCAGTGAATTGGAAAGGTTCCAAACAGCAAAGAGTTGCTGGTTTAGTGACAAAGACAAAGTATATAGCTGTAAATGAAGCTGCAAGTTGATTGTTTGGATGAAAAGTTCATTACAGAACTAGGAATAGTTCCTAAGTCTCATCTTGGATTCAAACATGTGTTGCGGCACTTTTATTTGATTAGAGGAATCATTGAAAGAAGAAAAAGTCCCTATAGAGATAGTGGACTCTCAAGAACAACATTGCATATCTATTTACTGAAGCTTTATCTAACAGCAAGATGATCGTCACTTATAGAAGAAGGGTATTAGATACTATGGCGATTGGCTTTGGTGCAAGTGGGAGATTGAAAGTAGTATGCACATAAGCCAATCATATTTGATATGATGTAGCATACACTTTGTAATCTTATTCGTTTATTAAAAGCATTTTTGTTATTTACATGATGCTGTGTTATTTAAAATGTGATAAACCTATAGTTTTGAGCAATGCTTTTAGAATCATGATGGTGATCATGCTAATGAGATCTAAATTCTAGATAGCTCATAAACTAAAATCGTTCCTAATCGTTGGATTACTAAAAAGGGGATTAGTGAATCCGGATAGATTAGTACATACGTTGCTTGCTCTTAGGAAGAAGATGATTGATCTCATAATCATTTGTGTGGAGACACTAAAGCAAGTATGTAGGTGCTTATTGGAGAATAAGTTCACTGAACGTGGCTCGCTAAAGAATACCTAATGGAGTTTTACTCGTCTGTCAATAGGAATTCCTCCAGTGATAGTAGTACAAGTGATCCTTGGACTTGAGATCATCATAGTATCTTGTGTATGATGAGTTATACTTTGACATGTCCCTTAAGACTTTTAGGGTATATGTGACACCCCAAATTCAGGTACCAATACCTCGAATTTGGTGCTCACGATAAAATACATCCATACACCTCTAAACAACATAAATTAACTAATGCGGAATAAATAAACATATGTTGTTCATTACAAAAGGTTTACTACGGTCCCAAGGTCTATAACCTTAAATAGAATACATCGCAGAATACATTAATAGTACAAAATTGCTCCATGATTACGTAACAGGATAGTACAAATAACTAATCCTTAAGCTTTTTTTTGCCTTTGTCCGCTTTGGAACTCCCCGGCTTAACTGCAATAGGTTCATGATATAGCAAGGATGAGCAACGAGTTTGCTCAGTAAGTTTAAATACAAGAATGAAGATATATCATGAATGAGTAAGAATGATAGCTGCATAGATCAATAATTTATGAACATTGATGAAATAGCTGAAATGACATAATCAAAGTTCAAATGAAACAATGAATATTGATTATTTACTGCTGAGTGGTCCAATAGACCATGAACTTTTAGCTAAAGAGTCAATCATTCAACTAACTCTTTTAAAACCTGGCCCCGTCAGTTGTACTCGAGGGGATCAGCCTCTTGTACATCATGTATATGCATAACATTTAACTTTGACTGCATCGAATAGCCGACACATTAAAATCTCCTAATAAGGGTTGCTCTCTCAATCCAAGAATCCATACCAACTACTGGTTTGGATAGCGTTTTAAAATAATAACATGTACTTATCTAGCCGAAACAAGTGGTGTAGACTATTTTCTTAAACAGTTCATGAATGAAGAACTTAAACGCTTCACAATCCAACAACAGATCTTGAATTCAAATGCACAAGGTGCGAATATCAATAACTACCTTTGATGTGGAGTAATTCACAATAATTAATCCATTAATATAATTTGAACGTAATAACTCAATTCGAGCCATGAAAGTTGCAATAAGATAGAATACTTGCTCAATAAGTAAATCGAGTTAGGATAGGAAACTTGCAATAATATAGAATAATTGCTCAATCAATAAATTGAGTTAGGGTAAAGAAACTTGCCTAACACAAGGGTTAGACAAGGATTAAAGAAGAACTTGCATTCAATATATAGAAAGAATGAAGTTAGGGAACTTGCCTGAAGCGCTGCTACAATATTCCAACACACGCTCCTTAATATCCTTCACAATTAGGTACATATTCACATAACAATTAGTCACATACTCGATACCAAATATTTGTTTATACAACTATATAATGTCCCATTCAAATAAGAAACAAAATATTAAGCAAGGTCATGCCCACTAGTTACGGCGTTACAACACTTGTACGCCGGTACGCCCAAACTTGCCTATTCGAACGCCCAAGTGACACGCAATTGCGTATGCCTAGCATGCTCATTATATTTATCTAATACTCATTGGTTAATGCTAAGTATCATTTTAATACAGAACATTCATGATTTAAGACTTAGAACATTGTCTTATATTGTCGGAAGCATTACACGTTGCACCCGCGAATGACCGACGCCCTCTATTTGCACAACAATCCTAAAAATAGTCAATTTCATAATTGATACATGTGATAAATCTTAATTCTAATTAATGGAAGTTGTTGGTCTATCTCTAAGCTTTCCGAATTATCTTGAATCGCCCTAATCCGAGTTCGTATGAGAAAGTTATGGTCATTTTACTAAGAGGTGTTCATGCTAAACATTTTGGATTCAAACAGTCAGCAAGGCCTCCGTGATTTCATGGAGGCTGCGCCACAAGGGCAGCAAGGCCTCCGTGAAATCATGGAGGCTGCGCCAATGACCAGCGGGCTTAGCAAGGCCTCCGTGAAATCACGGAGGCTGCGCCAATGCCCAGAATTTGCAGATTTGCCACCTTCGTGCAATCCGACCTTTCTTCACTCCAACCTCCATAACTTCTTCTATACACGTTCAAATTGGTCCGTTCTGGACTCTATGGACTCCTAAGACATAGAGATAAAACATATCCAAAATTTAGAGCTATCCATCAATATTAACATGGCTAAATCTTGGGCTAGAGTATCAACTCATGCTATATTTTCTTGTTCTTGGTGTTCTTGGTGTTCTTTACAAAAATCATCATCTTTGTTTTAATCCCTTTTTACTCCATTCCAACTGGGTTAAACTCATAACCCATGGAAGTACAATATCATAATAACAAACGAATTAAACAAACATGAAATCATAGCTACAAGGTCCTCTAAATCATCCAACAGTCCAAAGTCTATGTTTTGTCCATTGTTCTTGCTCCATTAAGCCAAGGTACAGATTTGTTCTATTTTTGTTCTACTTTGATGTTATTAATGGCTTATATCACCTCTTAACAACATTTACAAATATCCAACACAAACAAAAACAACAAGAATCGCAGCAAAGATCATCCATGAGCTAAAAAGCTCCAAAAACCTTCAAAACTCGAAAATCTTCACAAAATCAGTTTTGTGAAGATTGTTTACCTCTACAAATCTCTTATAGAGGTTAAGAAGGCTATTAGGCTTTACTTTGAGTTCTTGTTCCTTGCTTTGGCTTCCTTCTCTTTTTCACCCGTGCACCACCTCTCTCTCTCTCTCTATAGACTTCTTCTTCTTCCTTCTTCCTTCTTCCTTCTTCCTTCTCTCTGCACTCTCTCTGTAACTGCAACTCTCCCTCACTTTCTCTACCTGCTAATGGGCTAACTTGGAATGGAAGAGCAAGGGAAGTGGCGTGGGAGGAAATGAAATGGAAGAGGAGAAGTGGAGGAGTAATTTAGGGAGAAGTGGGTTTGTGGCTCAAGGACTTGCCCAACAATTTCAAATGTTTGCCGGCAACTCCTTTCACGCTCTCATTTGATTGGTCTAAATTGGTGGGTTGGTTCCCTCTTGGAGTAACAAGCCAAAATAAATATCCAAATACACAAAAATATATCCGAAAACTCCCACTTTTGTACCAAAACTGGTAAATAACTCTACCCAAAATTAAAATGGGTACTCTCATAAATTATTGAGACGCATAAAAATAATTATTACGGGATTTGTCTATTTATTCGGAACACCCATAATATACCCTTCGGATACGGATAAAATTACGTATCAGATCAAATAAAATTTCTGACGCTTGAAAAAATTATTCGTTCGCATACACGCATTAACAAAATTATTCAACATCGAAAAAGATGAAAAAAATATCTGGCATGAATAGTGCCTCGTGAAATGTGCCCCGTGAATAGTGATTTAGCGACGCAACGCAAAATCAATTATTCACTTAAACAAAACTATAACACGTAAAATTTCATGCATTCACATAATCCAGGTTGTCACACAACATTTAAACATGCAACATAAAAATAATATTAATAAAGTATAATATATTCATTAATATTCAAAAAAATCGAATTACAAGGCAAATCCAAAATTCCCGGTCGTTACATCTTCCCCCTTATAAGAATTTTGTCCCCAGAATTATGGTCTAGGTACGGAAAACTTAATATGGGTTCACTCAAAAAGATGCGGATAATTCTTCCTCATCTTCTCCTCTAGCTCTCACATGGCTTCTTCAGCTGCGTGGTTCCTCCAAAGTACTTTGACCGAATGGATGACCTTATTTCTTAACGTCTGCTCCTTCCTATCTAATATTTGGACAGGAATCTTTTCATATGACAAGTCTCGCTCAACTTGAATCGGTTCATAGGATATCACATGCTTGTAGTCGGGTTTATACGGCCGCAACACAGAAACGTGAAACACATTGTGAATGTGCTCAAGTTCAAGACGTAGAGCTACCTCGTACGCCACTTCACCTACCCTCTTTAAAACTTCAAAGGGTCCTACGAACCTAGGACTTAATTCCCTTCTTTCCAAATCTAATCTTCCCTTTCCAGAGAGATACCTTCAAAAATATAAAACTGCCAACTATAAAGTCTCGCTTCTGACAATATAAATCGGCAGATTTCTTCTGTCGGTCCTGAGCCGCTACCAATCGAGCTCTTATCATTTTGATAACATCCATAGTCTGTTGCACCAATTCAGGTCCCAACAGTCTTCGTTCACCGACCTCATCCCAACACAGAGGTGTTCGACACTTCCTCCTGTATAATGCTTCATATGGCGGCACGATAATACTCGCATGATAACTATTATTATAGGTAAACTCCACCAATGGTAGGTGATCATCCCAGTTGCCTTTAAAATCCATCACACATGCTCTAAGCATGTCCTCCAGTGTCTGAATCGTTCGTTCGCTTTGCCCATCCGTTTGAGGATGATATGATGTACTCAACCTCAACTGGGTTCCCAACCTCTTTTGCAAGCTCTTCCAGAAATTCGACGTGAAACGCGGATCTCTGTCAGATACAATAGATACCGGCACTCCATGCCGTGACACAATCTATTTCACATATAACTTTGCTAGCTGCTCCAGATTGTACCTTATCTTGATCGGTAGAAAATGTACAGATTTAGTTAAACGATCCATGATCACCCAGATCGCATCGTAACCCTTCTGAGTTGGTGGAAGCCCCGTCACAAAATTCATCGTGATATGCTCCCACTTCCACTCCGGAATCTCTAGCGGTTGTAGCAGTCCACCCGGTTTCTGATGTTCTGCTTTTACCCTCTGACATGTCAAACACTGTCCAACACATTCCGTGACCTCCCTCTTCATGTTCGGCCACCAGAAGTGCTGACGTAAATCCTGATACATCTTGGTACTACGAGGGTGTATCGAATACCTTGTAGAATGAGCTTCCCGTAGAACCTCTTCCCTTAACTTTAGAACCATCGGTATCTAGATTCTCCCTTCAAACCTTAGCAATCCCGTGCTATCAATTTTGTACTTCAAATCCTCTCCTTCCGAGATTCGCTCCCTTTATGGCAACACATTCATCGTCCTTTCCTTGAACCTCCTTTATCTTGTCTAATAAAGTCGGACTCGCCTCCATTGCGAACAGTTTCTCATCTGTATTTGTCGAATACTTGACTTCCAACTCCAGTTTTTCCATATCCTTGATCAGTTCTTCTTGAGCTGTCAGCATCATCAACTTATCTCTGCCCTTCTACTTAGAGCATCAGCTACTACATTAGCCTTACCGGGATAGTATAGAATCTCACAATCGTAGTCCTTGATTAACTCTAGCCATCGCCTCTGCCTCATATTTAGTTCCTTCTGAGTGAAGATATACTTCAGACTCTTGTGGTCTATGTATATTTCACACTTCTCTCCATACAGATAGTGCCTCCAAATCTTCAGAGCAAACACCACTGCAGCTAGTTCCAGGTCATGAGTCGGATATCCCTTCTTGTAGTCTTTCAGCTGTCGTGACGCGTACGCAATGACCTTCCCATGCTGCATCAATACGCACCCAAGGCCTTTATGTGACGCATCACTGTACACCACAAATCCCCCTGCATTATCTGGCAGTGATAACACAGGTGCTTCACTAAGTTTTTCTTCAACTCCAAGAAACTCTCTTCACACTTATCCATCCACTGAAACTTCACAGTCTTCCTTGTTAAATTTGTTAACGGCGTCGCTATCTTCGAAAAATTCTGAATAAATCTCCGATAGTAACCCGCTAATCCCAAGAAACTTTAAACTTTTGTCGGCGTCTTTGGTTGTTCCCAGTTTATTACAGCTTCTACCTTCGCAGGATCCACTGATACACAATCCTTGTCAATCACGTGCCCCAAAAATTGCACCCTTTGTAGCCAAAATTCACACTTGGAAAACTTTGCATATAGCTTCTCCCCTCTCAGCGTTTCCAGGGCTATCCTCAAATGATCGATGTGTTCTTCCTCCGTCTTCGAGTAGACTAGAATGTCATCTATAAAAACTACAATAAATTTATCCAGGTATTGCTTGAACACTCTGTTCATCATGTCCATAAATGCTGCTGGCGCGTTCGTCAGCCCAAATGACATCACCAAAAACTCAAAGTGTCCATATCGAGTTCTGAATGTTGTCTTTGGAATATCCTCCTGCCTCACCTTTAGCTGGTGATACCCCATCCTCAAGTCAATCTTCGAAAAGTATTTCGCTCCCTTCAATTGGTCAAACAAATCATCAATTCTGGGCAACGGGTACTTGTTCTTAATCGTGAATTTGTTCAATTCCCGATAGTCAATGCAAAGCCTAAGCGATCCGTCTTTCTTCTTTACAAATAGTACTGGCGCTCCCCATGGGGATACACTCAGACGAATATAGCCTTTATCTAGTAACTCGTGCAGTTGAACCATCAATTCTTTCATCTCCACCGGTGCCATTCTGTACGGTGCCTTCGAGATCGGTGTTGTCCTTGGTACTAAATCGATTACAAATTCCACTTCTCTATCCAGCGGCAAACCCGGTAACTCATCTGGGAAAACATGTGGGAATTCCCTTACTATAGGTATCTGACCCAGCTCACCCCCTACTCTTTGGGTATCAACCACGTGAGCCAGATAACCTATGCAGCCCTTGCTAAGCAATCTCCTTGCTTGTATCACCGTCAAACAACGAGATTGTCTGGGCGATTTACTTCCATAGAATACAACCCTCGACTTATCTGGAGCCTTCAGGTGTATACATTTCTTCTGGCAGTCAATCACAGCTACATAATTAGACAACCAATCCATTCCAAGAATTACATCGAACTCTCACAACCGAATCGGTATCAAATTCACGTCCAACTTAAACCCTCTCAAATCGGCACAATAATTCTTATAAATGTAATCTACGGGGATAATTTATTTATTAGCTACTTCTACATTCATAGGATTCTCTAATTTCTCACGAGGTAAGTTTAACCGTTTAGCAAAATCTTCCAAAACAAAGGAACAGGTAGCACCCGAATCAAACAATACATATGCACTGATATTATTGATCGAAATAATACCTGACACCACGTCCTTCAATTCCATCGCATCCTGCACTGTCATTTTGAAGGTGCGTGCTACGGGTCTGTTCTGCTGTGTTGGTCCTCCGATAGTCAGCTTACTGTTGTTCCCTTGGTTATCATTGCCTACAACGCTCTTCCTCTTTGGGCAATCCTTCTTCTGATGATCTGAAGCGCCATAAGAGAAATAACTTCCTGCCTTCGCCTTTGGGCATTGTGGGGCAATGTGCCCCGGTTGACCACAGTTGAAACAAACTCATTTTCCTTTCATGCATTCTCCAAAGTGATTCCTTCCACATTTCTCGCATTTATTGCCCTTCCTTGCATCCCCTCCAGATTTGCTTCCTAACAGCTGATTATCGTTCCACTTTCTCTTATTTAGGTTACTTTCCCCACTGCTACCTTCCTTATGACCATCATGGCTCTTCTTCTTTTTTTGATCTTGGTTGTGCTTTGTCAAAGCTTCATTTCCTCCCTCCGCAATGATTGCTTTCTCAAGCAATGTAGAAAATGTGTTGATCTGCAAAACCGCAACCTTACTATACACCCAGGGCTTCAACCCTTGTTCAAATCTCTTCGCTCGCCTAACTTCGGTGTCCACCTGATGTGGAGCAAACCTAGCTAACTCGTTGAATTTTGCGGCATACTCCGCAACTGACATGCCTCCTTGCTTTAGTTCCAAGAACTTTATCTCCATACTTGCCTGCGTGCTTGCTGGAAAGTAATTTTTGAAAAACAACTCCTTAAAATGAGCCCATGCAATCGTGCCTTCCCCAGCTCGACCTTTGTTTACCTTCCACCAGTAATTTGCCTCACCTTTCATCATGAAAGTGGCAAACGACGTTTTCTGTTCTTCGGCCACTCGTGCGACCTCAAAAACTTTTTCTATTTCTTCTACCCATGTCTGGGCTTCAATCGGATCCGTACTCCCATGAAACTCCAGTGGTCCTACTAATTTGAAGTCCTTAAAGTTTGCCATGTGACTTCCTGGCTGATCAACCGCTACGGTTGGTCTGCCCTGCATCGCTTCTGCTAATAAGTTCACAAAAGTCCTCATAGGGTCTGCCTGACCCTCCTCGTTATTCACCGACTCTTCCACCCTTGTGTATCGGGGTTGTCTTCTCGGCGGCATTGTCTGTTTAATAGAAAACACTTAACGTTATAATCCCGTCACACCTTATACGCATCTATTCTAGAGCGACAATAAAGCAACACACGTAACACCAACGTTTATACTCATGTGCTAATAGTTAAAACATCACACATGATTACTCTATAGCATGCCGTTATGAAAGACATCATCCATCCCTTCATACCACAAAAAGGTGGGGATTTACTACTAACAACCACCCCTAACATATACTAAGGTTGGGTTTACAAACACAAATCACATACTGTTAGGCATACAAACAAAATAGTCTAACCAAGCATACTGCGCTCCACAACGCTAACATACTCCTTCTGCCCTAACTGGGTCATTAACTCTCGACTCAAGGTGAGATGAGTATGTCCCTCCTCAACTGGATGATGGTGCACACCATCCATCCACCTACCACTCGCCATGCTAAATGCATAGCCCATTCTATTTATCCTTCTCTAACTGGGTTCGCCGAGCCTCCACCTCTACCTGTAGACTCGCTCCCCATTGCTCCGACTGCTCTAGTCTACTACTCCACTCAACATCTCTCGCTAAGAGGTGATGTAAGAGGGTACTCAACTAAATAGGAGCTTCCTGCCCCAACTTGACTGGCTAAACTCAGGCATCCTACAGCCACAACAAAGACATTATAGACAATCAACACAGATAGTACCATAACAAAATACATTCATTGATGGGATGAATTTATATTTCATTATGTACAAACTCGGTTGATGAATTTCCACAATTCACCTCAGAACACAACTCGACTCAATGGATCTCCTCGACCCATCACCTAGCGTACTCAATACGAGTTTAATACTAAGGTTATAACCTAGGTTTCACATTCCTAAAGTTTATAACCTAAAGCTCTGATATCAACATGTGACACCCCCAAATTCAGGTACCAATACCTCGAATTTGGTGCTCACGATAAAATACATCCATACACCTCTAAACAACATAAATTAACTAATGCGGAATAAATAAACATATGTTGTTCATTACAAAAGGTTTACTACGGTCCCAAGGTCTATAACCTTAAATAGAATACATCACAGAATACATTAATAATACAAAACTACTCCACGATTACGTAACAAGATAGTACAAATAACTAATCCTTAAGCTTTCCTTTGCCTTTGTCCGCTTTGGAACTCCCCGGCTTAACTGCAATAGGTTCATGATATAGCAAGGATGAGCAACGAGTTTGCTCAGCAAATTTAAATACAAGAATGAAGATATATCATGAATGAGTAAGAATGATAGCTGCATAGATCAACAATTTATGAACATTGATGAAATAGCTGAAATGACATAATCAAAGTTCAAATGAAACAATGAATATTGATTATTTACTGTTGAGTGGTCCAATAGACCATGAACTTTTGGCCAAAGAGTCAATCATTCAACTAACTCTTTTAAAACCTGGCCCCGTCAGTTGTACTCGAGGGGATCAGCCTCTTGTATACCATGTATATGCATAACATTTAACTCTGACTGCATCGAATAGCCGACACATTAAAATCCCCTAATAAGGGTTGCTCTCTCAGTCCAAGAATCCATACCAACTACTGATTTGGATAGCTTTTTAAAATAATAACATGTACTTGTCTAGCCGAAACAAGTGGCGTAGACTATTTCCTTAAACAATTCATGAATGAAGAACTTAAACGCTTCACAGTCCAACAACAGATCTTGAATTTAAATGCACAAGGTGCGAATATCAATAACTACCTTTGATGTGGAGTAATTCACAATAATTAATCCACTAATATAATTTGAACGTAATAACTCAATTCGAGCCATAAAAGTTGCAATAAGATAGAATATTTGCTCAATAAGTAAATCGAGTTAGGATAGGAAACTTGCAATAATATAGAATAATTGCTCAATCAATAAATTGAGTTAGGGTAAATAAACTTGCCCAAGATAAGGGTTAGATAAGGGTTAAACAAGAACTTGCATTCAATATATAGAAAGAATGAAGTTAGGGAACTTGCCTGAAGCGCTGCTACAATATTACAACACACGCTCCTTAATATCCTATACAATTAGGTACATATTCACATAACAATTAGTCACATACTCGATACCAAACATTTGTTTATAAAACTATATAATGTCCCATTCAAATAAGAAATAAAATATTAATCAAGGTCATGCCCACTAGTTACGGCGTTACGACGCTTGTACGCCTGTACGCCCAAACTTGCCTATTCGAACGCCCAAGCAACACGCAATTGCATATGCCTAGCACGCTCATTTCATTTATCTAATACTCATTAGTTAATGCTAAGTATCATTTTAATACAGAACATTCATGTTTTAGGACTTAGAACATTGTCTTATATTGTCGGAAGCATTACACGTTGCACACGCGCATGACAGAAGCCCTCCGTTTGCACAACAATGCTAAAAACAGTCAATTTCATAATTGATACAGGTGATAAATCTCAATTCTAATTAATGGAAGTTGTAGGTCTATCTCTAAGCTTTCCGAATCATCTTGAATCGCCCTAATCCGAGTTCGTATGAGAAAGTTATGGTCATTTTACTAAGAGGTGTTCATGCTAAACATTTTGGATTCAGGCAGTCGGCAAGGCCTCCGTGAGAATCACGGAGGCTGCGCCACAAGGGCAGCAAGTCCTACGAGAAATTACGGAGGCTGTGCCAATGACTAACGGGCTTAGCAAGGCCTCTGTGAAATCACGGAGGCTGCGGCAATGCCCAGAATTTGCAGATTTGCCACCTTCGTGCAATCCGACCTTTCTTCACTCCAACCTCCATAACTTCTTCTATACACGTTCAAATTGGTCCGTTCCGGACTCTATGGACTCCTAAGACATAGAGCTACAACATATCAAAAATTCAGAGCTATCCATCAAAATTAACATGGCCAAATCTTAGGCCAAAGTATCAATGCTATATTTTTGTGTTCTTGGTGTTCTTCGTGTTCTTGGTGTTCTTTACAAAAATCATCACCAAATCTTTGTTTTAATCCCTTTTTACTCCATTCCAACTGGGTTAAAATCATAACCTATGGAAGTACAATATCATAACAACAAACGAATTAAAAAAATATGAAATCATAGCTACAAGGTCCTCTAAATCGTCCAATAGTCCAAAGTCCATGTTTTGTCCATTGTTCTTGCTCCATTAAGCCAAGGTATGGATTTGTTCTATTTTTGTTCCACTTTGATGTTATTAATGCCTATATAACCTTTTAACAACATTTATAAACATCCAACACAAACAAAAACAACAAGAATCGCAGCAAAGATCATCCATGAGCTAAAAAGCTCCAAAAACCTTCAAAACTCGAAAATCTTCACAAAATCAAATGAAATTAGTTTTGGTTGATTGTTTACCTCTACAAATCTCTTCTAGAGGTTAAGAAGGCTACTAGGATTTGCTTTGAGTTCTTGTTGCTTATTTTGGCTTCCTTCTCTTCTTCACCCGTGCACCACCTCTCTCTCTCTCTAGACTTCTTCTTCTTCCTTCTTCCTTCTCTCTGCACTCTCTCTCTAACTGCAGCTCTCCCTCACTCTCTCTACCTGTTGATGGGCTAACTTGGAATGGAAGAGCAAGGGAAGTGGCGTGGGAGGAAATGAAATGGAAGAGGAGAAGTAGAGGAGTAATTTAAGGAGAAGTGGGTTTGTGGCTCAAGGACTTGCCCAACAATTTCAAATGCTTGCCGGCAACTCCTTTCATGCTCTCATTTGATTGGTCTAAATTGGTGGGTTGGTTCCCTCTTGGAGTAACAAGCTAAAATAAATACCCAAATACACAAAAATATATCCGAAAACTCCCACTTTTGTACCAAAACTGGTAAATAACTCTACTCAAAAATAAAATGGGTACTCCCATAAATTATTGGGATGCATAAAAATAATTATTACAGGATTTGTCCATTTATTCGGAACACCCATAATATACCCTTCGGATACGGATAAAATTACGTATCAGCTCAAATAAAATTTCTAACGCTTGGAAAAATTATTCGTTCGCATACACGCATTAACAAAATTATTCAATATCAAAAAAGACGAAAAAAATATCTGGCATGAATAGTGCCACGGGAAACGTGCCCCGTGAATAGTGATTTAGCGACGCTACGCGAAATCAATTATTCACTTAAACAAAACTATTACACGTAAAATTTCATGCATTCACATAATCCAGGTTGTCACACAACCTTTAAACATGCAACACAAAAATAATATTAATAAAGTATAATATATTCATTAATATTCAAAAAATTCGAATTACAAGGCAAATCCAAAATTCTCGGTCGTTACAGTATATCAAATGGTATGATTGGGTATAATAATTTGTACATGGAGATAGGTAAATGATCAACAAAGAATCTACCACATCTAGTAAAAGATGTGAATGTCCTATGTGATTCGATAAATGACAACTTAGTAGTCCTTGGCGAAGGTAGAATAAAATTAAAAAGGAGTTTCTAATTTGCATTATTTAGAGTTGTGCATTTGGGAATCGAAATACATATAATTAAATAAAGTAAGACTTGACAGTAATTTCATATCTTATATTTAATTGGGACATTGTATGGTAAAAGGATTGAATTGTACGGTAACTATGCACTGAAAGGTTCTTTTGTAATTACTGTTGGAATCTATATTATTTGGAAAGTCGTCGATCGCTAAGGGGGCTTACCCTTATTGTAGAATAAATATTATTTAATTAAATAAATTAAATATTTTAATTTATTTATTTAAATAAGATTAGAATTGTTCTAATTGATTTATTCACAACCGGTTTAATATGGAGAACCTAAAGGGTCACACCGTAAAAGAAAAATATTTGTTTAAGAAGTAAATGGCATAATTGTAATAATAAGTTAAGTGTATTTAATTTAATCTATGGGGATAGAATAAATTAAATAGCTTAATATTTATTATTTAATATTTTAGAAATATTAAATATAAATTAATAAGAGGAGTCTTATTATTATTACTATTACTATTATTTAATTCCTAATATGGATTTAGAATTAATTAATAGAAGTACTCTCTCATGAATTCCTAATTAGATTAGGAGTTTAATTTAATTAATGGAGTTTAATTAGAATAGAAACCCTAATCCTAAATAGTTTAGGGGAGGATTTTCCTACATCTATAAATAAGAGAAGTCTTATCATAGATTAGAGTTACACACTCTTCCAAAAGAATTGTGAAGAGTACTTACAATTTCTATAGAGATAGAAACTAGGATTTTTCCAACACCCATATTCTTGAACAAGTATTATTCCTTAGTAGATCACCTCTAGAGGCCAAACACTTGGGTGGCTAACGTTGATCAAAGGAAGGAATTAATCAGTGGAATTCAAGGAGAACGCGAAGGAATTGGAGTTGAACTTGTACCTGAGGAAGCTAGAATTCTACAAGGGTATAATTCTTATTCTCCATCTCTTTCGTTTAATTAATAATTGTGCATAAAGAAAGATCATGGTGATGGTTTGTATAAAATTATAAAATCTGATTTTATCGCGCTTCCGCTTTATTTATGTAATTTGATTGTATGTTCGCGTTATATACAAACCTAACATAAAATGGCTTAATAAAGAAAATAGAATTACGAGGAGATAAAATAATTAATTACTGAGAAGTCGGGAACTATCAAAATAGTTCCTATTCATGACTAAAAAAATGTCGACATGTAATGTATAAGTCTAAATGGAGTTTAATCGCATATTTTTATGAAAATAGTATAAAAATGATATGAGGGAGCGTTTATGTTGATTTAAGTCGAAATGGCAATTATCGGATTAGGTTACGATAATTACCGACGATAGTTATTAAATGGTAACGAATAACGTAATTAAGCAAATCCTTATGGATGTTGTAGCTAAACAATTGGAAAGGTGTATTAGCGTAATTAATGAGGAGTTACATACGTCAGGCAAGTTTTAAACTTGCTCATACTTATATATTTGTGTAAGATGTTCAAGCTATACTAGTTCTTTAATCAAATTGCATGCTAGCATTCGCACTTATGTGCCTTTAAAAATACTCGTTCTATTATTAAACTGTTATGATCTATGAAAGTTTTGTTATTCATGAACTGTATTAGTAACAAGTCTATGACATTTGTTTCGGCTAGACAGATATTAAAATGATTTATTGAATTATTGAAAATTCGTTAAAGCTATTTAAAGGTCAAACCAAACCAAATTGTACTCTTATGTTAAAATTGAGTTGAATAACCCTGATAAGGGGATTTACTAATTTAGACAGTAATATTCTGAAGTGTCTAAATTAATATGTTGTGCACAATATAGTGGTACGATAGGCTGATCCTCTAGAGTACTTGTAGAGAATATTTTTCAGTCTTTGTGATTGTTAAATATTTTGTGGGTTTACAATGAAATAATTGTTAAACTTTATTTACAAGTTCAAGGTCGAGTGTGGCCACTCAGTATGTCATTTCGAAAATGTTTAAATAAAGGAATCTCTTTTAATTCTTGTTTATTCGAACTACTTCACAATTATTGTTTAGTTGTTGAAGTTTCAGGGGGAAAGTCTATTTCTATTTATTATATGTTGTTAAATTGTACTGTTTTTTACATGTTGAGCATTAAGTTGCTCACCCTTGCTATATTTCTATGTTTTCAGTTAAGATTAAGGGTTCTGCGGGAACAAGTAAGGATAAGGGCAAAGGAAAAGCTCCATAATAGAATTAAATGATGTATTTATTATATTATAGAGTGATATAATATTTATTAGTAATATGTTTTGTATATGTAAAGATTGTAAGAATCTGGGACTAGACTAAGAATGATTGTAATATTTATTATATTTACCCTTAAGTATTTATTATATGCTTAGATAGAGATATATATGAGTAGTATCATGATGCACCATATCCAGGGTTTAAAGGTACCCAGATGTGGGGGCATCACAAGTTGGTATCAGAGTTGTTGGTTATAAACTATAGGTGAGAGTACCTTAGAATATAACCTTAGAGAAAATGAAGTAGATAGTAAAGAGATAAACTCATATAGAGTTTTTAAGAGATGAATTGAGAAAATTCATCAAAAGAGTAATAATGAAGTAGGATATGTTATTATTTAGTATTAATGGATTACGTTTTCTGGTGTTGTACTAATTAAGTTATTTAAACTTGATTATAGGATGCCAGAAGTTGGGGAGCCTAGTTAGTGTAGGGAAGAGGAGCCCCGGGACATACATGTACTATGGGAAGGGCCCCTAGTAGCCGAGCCAATTACGGTAGTACCACAAGTGGAGGAGGAATATGTTCTAGAACCGAATTCCGAGGAGGATCCATCTGAAGATGAAGATCCGAAGGAGAATCCTGAAGAGGATTCGACTGAAGGGGGAGAGGCTGAGGAAGTATAGGCTGAGGAGAATATAGCAGAGCCAGTGGGGGCTGAAACGATGGCAGAGTTAGAAGTCCTATTTGATTTAGTATTAACTAGAAACTTCGAGTTAGTTGATAAGGTTCGTGAGCTAGAGCCAGTAGTGCCTCCCTTTGTAGCCCGAAACATTGAATTAAGAGACTAGTTGCATGAGCAGAATCTCCAGATAGAAAAGCAGGAGATAGAGAATTATTGGGAAGAAGAGATTGCTGATAGGTTAAGAGCTGAGGGGCAGTGTTTAATCTAGAAACTGAAGTAAGGGATAAAAAGAGAAAGATTGACAGAATGAGTTACGCCTATGTCAGTTCTTATGGGCGAATTCAGGATAGGGTATTTTATTACCCTATGGAAGAAGGTTTAACTCGACAGACCATGAAGCCATGAATAGTGCTCTGTAGGTTATGTTTAAAGATGTGTATGTATAATTATGTGCGTGTGTATATATATATATATATATATATATATATATAAGAAATAAAAATCCCAAATTTTGTATAAGTAGTGGGATAGGCATTAGTAAATCCCAACTTTTGTGTAAGTTGTGGGATATGTTTTTAGGGCAAAGGTGCAAAAAAGCCCCTGTGGTTTTCCCCGAAGTCCCACTTACACCTTGAACTATTTTTTTTCCCAAAAATGCCCTTAATGTTACAAAACGTAGCTCAAATATGCCTCTCCCGTTAAAAAAATGCCAGCTAGACAAACGGATGTTAATTTATTTCTAATGTGGCTGACACGTGGCAAAAAAAAATTAATAAAAAAAAATCTTTTCTCTTTCTTCTCCCTCTTTTCTCTCTCTCATCTCCTTCCTCCATTTTTTTCATCACCGTCATGGAATACAAAACCTCCATGATCAAAAAAACCCCAAATTAAAACCCCACTAATTAAGATCTGTATACAAATCAAAGCCACGTCAGCCTTCATCCCCCGCTTACTCCTCATCAGATTTTATACCTGGATTGATGAAGAAATTGGCTAAAAATTACCTCCGCGATAAGAAGTTCGCTATCATACTTTTGAGGCAAGATTTGATCATTATTTTGAGCATTTTGTTGCGGATTTTGGTTTAATTCTACTCGAAATTTGTTAGGGAACAAAGCCCAATCATTTGCAAGCTCTAATGGAATGATCTAATGGGATTTGAAGAAAACTTTTAGTTTTTTTTAGAGTTTCGCGATTTAGTAGAATTTCTGGATTTTGGGGTTGATTTTGAGATGATTTGATAATGTTTGAGCTCCTAATCTTTTTGAATTTTCTGTTTGGTTCGCTTTCCGAACTTTATTTTAACCGATTGGCGTCATTTTGTGTGTGTGAGTGTGATGGAGATTATGCAGATTGCTTTGCTTTTTGCATTTCTCTGTTTTTGGGAATGAATAGAGGAAGAAGATGAGAGAGAGAAAAGAGGGAGAAGAAAGAGAAAATATTTTTTTAAATTAATTTTTTTAACGGGAGAGGCATATTTGAGTTACGTTTTACAACGTTAAGGGCACTTTTGGAAAAAAAAAAGTTCAAGGTGGAAGTGGGATATCGGGGTAAAACACAGGGGTATTTTTGCACCTTTGCCCTATGTTTTTAATTCCTCACTTTTGTAAGCAATAGAGGAATATATTATGTAAATAACAAGAATGCTATAAGATGATGTACTATGTACTAAGAGAAACATATGAATATATATATATATATATATATATGTTTAGTAAATGTGCCTTGTGAATGATTATGTTTCAGTATTATATTAAGTGCTTTAAAAACAAATGTTAAGATAATAATATATATTTAATCAACAGTAATATGCCTCCACGACGGGATTGAACACAAAGAACGCAGAGAGATACTGAAAATAAGGAGCAATCAAATCCCATGCAATAATTTTTGGACCTATTAGTAGGTGCCTTGCAAAATAGAACCCCTAATGTAGAAAACCCTCTAGTGGTGCAAGTCATGAGCTTTAAATATTTCAAATCGGTAGGGCCCCTTGAGTTTAAAGGTACTGCAAAGCCTATAGAGGCTCAAGCATAGGTAAAAGAAATCGAGAAAGCGTTTGTGATCGCCTGGGTGGGAGAAGAGCAGAAAACTGTTTTTGTTACTTACATAATGAAGGGGGAAGCAAATTTTTGGTGGGAAGCCAATTAGAATAGAGCTAGAGAAGGGGCAATACCATGGGAAAGGTTTAAGGAACTGTTTTTTGAAAACTACTTTCCATGAAGTATGTAGAGTCGCATGAAAATGCGGTTCTTAGAGTTAAAGAAAAGAGATATGACGATACCACAATATGCTGCAAAATTCAATGAGTTGGCAAGGTTCGCGCCGCATTAGGTAGATATAGAAGAATGAAAGGCACGTAGGTTTGAGTACAGATTGAAACCCTGGCTCTACAGTCGGTTGTCAGTCTTACAGATTGATTCGTTTGGCACTTTACTAGAGAAAGTCATCATAGCAGAGGGAGGGAGTGAGACCTTGAGCTAATACCACAAAGAGAAGAAGAAGAGTAAGGAAGGAATAAGCAAATGAGAAGGAAGTGGAGGAAGTAACAAAAAAATAGGATAACAATAACAATAATAATTTGGGAAACAAACAAGGAGACCTTAAGAAGAGGGTAGAGGCATGTAAGAATTATGGGAAGAACCACATGAGGGTATGCTTGATGTGGGCAGGAGGGATATCTCTCTCCCAATTGCCCTACTTTTAAGAAGAATGAGTGTTTCACATGTGGAGAGGTAGGCCATCAACCACGAAATTGTCCGAAGAAAGGGACAAATGGAGGAAGTGGAAGCAGAGGGAACAACGGTAGCAAGCTAACGATAACGGGTCTAGCTTCAGAATATTTATAGCATAACATTTAGGCATACATATTGATTATTCTATGTTTAATCTAATTAGTGGCCGCAATGTAACAAAACGAAAGCAAAATTAGCAAAATGATACATGCATACGTTACCCATAATGTAATGAGTGAATGAGCAGAGTAAGATTTTGCAGATTCGAACTATACGGAGCAAAACGAACGAAAATATATGCGAGAATCTAAGAGAATCCGAGAAAAGAAGTCCAAAAATACAAAAGAAATGAGAGAAAGAGAAGGGCCTCGTGGGTTATATGTAATGTCCAGGAAATTCTTAAACATTGTATTAATTTATTTTGAGATATATAATTCGTTTTATTTAATTTTGCGAATTTAAATTGGATCCATGTAAGAATCTTTATTTAATTAGATAACTATATGGTCCAAATAATTTTTATATGCATTAAAGGGACTCACTGATGGGTTAAATAATTAGTGAGTTAACCCTAAGAATTTATTTACAAGAAACTAGAAAATTAATAAATAAATTCTTTTAAATAAAGAATTATGGTTAAAAAAATAAATATTTTAAATAAATAATTAATGGGTTTAGTTATTTAATTTTAAAATATTAAAAATGCATTGTGGTTAAATTAAATTGGACTGGCCCAATTTCCATCTTGTTAAGCCGAGCCCATAATTATTTTTAATTTCTTTTTGGGCCGCCCCTTTATTAATTCAGCTGGCCCAACCCTATTGGGTTGAGCCCAAATTTCTTCCTAGCTAAATGACCCGTTTCCTTTTCTTTAGCCGGCTTGAATCCATTTTGCTTAATAAGGATAACCGGCGAAATTCGTTTGGGAAAGGTTCATATCGACCAAAATCAAATTGGGGAAAACCCCAAATCCTCCAGCTAAGACCAGCCAAATCGAGACTCAACCCTTCAATCTCTCAAATCAACTAGCCGAACCTAGCTAGACTCCATCAATTGAATCGGACGAGCGAGAGACGGGAGGAAGGGAAAAAGGGAGCTGTCAATCGCCGGCAACAGCGAGTCGACCGATTGAGGGAAAGAGGAGCGTCGACCGGCGGCACGGGTTGGAAAACGAGCGGCGACCAGCGGATAAACGAGCGACGTCAGAGGCGACCATCGAAGGGACCAAAGGTTCCAGGAAATCGGCGATTCGACCACATGGATTACGCGGCTCGAGGATTGATGAGACCACCGTTCGTTTGCCCCTCTCCTACCGTTGGTCATTGACTGAAGCGATTTAGGTAATATCCAGTCTATTGGGTAAAAGATTTACTATAAATTGGAATCCCCAAAACCCTAGTCAGCTACTGTTATTTGAGGGTTCCAAATTAGAAGGGGAAAACTTCAGTAAGAAGAGAGAACAAGAGGAGTTGGCCGTGAATGTCCGCCGAGTTCATTAGCTACTTTGGGAGAAGAAGGAGGATAGCCCACCGGACGGCCTTAAGGTATAACCCAACTGCCGTGTAATCGCGTTTGGACTGTACCTCTCGTTTCTTTTTCTTTTCTGTTATTGGTTTGTGTTCTGTGTAGTTGCCGATTGGGTTGGCTTAGAATACTGTATTTAGATTATGGTTGCTTTTGTATTGGGATTTTACTGTATGGGTTGGTTTATTTTGAGCAAGAAATCTGGGTTGCTGTTTCTCTGTATTGGATTTGATCGTTTTTGGTTATTGCTTGAGTTATATTACTTGGTTGAATTTTCTAAAAGGCTCTGTTGTTAAAATTCTTTTCTCATTTGTGTTGAGCAGTGATGTGGCCAAGCTTAAATAAACTGCAGAAATTAACTATAACATGTGTTGTTGTGGTTGTGGCATAACTGTAAAGTGTTAAGTTGCGTCTGCACACTGGTTATTGTATCACAGCTGGGTCATGAGTCCTTGCGTGATGTTTTGTGTATATAGGTTTCAAACTTGGAAGGTGAGTATTTATGCACCGTGTGCAGAAAACTCTGCATAAGTTGGCCAACCACTAAGTTACTATAATCGAGTGACTTAGTTACCCAATAAACCTTGTCATACTTGAAATGTTTTTCCAAGGTTGGTTGTTTAACTCAATTGTTATCCAGTGAGGAAATAATTATTACTTAACGACAAATAATGAACAAAGAAAATAAGAATATAATTATTGTTCGATGCATAAATAAATCCAATTTATAAAATAGTTATTTATTTATTTATTTGTAGATATAATAACTATTGTCTAGTTAGTAATAAATAATAAATAAGTACGAATATAAATTATAAATAATTAATTATTATTTAGCAATTAAATAATAAATAAAGAAAAAATAAATAAATATTTAATGATTATTTAATCTTAAATAATAATTAAGTATAAGTAAAGTTAATAAATAATTACTTATTATTTATCAATAAATAATAAATAAGGATAATAAATATTTAATTATTGTTTTAATTAAGTATGAACAAGTAGTATAATAATTATTTAATTATTATTTAATGATAATAATAAATAAGTATGAATGAAGTTACGAAATAATAAGAATGGTAATTACTTAATCATTAAGGAAATAATTATTAAGTATGAGGGGAATTATTAAGTTAATTAATAATTTTGGTCCTTAATAAATAATTACTAAATTACCCCTAAGGAAAATAGTGATTAACAAATAAAAGAGTAAATAAGAGATCAACCATAAATTAGTTGTTAATATATCATGCTAACAATAAATAAAGGTTGCTAACCCATAGTTAGAGACAAGTAAGGATAATCGTCGGAGTATTCAAAGTATGCATGATTAGTTATCAATTAAAGGTCATTGAATTAATTTCTGGTTAGCTAATGATTAAACGTATTTAGTGATCTGTTTATCTGCTAAATAGATAGCATAAGTGAGTATAATTACGAAATGCTAATGGATAGACCAACCCTACCAATTGATAGGTTATCCAAGATCAATTAAGTAAAGCTAGAATTTATCTGTAGCTGAGCAAACAGGCAAGTTCCTAACCCTAAACTTCTTTCATTTTTGCAAGTTCTTCTCACTCAATTTTTGCATTGAGCAAGCTTTTAAACCTTATGCATTGTTTTAATTCGTGCAAAAAGGTATATATTGTTGCAAGCTATTCTTTAAGCTTGAATCTTATTTCCGAGCACGCTTTAAGTGGTCTAATTACTTTTAAAATCATTCCACATCTGTATATTTATTGACATTCGCACTCGCGCATTTGATTTCATATAATTATTTAAATTCAGAAATTTTGAACTACTCATGGTTAAGTCTGAACCCTTGTTCGGTCAGGCAAGTATGAATTTATAAAAGCTATCCGAACCAATCAATGGTAAGGATTCTTAGACTGTATGAACACCCCTTTATTTATAGGGGAGTACCCCACGTACCGTATATAAGGTACAAATAGCAGAATTAAATGTTATGCATATACATAGGGTACGCGAGGCTGATCCCCTCAAGTACGTTATTCTGTAGCCAGTAACCAGAGGGTCAACCAGCTATTGACTCCTTTGGAAGTTATCGTTCAAAGTCTATTTGACTATCAATTGTTCTAAAAGCAATTATTGTTCTTGCTTCTGATTTTTCTAATGTTGAAATTCCTTAATATCCTTTCATCATGATATATCTTTATTGTCATACTTTAAACTTGCTGGGCAAACTCGTTGCTCATTCTTGCTATATCATGATCTCATTGCAGCTAAACCCGAGACGTCAGGGAAGAACAAAGGGAAGGAAAAGATGAAGTGATAGACTTCATGTAGCAGGAAATAAAATTATGTGTAGTTAATTACTGTAATGTAATTTAATCCCTGATAGTTATTAAGGTACGGATTGTGTATGTGTTTAAGGTTATTTGTATTCTGGGACTAGTAACACCTTGTAATGAACAACGTATGTTTATTGTATTCCGCACTATTAGATATCATATGTTGTAGAGGTGAATGTTTGTATTGGATCGTGATGACCAGATCCGGGTATTTGGAGACCCGAATTTGGGGGCGTCATAGGTTGGTATCAGAGCTGTAGGTTATAAACTTTAGGATCGCGAAACCTAGGTTATAACTTTCATAGCAAACTCGTATCGAGCATTAGGAGATAAATCGAGGAGATTTATCATATGTGGTTTTGATGAATTGGGGAATTCATCGAGTCGAGTAGTACCCAATGAAATATAACTTCATTTCTTCAATGAATATATTTTATTGCTGTACTAATGTTAGTTTTTGTGTGTTTGTAGGATGGCTGCTGTAGGGGAGACCAGTGGAGCCCGTGAGGAGGAGGAGATATTTACAGACATACCAGTAGTTTCGGAGCAGCTGGTGGGCTATGCTCCTACTGCCCCAGGATTTTTACAGGAGGAGTCCGAGCCGGAGGAGGACTACCTTAGGGAGCTACCAGAGCCAGTAGTAGGAGGGGTTATGAGGTCGGGCAGTCAGGATCCAGAGGCTGAGGAGGAGGACCCCGAGACCGAGGGGGAGGAGCCACCTGCTGATATTGATGGCATGGGGTCCACTGCCGATGATATCATCGAGGGATTGACTGACAGAAATGAGGAGCTGGAGGCTCGGATTGCTCATTTGGAGGAGCAAAACCAGACCCATCAGTTTATGGAGGACCAGTACAGAGACCTGGCCTACCAGCTCGAGCATGACTTAGGGGTGGCTAAGGTACAACTGCAGGGCTACGAGTCCTCAACACAGCAGGTCGGACCACTGCTACATCAGTTAGTGGCCCGAAACGCTGAGTTGAGGGAGAGACTGGAGCAGAGGGATTTACAGATCGCCCACCTGAGGGTGAAACAGGAGGCTATGAGGTTCGAGGCTGGACTGGAGGTGGCTGCGAGGATGCGCGTCAGGGAGGCCTGGGCTAGGGAGGCCAGGAGGGTTGATCAGCTAGAGGACCAGTTAGAGGCCAGATCTGTGAGGATAGAGACCCTAGGCCATGCCCTAGATGCAGCTTACAGGAGACCGCGGACTGAGGTAGGGGGATCCAGTCGCTCTGTTCGTCGCAGGGTCGGGGATGCAGCATTCTCTGGTCAGCAGGCTCGGATTCGTCGTGATGAGCAGTGATTTGATGGAGCAGTTGATTTTCTTTAGTACAGTCAGTCCCACTTTTTGTCATATTAGGGACATATTTATGTTGTCTTGTGAAGCTTTATATCTGTATTTATGCTTGGGGTAGCAGTTAAACCCCAACTTTTGTGATCTTTAGGGATGAAAGGTTAGGATTCCCCACTTTTGTCTAGGGGGAAAGGTTATTGATGGATAGGGCACACAGTGGCGCATTTATAGAAGTATGCCACAGGTTTAGTCCTGTAACAAAACAGTGGTATATGAATATAAATGCAGATGTTTCACTTAAATCAAATGTGTTGATAGATATTTTACCTTTGATTGCTTATTTTAATGACATATTGTGTAAAATATAAAACTATAGGTAAAAGTCAGCGAATTTTCCTTATCCAAACATGCCGCCGAGAGGAAGGCCACGTAACCAACGAGTTGAAGAATCTGAGAGCGAGGTTGGGAATCAAACTAACCCGATGAGAATATTTGCGGAAATGCTGGCAGAGGCCATGCAATCAAGACCGCCGCATGTAGGGACCCAAGCAGCAGCCGAGCCAGTGCATCATCTGGCGAATTTTAAAGATTTCAAATTGGTGGGACCACCTGAGTTCAAGGGAACTCTTAACCCAATCGAAGCGCAGACCTGGATAGAAGAGATAGAGAAGGTCTTTGAGGTAGCACGGGTGGCAGAGGAACAGAAAACAAGTTTTGCTACCTTCATGTTAAAAGGCGAGGCAAACTACTGGTGGAAGGCCAACAGGGGCCGAGTGGAAGGAGGCATTGTCGCATGGGATCGTTTCAAGGAGATGTTCTTGGAAAATTACTTTCCAGAGAGCATGAAGCAAGAGATGGAGATCAAATTCCTGGAACTAAAACAAGGGAACATGTTTGTGGCGGAGTACGCAGCTAAGTTTAATGAATTGGCACGGTTTGCAACTCACCAGGTCAGCACCGAGGAAAGGAAAGCTCGTAGGTTTGAGCAAGGGTTGAAACCATGGTTATACCGTTCGGTTGCGGTACTAAAAATCAAGACATTTGCAGAGTTGATGGAGAGGGCAATCATTGCAGAGGGTGGCAGTGAGGCCCTGGCTAAGTATAATCAGGAAAAGAAGAAGGGTCATGAAGGCCAGAAGTCAGGAAGCAGTGGGGGCAGCAACCCCAATAAGCGCAAATGGAATGAAAGCCAATCACTCGGGAGTAATAAACCCGGAGGAAACCAGTCTGGAGGGGAGGCGAAGAAGCCAGGAAGGTGCAGTAATTGTGGCAAGAACCACATGGGAGAATGCATGAAGGGAAAGAGTGTTTGTTACCGGTGTGGGCAACCGGGGCACATGGCTCCCCAATGTCAGAATAAGCCAAAGGGGGGATGTTTTTCATGTGGAGCACCCGACCACCAAATGAGGGATTGTCCGAAGAAGAAGGGTGACGCCGGGAGTGGCAACAGGAACAACAACAGCGGGAACAATAACCGGCTGAGCTATGGGACACCAGCCAGTCAAGCTAACAGGCCGACAGCCCGCACGTTCAACATGACTATCCAGGATGCAATGGAATCCAAGGACGTGGTGTCAGGTATCATCCCAATCAATGATATAAATGCATATGTGTTATTTGATTCGGGTGCTACTTGCTCTTTCGTTTCCGAAGAATTTGCTAGTCAATTAAAGTTACCTTGTGAAAAGTTAGAACCCCCTATGAACGTAGAAGTAGCAAACAAAGAAATTGTCCCCGTAGAATACATTCATAGGAATTATTGTGCTGAATTGCGAGGATTTAAGCTCAATGTGGATTTGATACCAATTCGACTGGGAGAGTTTGACGTAATCCTGGGAATGGATTGGCTATCAATTCACGGAGCAGTCATTGATTGTAAGAAGAAATGTGTACACCTAAAGACTTCTAATAAGTCTAAGGTGGTATTCTATGGCAGCAAATCACCAAAACCATCTTGTTGTCTTACTATGATGCAAACAAGGAGATTACTGAAGAAAGGATGCGAGTGTTATTTGGCCCATGTGGTCGATACTCGTCAGGTCGGGGATGAGATGAGTCAAATACCAGTCGTGAGAGATTTCACCGATGTCTTTCCCGATGAACTTCCGGGACTGCCGCCGGATAGGGAAACCGAGTTCGTTATCGATTTGGCACCGGGAACCGCACCAATATCGAAACCGCCGTATCGAATGGCACCTGTAGAGATGAAGGAGTTGATGGTGCAACTGCAGGAGCTGTTAGATAAAGGTTATATCAGACCGAGCGTGTCCCCGTGGGGAGCGCCAGTTCTGTTTGTAAAGAAGAAAGATGGTTCTATGCGACTTTGTATCGACTACCGGGAGTTGAACAAAGTTACGATTAAGAATAGGTATCCACTTCCTAGAATCGACGATCTGTTTGATCAACTTAAAGGAGCGAAGTACTTTTCCAAGATCGACTTAAGAACAGGCTATCATCAGCTGAAGGTGAGGCAAGAAGATATCCCGAAGACTGCATTCAGAACTCGTTACGGGCACTTCGAGTTTCTAGTAATGTCTTTTGGATTGACGAATGCACCAGCAGCATTCATGGATATGATGAATAGAGTGTTCAAGCAGTACTTGGACAAGTTCGTAGTTGTATTCATCGATGACATTCTGGTGTATTCAGGGACGGAGGAGGAGCATGCTGAACATTTGAAGATTGTATTAGAAGCTCTCAGGAAGGAGAAGTTGTATGCAAAGTTTTCTAAGTGTGAGTTTTGGTTGCAGAGAGTACAATTTCTGGGTCATGTCATCGACAAGAATGGTGTTTCGGTGGACCCAGCAAAAGTGGAAGCAGTTATCAACTGGGAACAGCCGAAGACGCCGACAGAGATCCGGAGTTTCTTGGGATTAGCGGGATACTATCGAAGATTCATCCAGGATTTTTCAAAAATAGCATCGCCGTTGACCAATCTCACCAGGAAAACAGTTAAATTTGTTTGGTCGGAGAAATGTGAGGAAAGTTTCATGGAGTTGAAAAAGAGACTTAGCCAAGCACCAGTGTTAACCTTACCGGACAACACTGGGGGTTTCGTAGTGTATAGCGATGCATCACACAAGGGTCTTGGCTGTGTACTGATGCAACACGGCAAGGTCGTGGCGTACGCATCGCGTCAGCTGAAGGATTATGAGAAGGGTTATCCGACTCACGACCTGGAGTTAGCCGCGGTGGTGTTTGCCTTGAAGATTTGGAGGCATTACCTATACGGGGAGAAGTGCGAGATATATACGGATCACAAAAGTCTGAAATATATCTTCACTCAAAAGGAGTTGAACATGAGGCAGCGCCGATGGTTAGAATTGATTAAGGACTACGACTGTGAAATTCTGTACCATCCGGGCAAGGCAAATGTAGTGGCTGATGCCTTGAGTAGAAAAGGCAAGGTGAAATTGATGCAGTTGACAGTCCAGGAGGAATTGATACGGGACTTCGAACGCCTGGAACTGGAGGTTAAGTATCCGATGAAGATGGACGAAAAGGTGTTCGCCGTGACGGTAGGTCCAACTCTACTGGATAAGATACAGGAGGCTCAAGAATTTGACGAGGAATGCATTGACATTAAGAAACAGTTATCGGAGGGAAAAGCATCGAAGTATAAGGTTGACAGCACAGGATTGCTGAGATTCGAGGGAAGGATCTGGATACCCTACGTACCAGACTTAAGGGAAGAGATTTTGCAGGAGGCCCATAATACAAGATTTTCGGTACATCCGGGTAGCACCAAGATGTATCAAGATCTTCGTCAACATTATTGGTGGCCGCATTTGAAAGGGGAAGTTGCAGAGTTCGTCAGCCGGTGTTTAACTTGTCAACGGATCAAGGCGGAGCACCAACGGCCGAGCGGATTATTGCAACCCTTAGAGATTCCAGAATGGAAGTGGGAGCACATTACTATGGATTTTGTGGTAGGACTCCCGACAACACAAAAGGGTCTAGACGCCATCTGGGTAATCGTAGATCGGTTGACCAAATCTGCCCACTTTCTACCGATCAAGATCAGGTACAAATTGGAACAGTTGGCGAAACTATACGTGAAGGAAATAGTATCACGACATAGAGTGCCGGTATCTATTGTGTCTGACAGAGATCCGCGCTTCACGTCAAATTTTTGGAGAAGCCTACAGGAAAGACTGGGAACACAGTTAAGAATGAGTACGGCATATCATCCCCAGACTGATGGTCAGAGTGAGCGAACAATTCAGACCCTAGAGGATATGCTTCGGGCCGTTGTGATGGATTTAAGTGGCAGCTGGGACGATCACTTGCCACTAGTGGAGTTCGCCTACAACAATAGTTACCATGCTAGTATTGGTATGCCACCGTACGAAGCACTATATGGAAGGAAGTGTCGAACACCATTGTGTTGGGATGAAGTGGGTGAACGGAGATTGTTGGGACCAGAATTGGTACAACAAACCGTGGAAATTATTAAGGTAATAAGACAGCGGTTAGTAGCAGCTCAAGATCGTCAGAAGAAGTATACCGACTTACATCGTCAGAAACGAGACTTTGAAGTTGGTAGCTTTGTGTTTCTGAAGGTATCTCCCTGGAAAGGGAAAATCCGTTTTGGGAAAAAGGGCAAGTTGAGCCCTAGATTCATAGGACCGTTCGAGATTCTGAGGAGGATAGGCGAAGTGGCGTACGAGGTAGCATTACCTCCTGAACTTGAGCACATTCACAACGTGTTTCATGTATCAGTGTTGCGTCCGTATAAACCGGACTACAAGCATGTCATTTCCTATGAACCAATTCAAGTCGAAAGAGACTTATCGTATGAGGAGATTCCTGTCCAAATACTCGATAGGAAGGAACAGAGGCTGAGAAATAAAGTCATTCACTCGGTTAAAGTTCTCTGGAGAAATCACGCAGTGGAAGAAGCCACGTGGGAACTCGAAGAGAAAATGAGAGCGAATTACCCCCAGTTATTCGAGTAACCTTAGATTGAAATTCCGAGGACGGAATTTTTATAAGGGGGAGAGGATGTAATGTCCAGGAAATTCTTAAACATTGTATTAATTTATTTTGAGATATATAATTCGTTTTATTTAATTTTGCGAATTTAAATTGGATCCATATAAGAATCTTTATTTAATTAGATAACTATATGGTCCAAATAATTTTTATATGCATTAAAGGGACTCACTGATGGGTTAAATAATTAGTGAGTTAACCCTAAGAATTTATTTACAAGAAACTAGAAAATTAATAAATAAATTCTTTTAAATAAAGAATTATGGTTAAAAAAATAAATATTTTAAATAAATAATTAATGGGTTTAGTTATTTAATTTTAAAATATTAAAAATGCATTGTGGTTAAATTAAATTGGACTGGCCCAATTTCCATCTTGTTAAGCCGAGCCCATAATTATTTTTAATTTCTTTTTGGGCCGCCCCTTTATTAATTCAGCTGGCCCAACCCTATTGGGTTGAGCCCAAATTTCTTCCTAGCTAAATGACCCGTTTCCTTTTCTTTAGCCGGCTTGAATCCATTTTGCTTAATAAGGATAACCGGCGAAATTCGTTTGGGAAAGGTTCATATCGACCAAAATCAAATTGGGGAAAACCCCAAATCCTCCAGCTAAGACCAGCCAAATCGAGACTCAACCCTTCAATCTCTCAAATCAACTAGCCGAACCTAGCTAGACTCCATCAATTGAATCAGACGAGCGAGAGACGGGAGGAAGGGAAAAAGGGAGCTGTCAATCGCCGGCAACAGCGAGTCGACCGATTGAGGGAAAGAGGAGCGTCGACCGGCGGCACGGGTTGGAAAACGAGCGGCGACCAGCGGATAAACGAGCGACGTCAGAGGCGACCATCGAAGGGACCAAAGGTTCCAGGAAATCGGCGATTCGACCACCTGGATTACGCGGCTCGAGGATTGATGAGACCACCGTCTGTTTGCCCCTCTCCTACCGTTGGTCATTGACTGAAGTGATTTAGGTAATATCCAGTCTATTGGGTAAAAGATTTACTATAAATTGGAATCCCCAAAACCCTAGTCAGCTACTGTTATTTGAGGGTTCCAAATTAGAAGGGGAAAACTTCAGTAAGAAGAGAGAACAAGAGGAGTTGGCCGTGAATGTCCGCCGAGTTCATTAGCTACTTTGGGAGAAGAAGGAGGATAGCCCACCGGACGGCCTTAAGGTATAACCCAACTGCCGTGTAATCGCGTTTGGACTGTACCTCTCGTTTCTTTTTCTTTTCTGTTATTGGTTTGTGTTCTGTGTAGTTGCCGATTGGGTTGGCTTAGAATACTGTATTTAGATTATGGTTGCTTTTGTATTGGGATTTTACTGTATGGGTTGGTTTATTTTGAGCAAGAAATCTGGGTTGCTGTTTCTCTGTATTGGATTTGATCGTTTTTGGTTATTGCTTGAGTTATATTACTTGGTTGAATTTTCTAAAAGGCTCTGTTGTTAAAATTCTTTTCTCATTTGTGTTGAGCAGTGATATGGCCAAGCTTAAATAAACTGCAGAAATTAACTATAACATGTGTTGTTGTGGTTGTGGCATAACTGTAAAGTGTTAAGTTGCGTCTGCACACTGGTTATTGTATCACAGCTGGGTCATGAGTCCTTGCGTGATGTTTTGTGTATATAGGTTTCAAACTTGGAAGGTGAGTATTTATGCACCGTGTGCAGAAAACTCTGCATAAGTTGGCCAACCACTAAGTTACTATAATCGAGTGACTTAGTTACCCAATAAACCTTGTCATACTTGAAATGTTTTTCCAAGGTTGGTTGTTTAACTCAATTGTTATCCAGTGAGGAAATAATTATTACTTAACGACAAATAATGAACAAAGAAAATAAGAATATAATTATTGTTCGATGCATAAATAAATCCAATTTATAAAATAGTTATTTATTTATTTATTTGTAGATATAATAACTATTGTCTAGTTAGTACTAAATAATAAATAAGTACGAATATAAATTATAAATAATTAATTATTATTTAGCAATTAAATAATAAATAAAGAAAAAATAAATAAATATTTAATGATTATTTAATCTTAAATAATAATTAAGTATAAGTAAAGTTAATAAATAATTACTTATTATTTATCAATAAATAATAAATAAGGATAATAAATATTTAATTATTGTTTTAATTAAGTATGAACAAGTAGTATAATAATTATTTAATTATTATTTAATGATAATAATAAATAAGTATGAATGAAGTTACGAAATAATAAGGATGGTAATTACTTAATCATTAAGGAAATAATGATTAAGTATGAGGGGAATTATTAAGTTAATTAATAATTTTGGTCCTTAATAAATAATTACTAAATTACCCCTAAGGAAAATAGTGATTAACAAATAAAAGAGTAAATAAGAGATCAACCATAAATTAGTTGTTAATAAATCATGCTAACAATAAATAAAGGTTGTTAACCCATAGTTAGAGACAAGTAAGGGTAATCGTCGGAGTATTCAAAGTATGCATGATTAGTTATCAATTAAAGGTCATTGAATTAATTTCTGGTTAGCTAATGATTAAACGTATTTAGTGATCTGTTTATCTGCTAAATAGATAGCATAAGTGAGTATAATTACGAAATGCTAATGGATAGACCAACCCTACCAATTGATAGGTTATCCAAGATCAATTAAGTAAAGCTAGAATTTATCTGTAGCTGAGCAAACAGGCAAGTTCCTAACCCTAAACTTCTTTCATTTTTGCAAGTTCTTCTCACTCAATTTTTGCATTGAGCAAGCTTTTAAACCTTATGCATTGTTTTAATTCGTGCAAAAAGGTATATATTATTGCAAGCTATTCTTTAAGCTTGAATCTTATTTCCGAGCACGCTTTAAGTGGTCTAATTACTTTTAAAATCATTCCACATCTGTATATTTATTGACATTCGCACTCGCGCATTTGATTTCATATAATTATTTAAATTCAGAAATTTTGAACTACTCATGGTTAAGTCTGAACCCTTGTTCGGTCAGGCAAGTATGAATTTATAAAAGCTATCCGAACCAATCAATGGTAAGGATTCTTAGACTGTATGAACACCCCTTTATTTATAGGGGAGTACCCCACGTACCGTATATAAGGTACAAATAGCAAAATTAAATGTTATGCATATACATAGGGTACGCGAGGCTGATCCCCTCAAGTACGTTATTCTGTAGCCAGTAACCAGAGGGTCAACCAGCTATTGACTCCTTTGGAAGTTATCGTTCAAAGTCTATTTGACTATCAATTGTTCTAAAAGCAATTATTGTTCTTGCTTCTGATTTTTCTAATGTTGAAATTCCTTAATATCCTTTCATCATGATATATCCTTATTGTCATACTTTAAACTTGCTGGGCAAACTCGTTGCTCATTCTTGCTATATCATGATCTCATTGCAGCTAAACCCGAGACGTCAGGGAAGAACAAAGGGAAGGAAAAGATGAAGTGATAGACTTCATGTAGCAGGAAATAAAATTATGTGTAGTTAATTACTGTAATGTAATTTAATCCCTGATAGTTATTAAGGTACGGATTGTGTATGTGTTTAAGGTTATTTGTATTCTGGGACTAGTAACACCTTGTAATGAACAACGTATGTTTATTGTATTCCGCACTATTAGATATCATATGTTGTAGAGGTGAATGTTTGTATTGGATCGTGATGACCAGATCCGGGTATTTGGAGACCCGAATTTGGGGGCGTCATAGGTTGGTATCAGAGCTGTAGGTTATAAACTTTAGGATCGCGAAACCTAGGTTATAACTTTCATAGCAAACTCGTATCGAGCATTAGGAGATAAATCGAGGAGATTTATCATATGTGGTTTTGATGAATTGGGGAATTCATCGAGTCGAGTAGTACCCAATGAAATATAACTTCATTTCTTCAATGAATATATTTTATTGCTGTACTAATGTTAGTGTTTGTGTGTTTGTAGGATGGCTGCTGTAGGGGAGACCAGTGGAGCCCGTGAGGAGGAGGAGATATTTACAGACATACCAGTAGTTTCGGAGCAGCTGGTGGGCTATGCTCCTACTGCCCCAGGATTTTTACAGGAGGAGTCCGAGCCGGAGGAGGACTACCTTAGGGAGCTACCAGAGCCAGTAGTAGGAGGGGTTATGAGGTCGGGCAGTCAGGATCCAGAGGCTGAGGAGGAGGACCCCGAGACCGAGGGGGAGGAGCCACCTGCTGATATTGATGGCATGGGGTCCACTGCCGATGATATCATCGAGGGATTGACTGACAGAAATGAGGAGCTGGAGGCTCGGATTGCTCATTTGGAGGAGCAAAACCAGACCCATCAGTTTATGGAGGACCAGTACAGAGACCTGGCCTACCAGCTCGAGCATGACTTAGGGGTGGCTAAGGTACAGCTGCAGGGCTACGAGTCCTCAGCACAGCAGGTCGGACCACTGCTACATCAGTTAGTGGCCCGACACCTGACACCTTGACCCAATATCTATATGGAGACAAGAACCAAAGGTACAATCGTCGATTAATGTGGTAGAAGACGCCACACATAACTATGAATTGTTGTATGATAAGTCAGGTTTGAACCTCATAGAAAAATTATGAACAGTTCGAGAGTTCTCAAAGAACCAAAAGAGAAAATAATCTCACAAGAATTTTATTAATAATCTGAAGTCTCTCCCAATTACATCAGCCAATCCCCTATTTATACTAATAAAAAGTAACCCTAATGACATAAGGAAATAAGAAATTAATTTGGAATCAAAATCCTAGTTAAAAAATATCCTAATTACATTAGAATTGGAGAATATAGCTAAATCCCTAAAAACCCATGCAAATCTACGCTTGGAATCTTTCAGGAACGCTGCTCAAAAGTTGAAAATAGGAGTTGAAGCATCGCGGCTTTGAAGGGGAGCGTTGCGACTCTTGAAGAGAGCGCCATGGTGCAGGACTTTTTGTTCTGTCCGCACTGCTTTGCTGATTTGAGCCAATTGCTTGCAACAAAATAACGAACTTAGATTCATCCTCCTTATCACAAGTCGTCAATCCATTCAAAGCCCAAACCCCTTGAATCAGACCAATAAGTCCTTCCTTGAAGCGTTTAGCTCATCACGACACCAATTAGAACTTGCATTTGATCCGCTCCATAGCTTCCGTCCTTGTCCACGCCAAGTATGTCCTCATCGGAATACCTTGTCGTGTAGCTCGAATCCTCTTCCTTCGTTCCGTGTATTTTAACCTTGTGTTGTCGCGTGATAGATTGTAAATTCTCTGTCATGCTTGGACATCCACAATATCGCGTGATCGATAATCCCTTCATGAATTGAAACAAGAACTTGCCGAGCATTAGGTGACACAAGTGAACACGGGTTTGATGACTTAGCTTGCATTGATTTGGTCTTACCAAGTTTGTTGTATTTGGAAATCCCAAATCATATAATTTATCCTCCCCTCGGGGTTCGCTTGAATTGAGCTCCAATTTAAGTCCTCGAACATATTTTAGCCCAATTACTTGAAATCATTTGTTGAACCACTGAAACTTGAGTTGAGTCATTATAACTGGATACGAGCCTGATTAGGATTGTATCATTCCCCTCCTCTTGAAAAGGATTTGTCCTCAAATCTAGTATCCCTCCTCTTGAAAAGGATTTGTCCATAAATTTGATCCTACATCAAAACAAACCAAGTTAGCAACTATAATCATAACGTAATCAAAATTCCTACCTAGTAAAATAAACGTGAATGCAATAAAATAAACGCAAGTAAAACTATGAAAAGTTCCATCTCCTCCTAGATCAAATATCAGCATGTAGAACTCTTCATGATGCATATACACCCTTTTACGAATTCCCAGATCAAAAGTCAATCTATTGATCTCGTCCATTCGCAAATACACCAACTTTATTGTACCTGGGTCAAATATCAACTTTTAAAACTTGTCACGTCGCATATGCAAACACTGTTGAATTTCTGGATTTAACACAAAACAAAACTAAGCAACATGTATCTTTTGTATAATCACAGAAAACTCAAGAAACTCAAATTCACATGCATAGTCCGCTGAATCAAAAATCAAAACACTTCCCTTTATATGTTCTATGCATCATTCGGATTGATTGGCACAAAAATCCAAGCTTTTCTCATCGTTGAAATTGAACTCATCTTGAATCTACACTACATAATCAACCTTTCCCTTTCCATCGATATTAACACATTCAAGATCAAATAATGGCATCAATGGAATTAAAAGGTCACATCTACCCTCACAAGATGAAAACTCAATAGCATAATTAATACTATAATGATCACACAAACTCAACAAGTATTAAAGAATTTCCCCAAGTGTTGAAAAAATCAGAATATCATCGAAACATATAATAACAAGTTTTCCCATGAAAGAATGCAAAATATGGCTCAATAATCTCATGAAAGTACGCAATGCACTAGCTAATCTGAATGATTTAACTAAACATGCATGTAAACCATATCTCACCCCATTTTGACGATAAACATTTTTCAAATCAGTTTTAGACTCCTTTCCATCCAAGACAACATTCTCCAAATCATGCAATGCAAACGACTCGAATGGAAAGACATAACCACCGCTAAGTAACGACAACTCATGTATAGATTGAACAGTATGAAAACAAGAAAACAGACAAAAAAACTAAAATGAACTTTATGAAAATAAGAACAATGAAAATGAGAACAAACAGTATAATCATAAAATAACTCAACATATATCAAATATCCTCCATAGTTTATGATAAAGATGATTCTACCATCAAAATAGCCAAAAACAAATCTATCAATGGAAGCATGCAAAATATATTTTAATAAACTCATAAAAACACTAGATGCATTAATTAATCTAACCGAAATAACTATCCACCTATACAAGTCACATGTCAACACAACTTTCGATCCATCACATTTTCTCATGCTAATATGATTAGGCATTGTCATCATATGGTCATCTTTAAATTTAGATAAAACACAAGAACTATGCAATTTATCAAACATATTATCTAAGCAAAGAAAATAATAACGATACTTGTTTATCAATTAAAAATCAACGCACAAGCTCAACGTCCTATCATTCTTAGGTACTTTGACTTCATGAATGGCACACGAACTCATGTTCTCCTTCACGATACCTTTCTTTATCAACTCTTCAACCTGCATTTGGAACTCCGGTGTTTCCTCGGGAATGCTATAGCTGATCAGTATAGAATGATAGCATTAGGTATGTAATCCTTCACCTGTGTAAGAGACAAAACAAAACTAGACAAAACAGAGTTAACCTGGTTAGTATTCAAAACTATTACATACTCACTCTCTTTTGCACTGTCATTTATTTTTCTCTCTTCTTTTTGCTCAATTTTTCTCTCAACTGTTTTATTTTCTCTTTTATTTTCAATCTTGTTTTCCTCTAATTCTTCTTTTTCACTCACAATCTCTTAATCACTCTCTTTCTTTTGATCATTTTCTTTCTTTTGTTCACTCTCTTGCTTTTGATCACGATCTTTTTATAAGTGTGTTAGATCTTCATGGACTTGTTTGGGTATCATAGGATAAAGAGTGACTCTTCTTTGATTGTATACTAATGAATACTCATTCGTACAGCTGTCATGCTTCACGCGCCTGATGTCTCACTATGGTCTCCCAAGTAATAAATGACAAATATGCGTTGGACCTACATCGCATAGTATTCATCTTCATATCTGCCAATGCGAAAAGAAACCAATACCTGCCTATTTACCTCTACCTCTTCACAATCGATGATCCCTTACAACTTGTAAGGTTGACGATGTGCAACTGTAGACAGACCTAACTTCTCCACCATTGTAGTACTAGCAATGTTAGTACCAATATCATAATTAATTTTTACAATACATCTCTTATTTTGGACAAGAAATCTAGTATAAAAGATGTCCTTTTGTTGCATTGTATCTTCCTCGTTTACTTGCACACTTGTATCCCTTCTTGTCACCAACGGTTCTTTGTGGACTGCATGATCTTCTTTCACTTCCACCTCCCTCGGCTATACTCGTTCTCTATACATCTTAGGAGTGTCTTGTGGTTGTCTCCATCTCGACTCCATCCTGCCTACCTGCCTATGAACCGTCTTATCATCTTCTAATGGTGTTTGCCTTGGAGATTTCTCTACACGTCTTGGAGATGCATATTTTTTCCTTCGATTGAACTGGGCTGGAACAAACCGCTTCCTCATCACGGTTTTCAACTTGATATAATCCTGGCCAGGCTCATATCGAATAATATTCATTCAACTCAAGTTCCGAGAAATCAACGGGTGATCACAAGTGAATGGGCTGAATTTAACTACTGGAGGTTTGGAATGGAGCTTGAGGATCAATCATTTGATTTTGGATTACTAGTTACTATCTATGTAGTAAGTCTGAATCAACGTAAGCCAAGCTATCATGCAATGTACAGAATAATGGAAAGGGATTCGAGCTACACGACAAGGCGTTCATCATGGGAATTGATTCAAGAAGTTTGTAACAATGTTGGATCAAGTTCAGAGGTTATGAAGGTGGATTCCAAATGCGTGAAGACCGTGAACATGTTACAAATGAAAGCTCTGAACTAGAAATCAAAAGAAATTAGTTTGCATGAAACCACGAATTCGCCCCGGTAAATTCAATAGGCTTATCCAATTCGCCCCAGTGAATTAGCCTCTGTCTAAATCGCCCCAGCGAGCTCTAACGTGCCCCTGCCAGATTGCCTCTGTCGAATTCGCCCCGACGAATTCCCATAATACAAATGAGTTCGCCCTGGCGCAGATTCACCCCGACGCAAGATTTCTAGTTTATTGAATTCACAAATTCATTGAATTCTAGCTGATGCATTTTTCGAGATTCTGACGCGGAATTACCTTATTAATTAGTTATTTTTAGTATCTTTTGAGATTTATACTGTAATTAGGATACTTTTGGATTAGAATTAGATTCTAAATTGGTTGTAATTCCTTATAAGGATTTTAGGGTTTCAATTACTACTATAAATAAGTTTTATGCTTGTGATTCAATAACAATTCAATATTATTCAGATTTTTATCATACTTGTGAGATTATTCTCTACTTTTGGTTCTTTAAAGAATTCCTAAGTTATTTTCTTAGTTTTTCTTTGAGATTCAATTTGACTTATCATACAACAATACATAGTTGTGTGTGGCATCTTCTACCGCACCAATCGTCGATTATACCAAGATTATCGCTTACATATAAACGAGGGGTCAAGGTGTCATTGGTGTCCATTCAACACAAGCTTCCTAGCGCAGAGCAATTGTACCAAGATTACAGTCTACATATAGGCGAGGAATTGAGGTGTTGTGAGCGTTTCTCCTTATAACTTGCTGGAAACGATCCGGGTGATGACCACCTCACGCAAGCGTGCCGTGGAGTCTATCATTTGGTATCAGAGCTAAGTCTTCTAGTGAGTTACTTATCTTTTATTTTCGTGTTTGAGCGTATTGGAAAAAAATCGTGCGTGAAAAAAAATCGTTAAAAAAAAGAAAGAAAGAAAAGTCGTGAGTTAAAACAAGAAAGTGTTGAAAAAAATTTATTATTTGTTGTGATTGATTGCTTGCTATCATGGAGATATTCATACCTTCTATATTTTGTTCGTGATAAGTTCTAGTTGAATTGAATAGTAAAACTGTGAAATTATTTGGTGAATTCAGAAAGAACCTATAAGAGAGAATATTGAGTGGTAAAAGGCAAGAGTGTAAGATTAATTGAGGGTAAAAGCCTAGTGAGTGATACACGAGCGTTTTTGTAATTGTGCGATACATTGTTTGAGTGAAACACGTAAGAGAGTGTGTGAGGAAAATTTTTCTTTATCTACTAACCTTTGTGTTGTAACAAATATGTATAATTATGGTTATGAAAGTGCTTATGGGTCTCGAAGGAATTCTTTCCAAGGCGAGAATGATCCTGATGCGTATATGAGATGGGAAAATAGGATGAAGCGAGCTTTTGGCTTCCATAATTATTTCGAGCATAAGAAGCTCCAACTAGCGATTCAAGAGTTTTACGATCATGCAATTACATGGTGGGTTCAGTTTAAGCGTTGCAGGAACAATTATGGAGAGCATCCGATCGAGACATGGGAAAAATTAAAAATCGTAATGAGGAAGCGGCTTGGTCTAATACAGCTTAATAGGAGGAATGAGTATGCAACTCCAAGATATGTCGATCAATCTTCAAGTCGTTCAACTTGGGATGATGAAAAGAAGGATCATAGGCATGGAGATTCATATCGGAGACATCCACGAGAAACTCCTAAGGTGTATAGGGAACCATTATTTTCTAAAGATTTTATGGAGGATTGTTGGAGGCAATTACAAAACATCCATAAGGCACAAAAGAGCAAAATCATCCGAGAGAGAAAGAAGATGGAATAGAATAAGTCGTCCAAGAAGAATTGTTAGGATCTAGTGTACATAATGAAGTCCATGAAGATTTATTGATTGTACAAAAAGATTGTGATCAAAAGAAAAAAGTGAACGACAAAGAGACATTGATCAAGAGAAAGAAAAAGAAAAGATTGAAAGTGGAAAAAAAGAATTAGAGAGAGATGAGAAAGAAAAAAATAGAGAGATTGAGAAAAATGAGAATAAAAAGAATGAGAGAGAAAATATTCGAGAGATTGAAAATAAATGAGAGAGTGAGCAAAAAGAAGAAGAGAGAAAAATAAGTGACTATGAAAAAGAGAGTGAGAGTGAAAGAGAGTTGTATTTTGAAAAGCCAACGACTGTACATTCGTACAAGATGGCGCTTTTGAATACTAACCGGATTAACTCTGTTTTATCTAGTTCTGTTGTTTCTCTTATACATGTGAAGGATTATATACCTAGTGCTATCATTCCATATCTGTCAGCTTATGGTGTTCTTAAGGAGACGAAGGAGTCACCGAGGCAGGTTGAAGAGTTAATAGAGAGAGGTATCATGGATGAAGTCATGAGTGCATGTGTTGTTCATGAGATCATACTACCTAAGTGGGATACGACGTCGAGCTTGTGCATTGATTTTCAATTCGTAAACAAGTATCGTTGTTATTTTCTTTACTTAGATAATATGTTTGAAAAATTACATAGTACTTATGTTTTATCTACATTTGTTGATGACCATGTGATGATATTGCCTAATCAAAGTAGCATGAGAGATTGTGATGGATGAAAAATTGTGTTGACATGTGACTTGTATAGGTGGATAGTTATTTCTGTTAGATTAACTAATACATCTAGTGTTTTCATGAGTTTGTTAAAACATGTTTTGCATGTTTCCATTAATAAATTTGTTGTTAGCTATTTTGATGGTAGAATCGTCTTTATCATAAACTATGGAGGATATTTAATATTTTTTGAGTTAGTTTATGATCATGTTGTCGATTCTCGTTTTCAGTGTTCTTACTATTATTTGGTATATTCTCGTTTTCAATGTCTATATTTGCATAAAATTCATTCTAGGTTTTCTTATCCATATGTTGAGTTGGGTTTTCATGCTAGTCAATCTTTACACGAGTTGTCGTTAGTTGATAGTGGTAGTAATCATGAATTTCCGTTAGAGCAATCTTCCTTGCATGATTTACTATCATTTAAACTTGATTTGAAAAGTGTTTATCATCAGATTGGATTGAGATATAATTTATATGCGTGTTTAGTTAGATCATTTGGACTAACTAATGCAATAAATGTTTTCAAATTAAATCATATTTTGCATTCTTTCAAGGAAAAATAGTCATTATCTGTTTTGATGATATTCCTATTTTTGTCAGCGCTTGGAAAAATTCTTTAGCATATATTGAGTTTGATTGTAATCGTCGTAGTGTTGGATATGTTGTTGAGTTTTTGTCTTGTGATTGTGATAGTGACCTTTTGATTCTGTTGATGCAATTACTTGGTTTTGAATGTGTTAATGTCAATAGAGAGGGAAAGGTTAATTTTGTTTTGCAGATTCGGGATGGGATCGTACTCATAGAGGAGAAGAGCATGGTTCGTTATGCGAATCAAGTTGGACATTACATTGAGAGTCTATAGGGAAGTATTTTTGATTTTTGATGTAGTAGACTATATATGATTTTGAGTTTCTTGAGTTTTCCTTGATTATACAAAAAGTTCATATTGATTGGTTTTATTTTGTGTTTAATCCAGGAATTCAAGAGTGTTTACTTGAACAACGTGATGAGTTTCAAAGATTAATATTTGACCCAGGATCGTTGAAGTGGATGTATTTGCGAATGTACTGGGTCATCAAGTTGGTTTTTGATCCGGGGATTCGTGAATGGAAGTTGATGAAGTGTAAAGAGTTCTATATAATAAATTTTGATCCAGGAGGAGATAGAACTTTTCGTAGTTTTATTTGCATTTATTTTAATACATATGTATTTATTTTGCTTGGTATTAATCTAGTTTACATTTTTACTATAGTTGTTAATTTAGTTTATTTTGATGTAGTTAGTAATTTGGAAGTATCTGATTTACACGTGGACAAGAATCATATTGGTGTGGACAGGTTCTTGTGTAAAGGAGCTCGAACGTTTAAGTTTCCAAGTTGTGTTACGAGGAGCTTGCAAGAGGTTATGCTGATTCTAGCATTGCTTGGAAAGAGATGTTTACAAGTTGTTCATATCAATTCGGGGGAGTTACCAGATGATGATATGTTCCTTGTAGAAGTTGGAGTTTTTGACGATTTTTTACATATTCTTACTTGCATTATTGATATTGTGTTTATATTTCATTTGCAAGTTGAGATTTGGGATCATAATTTCTTTGATACTACTAACTTAATTTGTTTTCATGTAGGATCAGATTTGTGGGTAAATACTTTTCAAGAGGAGGGGATGTCAGATTTGAGGACAAATCCTTTTCAAGGAGAGGGGAATGATACAATCCTAGTCAGGCTCACATCGAACAACATTCATTCAACTCAAGTTTCGAGAAATCAACGGGTGATCGCAAGTAAATGGGCTGAATTTAACTATTGGAGGTTTGGAATGGAGCTTAGGATCAATCATTTGATTTGGGATTACTAGTTACTATCTATGTAGTAAGTCTGAATCAACGCAAACCAAGCCATCATGCAATGTACGGAACAATGGAAAGGGATTCGAGCTACACGACAAGGCGTTCATTATGGGAATTAATTTAAGAAGTTTGTAACAATGTTGGATCGAGTTCAGAGGTTATGAAGGTGGATTCCAAGTACATGAAGACCGTGAACATGTTGCAAACAAAAGTTCCGAACCAAAAATCAAAAGAAATCAGTTTTCATGAAACAGCGAATTCACCCCGGCGAATTCAGCAGGCCTATCCAAATCGCCCCGGCGAATTAGCCTCTGTCCAAATCGCCCCAGCAAGCTCTAAACACGCCCCGGCCAGATTGCCTCTGTCGAATTCGCCCCAGCGAATTCCCACAGTACAAATGAGTTCGCCTCAGCACAAGATTTCCAGTTTATTGAATTCGCCCCGCCGAATTCATCGAATTCTAGTTGACGCGTTTTTCAAGATTCTAACGCAGAATTACCTTATTAATTAGTTATTTTCAGTATCTTTTCGGATTTATACTGTAATTAGAATACTTTTGGATTAGAATTAGATTCTAAATTGGTTGTAATTCCTTATAAGGATTCTAGGGTTTTAATTACTACTATAAATAGGTTTTATGCTTGTGATTCAATAACAATTCAATATTATTCAGATTTTTATCATACTTGTGAGATTATTCCTTACTTTTGGTTCTTTGAAGAATTCCTAAGTTATTTTCTTAGTTTTTATTTGAGATTTAATTTGACTTATCATACAACAATATATAGTTGTGGGTGGCGTCTTCTACCACATCAATCGTCGATTGTACCAAGATTACCGCTTACATATAAGCGAGGGGTCAAGGTGTCGTTGGTGTCCATGCAACACAAGCTTCCTAGCGTAGAGCAATTGTACCAAGATTCCCGTCTACATATAGGCGAGAGTTTGAGGTGTTGTGAGCTTTTCACCTTATAACTTTCCTTATAACATACTAGAAACAATCCGGGCGACGACCACCTCACGCAAGCGCGTCGTGGAGTCTATCACAACTCTTCCCATGTCTCGATCGGATGCTCTCCATATCTTCTCCTACTAAGCACAAATTGGTCCCACTATGTAACTACATAATCAAAAAACTCTTAAATTGCCAGTTTGACCTTCCTACGCTCGGAATAGTAATGGTAATCAAACTCTCGCTCCATCTTTTTCTCCTATCTCAAATGCGCATCAGGATCATCTTTGCCTTGGAAAGAATTCCTTCGAAATCCATAAGTACTTTCAAAATCATAACCATACATGTTTGCTGCAAAACAAAGGTTAGTAGATAAAAATTTTCCTCACAATGGCCCTTACGTGTTTCGCTCAAGTATCACTCAAATGGTTTTTAACCTCTAATAATCTCACAAGTTGCCTTTTATCACTCAATATTCTCTCTTATAGGTTCTTTTTGAATTCACTAAACAAAATCGCAGTTTTACTATTCAATTCAACAAGAACTTACCAAAAACAAAATATAGCAAGATATAACTTATGGTTACCAATAATATTCACGCGTTGCTAATTGTACTCTTCTTGAAGGCCTTTAAATTTTAACTTTTGTGTTTTCCTGAAAATTTATTGTGTTGCTTCATCGGAATTGATGATTTGATGGTGTACTACAATTTTGGTTAGCACAATTGAAATAAACTGGAAAAAATTTTATACTTTTTTTTTGCTATTCAACAAGAAAATAATGGATAAGTAACCTGCTAGGAACTTAGCTCTGATACCAAATGATAGACTCCATGGCACACTTGCGTGAGGTGGTCGTCGCCTGGATCGTTTCTAGCAAAGTCGTAAGGTGGAACGCTTACGACACCTCAACCCTTCATCTATATTGAGATGAGAACCTTGGTACAATCGCAAGAAAGACTGCGTTGAATGGACACCAACGACACTTTAACCCAATGTCTATATGGAAACAAGAACCAAAGGTATAATTAACGATTGATTCAGTAGAAGACGCCACACACAACTATGAATTATTGTATGATAAGTCAGGTTTGAACCTCACAGAAAAACTATGAACAGTTCGAGAGTTCTCAAAGAACCAAAAGAGAAAATAATCTCACAAGAATTTTATTAATAATTTGAAGTCTCTGCCAATTACATCAGCCAATCCCCTATTTATACTAATAAAAAGTAACCCTAATGACATAAGAAAATAATAAATTAATTTGGAATCAAAATCCTAGCTAAAAAACATCCTAATTACATTGAAATTGGAAAAATATAGCTAAATCTCGTGCAAATTCGTGCTTGGAATCTTTCAAGAACGCGCTCAAAAGTTGAAAATAAGAGTTGGAGCGTTGCGGCTCTTAAAGGGAGCGTCGCGGCTCTTGAAGAGAGCGTCGCGGCGCTGGACTTTCTGTTCCGTCTGCGCTGCTTTGCTGATTTGAGCCAATTGCTTGCAATTAAATAACAAACTTAGATTCATCCTCCTTACCACAAGTCGTCGATCCATTCTCAGCCCAAACCCCTTGAATCAAACTAATAAGTCCTTCCTTGAAATGTTTAGCTCGAACCCTCGTTACGGCACCAATTAGAACTTGCACCTGATTTGCTCCATAGCTTCCATCCTTGTCCACGCCAAGTATGACTTCATCACAATGCCTTGCCATGTAGCTCGAATCCTCTTCCTTCATTCCATGCATTTTAACCTTGTGTTGTCACGGGATAGATTATAAATTCTCTATCATGCTTGGACATCCACAATATCGCGTGATCGTTAATCCCTCCATGAATTAAAACAAGAACTTGTCGAGAATTAGGTGACACAAACGAATATGTGTTTGATGACCTGGCTTGCATTGATTTGGTCTTACCAAATATGTTATATTTAGAAATCCCAAATCATATAATTTATCATCCCCTTAAGGTTCGCTTGAATTGAGCTCCAATTTAAGTATCTTCGAACAGATTTTAGCCCAATTACCTTAAATCATTTGTTGAACCACTGGAACTTAAGTTGAGTCATTGTAACTGGATGTGAGCCTAATTAGAATTGTATCAATCGACGACGACAATCAGTGATGACGATAAGATTCCATCGGCGATAATAACCGGTGGTGACGATACGATTCCATCGGCGATGATAACCGGTGGTGACGATACGATTCCATCAGCGACGATAACCGGTGGTGACGATATGATTCCATTAACGACGATAACCGGTGGTGTCGATACGATTGCATCGACGATGATAACCGGTGATGACGATACGATTCCATCGGCAACGATAACCGGTGTTGATACAACTAACGATAAAATTTCCACTGACGATGATAATCGATGTTGACACAATTGACAATACGACTCTCCCGGTAATGATACCCGATGACGACAAGATTGACGATACGATGATCCTGACAATGATACAATGATGATTTTTCCTATGAAGTGATCTACACAATGATACAACCATGAGATTCAGGACTTGCATCATTACATAAATTAACTTGCATCATTGAATTATTATATATTATCTTACATCATCGATATTCCTTGCCATGTATCGGGTGTCTATATCTTTGTCATGATCATTTTATTGCATTGCATAAATATGACAAAGAGGAGCATCTGCAGACACCCAAAATTTGTGCATCTTTCTTCTACCAGTGGTAGGATGGTAAAAGCATCATTTTACTTTGAGGTCAAGATGTCTAAGTAAAGATAACGAGGTTCAGAACGAGTATTCGAAGCTTCCACGATGACCTCCGAGCAACAGACTACGCAAGGCAAGACGAATGACTAGTCGACATCTATAAGAGGATGGTTTTCTACCTTTTCTCTATCTTCTCGGATCCAAAATTGATCAAACTTGGTGTCATTGTGTAGCTCTTGGTAAGAGCTTTCCGGAATGGTATGGCACGTTCCCTGACTCTTCCCGATTTGAAAGTTATGGACGTTTCAACGCGCAGCACAATAAACCGACTTCGCGACACGAAAACCCGACCAAGTGGGCCCACCTAGCCAGCCACAGGAGGACCTACAGCCGGGCTAGGGTCCTATATAAGGTAGTTTTTAGCTCATTTTTTAAAAGGAAGAGGAACTGTAGAAAGAGAAAAGTTCTTTCTAAGAAGAGAAATAGGAAAATCCTCTATAGATTCAATCTAGATCTAGTTGGTTGTAGTAAATCTCTTGCTAAATTAGAGTGATTCCTTCAAGATCCAAGTTTAAGGAAGTATAATTCACCATCCCCAAGGTGAAAAATTCAATCTTTATGTAATTTTTGTATAAATCTAGCTTAGATCTGGCATATTTTATCAATTATTGTGCTAGGGATTTATTTATTTTCTGATTAATGTTTCATTGAGCCTCTCCCGATATCCTAGATTATATCTAGGGTGTGAGGATCCTATCTTGGGATTATGGATGGTTAGAGAGGATTTCTCATAAATGCAATCTCTTCCTAACTAGCCGATAATATCTATTTGATGATTTATTAATTTCGCTATTGATTTAACTCTTTTTTACAGATTATTTTGCTTGGGAGTTGTCTCATATTGATTTATAGGTCACCCACATATCCTAGATTCATATCTAGTGGTGAGGGGATCCCACCTTTTGGACGGTAAGGGATTCTAATGAATTGAATCTCCTGATAACCAATTTGGGATATATTGTCAATTAGATCCCGATTATGTCTTCGCTAGATCTATGAGATTTTAGATCTATGGATTCAATTTCCCAGATTCTAAATCTTGTTGCTAAGATCTCGTCGATACGTAATAGTCCCTTGCGATGTTGGCTTCGTTGTGCGATCTACGGACTAGGGTCTACGGGAGCCCTTTTTCCAATATCTCACCTTTTATTTTTTTCCAATCTTAATGTATTGCTTGTCGTGAATCCAAATTATGTGAGCCTAGGAATGGAGTCAAGGCCTTTAAACATCTTGTTTAATGGGTACTGACATAATTCCCACGATGGACATAATTGACGATTGTAATGTTGGCAATTCGATCGATCATTTATAAATATAAATTCAGGCCTTAAAATGACATCGAGGGTTCTATCCCACAAAATTCGGATTTAAGGCTACGTGATAATAGATCTTATTAATGCGAGGTGTTTGGGGCTATTTAGATGGCTTACATGCCCACGGGAAGCTCCAACCTCATTTTGATGCTTGGTTTTATCTTTTGACACAAAATGATTTTCGAACGAAATGAAAAAAAATCTTGTAAAATTGAATCAACCTAGGTTATTAGATTAATTCTAGGCAAAAAATTAAAAGTAATAGTGAACCTCAATTCCTATTTGATGAAGGGTTTGAAAACCATATTTTCTAAAAATGTCACCCAAAAAGTTTTATCAAACGAAATGTAAAACGAAACTTTTCTGCTGTCCAATTTAGATAATTACAATTACGTGCAAGTGTACACGGTCAACAAGTAATAGAGTGACAAAAAAGTGTCGAACCCGCAAAGAATTATTTAATAATATTTTCCAACTACTAATTTTTACCAATTCAATCTTATTTAAACAATCACAAATTGTGATTAATGATCAGAAATAACTAAACTAAAACTAAGATTAAAAATTAACACAAAGGTTAAAATTCAGATGTAAAAGTTTAAGACTTCAATATCCTCAATTATGCAATATAAATCAATTAACCAAATTATCCAATTATTAAGTTCAATAGAGTTGTTAACAGGAATTCAAAATTATTTATAAGCCATTTCCTAAATGATCAAATAAAATTATCTAACTCAATTAATTCTGCGATATTCCTATGCAAAACTAAAGAATTAAATTCATAAAGCACCAATTCCCAATAGTTACATGCAGCGAAGAGATATCCTTATTCACTTCACAACCCCAATTATTCCATGCAAATAATTAAGAATACATGCTACCACATTCAGATCTAACCCTAGATTTCATCTCCCGAATTCATCTAAAGTATCTCGCTAATTGTTGATCAGACAATTACTCAATAAACACAAAATATGATAGACAACTCAATATGAAATAATAATTGGAATAAAATAGATAATTAATTCATAAACATAAAAGGCTCAATTGCAGTCTTAATTATAAATTCAGCTCATAACTGAAAAAGAAACCTAATTATTAAAATAATTCATCATGTTCAAGAATACAAAAATTAAAGGAGAAAGGAAGAGATAAGAATCTGTGTTTATGCGCGATCTTCACTTTGGCCTTCAATCCTTACAATCCTTCCTTAGAATTCTACTTCAAATCTGAAAATTAACATTCTTCTATTTCTATTCTACTCTAATCTACTACTAATTATATTCCTCTTCCTATTTATATGTCTCACATCATGTATTTATAGGTTACAAGTCAAATTCCTAAGCTTAGGAGGAAAAACAACTCAATTTGGAGTCAAAAACATCAAAAAAACGCGTCCCCACTTGATCTGGCCCGACCCCGAGCACCCCGACACTGCTCATAGTGCTGGGATACAGGCTCTTAGCGCCCCGGCGCTGGAAATATACTAGAAACGAGCGCCCCGACACTAGGCCATTTTTTAGAATTTTCTGCTTCGACGTATGTTGGTAAAATGACCATAACTTTTGATCCAGGAGGAGCTATGGGGCCTGCCACCTACCAAATTGAAGATATCGACGAGATCTACAACTTTTATTCTTTGATTATTGAGAGATTTAGGCTGCATCATGGTCCAAATTGAGCTTAAAGTGACTGCTATGTAAATGACAACTCCAAACTTTGATCTTGGTTGATAAAAAGGCCATAACTCTCGCATCCGAACTCCGATTGGGACGGTTCAAGATGTTTCGGAAAAATGAGAAGTAGATCTACAATAAAATCTAAGTTCCAAACCAAGAACATGCACCCAACATAATGTTAAAAGCCCTGTAATCTTCTCTTCTCGCATTTGTTTGCATATTGTACTCCAAAAGATGTCTGAATTGCATTTTATTGTTTCTTCCTACAAAATAACATAAAAACACTATAAATACCTAATAATAACTTAAAATACTTAAGAATTCACAAATTATCAAGCCAAACATACTCAATTCATAGGTATAAAACTCACTCATCAAATACCCCCAAACTTAAATCTTTGCTTGTCTTCAAGCAAAACACCAAGAACAAAACTAAAACAAATAACTAACAACTGACTCGAGCAATTAATCAATATGAATTCGAAATTTGGCCTCAAAGATTTTCTTAAAATGATAACTCAAGAAAAATTTCAAGAACATGCAAAGATTACAATTTCAACCTAATCATCAGTTCCGCATCTACTCATGATCCTTTAAGTGTGTGTGTGCATTCAAATGTTATAGCTAGTCATTACTCAGATAAGACCATATAAACAAATACTCATAAAAGATTTTCAAAATCAACTCTAAAAACCTTCTTATCACATCAATCTCTGCTAATAAAGACAAAGCATAAAATTTAGAGGAACAAAAAGATATCCTTTACATTTAAGCACACTTGAACCCTTCCCAAGTATTTCAAAAATATCTTCTTCTTTTTCTTTTTTTTCCCTTTTAGTGAGTGCATTTTATGCTCCCTCTCACTTTCTTTTGAACGAGTGTGTTTTATGCTCCCTCTCGTTTTTTCTCGCACGAGTGCATTTTACGCTCTTTCTCGTACCTGTGTTTATGGGTGAGTGCGTTTTATGCTCCATCTCAACCCACCACATGATTCATTCTTTATACTCAGGAAGGTTCAAAATTCAAAATTTTTTAAATAATCCAAGATTTCTCCCAAACTTATGTTAATGCCTAAATTTTACTTCGAATAAGGCTCAAATAAGTCTTTAAAGTTGTAATGATATCCCTCATAAATATTCAACCAAAATTTGTTAATTAAGACACAACTAGCTAAACAGATGGATATATGCTTTGAAGTTTAAAAAGATCACAAACGGTGTAAAACCAACTCATAAATCAAAATATAAACTAGCATGCTTCCCAACTTCACAAGAGTTAGACATTAAAATTATTTTTCCTCCTTTTATCTTCGGCCATAATCAAATACAATCAAATCATTGCTCATCTATCCTAAAAACATACTATCTAACATGCAAACCTAATAAACTAAAATAACTAAAACAAAACAAGACCACCCCCAAACTTAAAGTAGACATTGTCTTCAATGGCTAAAATAGAAAAAAAAAGTAAAGCAGAGGACTTCCCTAAAAATATAGTAATCTTCCTCCATGTTTGCTAAGTCTAAAGAATAGGCTAGGCACATTGGAATGACGAAGACACTGCACTTGAACTGGACTCGAATAACCTATAAACATAATAGAAGAAAGTTTATTAACTAATATGAAACCTAATAAGATAAATAAAAATACAAACTAGAAATTAAACTTGGGTTGCCTCCCAAGAAGCGCTTGTTTTATAGTCTTAGCCTAACTGCTTCAATTTGTTTTATCCAATTCCCCTCCGATAATTGAGTAACCCTCCATCCATTAGTAATAATGTAACTTTCGAGGGATTTGCTTCAGTAGGGGGCATAGTTTCAAGTTCACCTAGCTTGTGACTCTTAGATAAAATCTTATTTATGTATTCTAAATAGCTAAGCATTTGTTCCATTGTGTTTGAGGATGGATTAGTAAAATCAAGCTTCTCAAACTTAATTGGATCCTCATTTATCTTCTCATGGACCCCTTCTTCATCACACCATGACTCCAAATTTATGATAGCTCCATTGTCACATAGAGCTTTGCCAACGATATGACTACCTGTAACGACCGAGAATTCTGAAATTGCCTTGTAATTCGAATTTTTGAATATTATTGAATATATTCTATTTTATTAATATTATTTTTGTGTTGTATGTTTAAAGGTTGTGTGACAACCTGGGTTATGTGAATGCATGAAATTTTACGTGTTATAATTTTGTTTAAGTGAATAATTAATTTTGCATAGCGTCGCTAAATCACTATTCACGAGGCACGTTTCCCGAGGCACTATTCATGCCGGATATTTTTGTGTCTTTTTCGACTTTAATAAATTTTATAAACACGTGTATGCGTACGAATAATTTTTTCAAGTGTCGGAAATTTTATTTGAACTGATACGTGATTTTATCCGTATCCGAAATGTATTAAATGGGTGTTCCAAATATTTGGATAAATCCCTTAATAATTATTTTTACCCATCCCAATATTTATGGTAATACCCATTTTAATTTTGGGTAGAGTTATTTACCAATTTTGGTACAAAATGGGAGTTTTCGGATATATTGTTGGTGTTTTCGGGTATTTATTTTGGCTTATTATTCCAAGTGGGAACCACTAAACCATTTTCCACCAATCAAATTGCTAGGAATGAGTGAGTGGGGGGAGTATTGCCGGCAAGTGGAATTTCCACCTTGAGCCACTCCCACTTCTCCCTAATTCACTCCACTTTTCCCAAATCATTCAAACATTCATTCTCTCTTGCATTCCACACTCCTCCCATTCCCATTAGCTGATAGAGAGAGAGAGAGAGCTGCAAAGAAGGAAGAGAAAGAAGTCGTCGGAGTTCGCCGGAAAAAGGAGAAGAAGGTCGCCGGAAAAAGCAAGGAAGAAGAAGGAGAAGGCACGGGTGGAAGAAGAAGAGGATTCAAGTAAGGAGAACCCCCTAAACAAAGCCTAGCCGAACTCCTTAACATCTAGGAAGGATTTACAGAGGTAAACAATCAATCAAATCTATTTCATTTGATTTCTTGTAAAGATTTTCAAGTTTTTCTTAGTTTTGAGCTCTTAAGCTTGTGGGTCGGATTTTTGGCGATTCTTGGTGTTTTTGTTTGTTGTGATTGTTTGTAAATGTTGTTAAGAGACTATATAAGCCATTAATAACATCAAAGTGGAACAAAAACACAAGAAATCCTTACCTTGGCTTAATGGAGCAAGAACAATGGACTTTGGACATGAACATGGACTGTTGGACGAATTTAGAGGACTTTGTAGCTATAATTCCTTGCTTGTTGTGTTTATTTGTTGTTGTCATATTGTAGTTCCAAGGGTTACAAGGTTAACACAACTAGAATCGAGTAAAAAGATGTAAAAACGAGGATTTGGTGATGATTTTTGTAAAGAACACGAAGAACGCCAAGAACACAAAAATATTGCATGAGTTGATACTTTGGCCTAAGATTTGGCCATGTTAATGTTAATGGATAACTCTGAATTTTTGATATGTTGTATCCCTATGTCTTAAGAGTCCATAGAGTCCGGAACGGACCAATTTGAACGTGTATTGAGGGAGTTATAGTGGTTGGAAGCAAGATAGGTCTAGAACACCAAAACAGAGCATTCCGGGAAGCAAAACGGGTTGGGGACTCAGGCCGAGCGCTTAAGGCGCTAGCTAGGCGCTGGCCACGAGTCCAGCTACTGTGAGAGAGCGCTTTAGGCGCTGGTCATAGGCCATTTTGAGCGCCTAAGGCGCTGGACAAGAGACTGTGCAAACAGCTTCGACGTCCTTTAGTAAAATGGGCATAACTTTCTCATACGAACTCAGATTGAGGTGATTCAGGATGATTCGGAAAGAGAACGAGTAGACCTAAAATTTTCATTTTTTAAGTTTTCAATTTGAGGTCTGTATCATGGTCTAAATTGGCCATTTGGAGGACTGATGTGTAATTGGGGGCAATCGGAGGGTGTCGGGCATGCGCGTAAGCACATGTAATGCTCCCAACATTGTAAAATGTTGTTCTAAGTTCTAAAACATGAATGTTAATATTATAATGATACTCATTATTAACCAATGAGTATTAGATCAATTGAATGGGCGGGCTAGGCGTACGCAATTGCGTGTCGCTTGGGCGTTCGAATAGTCAAGCTTGGCATATAGACGTGCAAGCGTCGTAACACCGTAACTAGTGTATATAATATTGTTTAATATTATGTTTGTAATAAGAATGAAACATCATAGAGTAGTCTAAACTATTATTTGATATCCGGTATGTGACTAATTGTTATGTGGATATGTACTTAATTATGTAGGATATTAAGGAGCGTGTGTTGTAATATTGTAGCAGACGCACCAGGCAAGTTTCCTAACGCTTGTCTAACCCTTGTGTTGGGCAAGTTTCCCTAACCTTACTCGAATTATATTTTGAGCAGGTTTCATATTTTATACATGGTGTACGAGAGGCTGATCCCCTCGAGTACAACTGACGGGGCCAGGTTTTAAATGAGTTAGTTGAATGATTAACTCTTTGGCCAAAAGTTCATGGTCGGTTGGACCACTCAGCAGTAAATAATCATTATTCATTGATTCATTTGGACTTTGATTATGTCATTTCAGCTATTTCATCAATGTTCATAAATTGTTGATCTATGCAGCTATTATTCTTATTCATTCATGACATATCTCTTTTATTCATTTTAAACTTGTTGAGCAAAGTAGTTGCTCACCCTTGTTATATCATGAACTTATTGCAGTTAAGTCGGGGAGTTCCAAAGCGGACAAAGGCAAAGGAAAGCTTAAAGAATAGTTATATGACTATCCCGTTATGTAATCGTGGAATCGTTTTGTAATATTATTGTACTCTGCGATGTATTCTATTTAAGGTTATAGACCTTGGGACCATAGTAAACCTTTTGTAATGAACAACATATGTTTATTTATTCCGCATTAGTTAATTTATGTTGTTTAGAGGTGTATGGATGTATTTTATCGTGAGCACCAAATTCGAGGTATTGGTACTCACACTACCAATTGGGCAGGGATTTGCAAAACTACCCGGATCCTTGAACTTTGGTGGAGAAGGTACATGGGGTACTAATAACATAGGATCATCAGGGTTGGAACTCAAGGCTAGATCTACTTCAGCTGTATTTTTTCGATCCCCACTTGTCTCCTCCATATCAAAATCATCGTCAATTAGCACGTCCGGTTGTAACTTTAGTGTGGGAAATCCATCAGTCTCGAGAACCACGTCACTGGGCCATGCACAATGATAGCTATTGTTGAAGGCGTTGATAAGCTGTCCCATCTCGTTCTTAAGATTTTGAATCAACGCTACTTAGCTTTTTATATTTAAATCCACTTGGTTCAATAACTTATCTTGATCGTTCAGTCTCTTCTCCGAAGCTATAATGAATTTCGCCAAGGCCTCCTCTAAACTCAATTTCCGTTCTTCTTCAGGTGAAGGGGATGAATCCTGATATTCTAGAGTGTATGATAGGCTTGGAGCAAAGGTTTGGACTTGATTATTAAGGCTCCATGAAAAAACTGGGTGATACCCCCAATCTTGATGACAATTGTTGGGATATGCATAATTGTTAGGGTAATCGCCTAAATTGCCACCATACTGCATCAACTCAAAACTGATGGCGCATTGATGACTCGGATGATTTCCAGCACAATAATCACAAATCACCGCTACACTTTGAATCCGTTGTACTGCTAAAGTGTCAAACTTCCTCGAAAGTGTCTCAATGTGTGCTGACAATTGATCGAGTTCATAAATCTCTGTTACTCTTGGCTGAGTCATTCTCGTATAAGGCCACTGATAGTCAAAGTTAGCCATGGTGTACCTCAAAAGGAAGTAAAACAGAAAAAAAAAATAAAACGTTTAAATTAAGATTAATTTGATTGAAATTAGTATTGGTAAAAATTATTAAATTAATTCCCCGGTAACGGCGCCAAAAACTTGTTGTCCAATTTAGATAATGACAATTACGTGCAAGTGTACACGGTCAACAAGTAATAAAGTGATAAAAGAGTGTCGAACCCATAGAGAATTATTTAATAATATTTTCTAACTACTAATTTTTACCAATTCAATCTTATTTAAACAATCGCAAATTGTGATTAATGATTAGAAATAACTAAACTAAAACTAAGATTAAAAATTAACACAAAGGTTAAAATTCAGATGTAAAAGTTTAAGACTTCAATATCCTCAATTATGCAATATAAATCAATAACCAAATTATCCAATTATTAAGTTCAATAGAGTTGTTAACAGGAATTCAAAATTATTTATAAGCCCTTTCCCAAGTGATCAAATAAAATTATCTAACTCAATTAATTTTGCGATATTCCTATGCAAAACTAAAGAATTAAATTCATAAAGCACCAATTCCCAATAGTTACATGCAGCGAAGAGATATTGCTATTCACTTCACAACCCCAATTATTCATCCATCCAAATAATTACGAATACATGCTACCAAATTCAGATCTAACCCTAGATTTCATCTCCCGAATTCATCTAAAGTATCTCGCTAATTGTTGATCAGACAATTACTCAATAAATACAAAATATGATAGACAACTCAATATGAAATAATAATTGGAATCAAATAGATAATTAATTCATAAACATAAAAGGTTCAATTGCAGTCTTAATTATAAATTTAGCTCATAACTGAAAAAGAAATCAAAATATTAAAATAATTCATCATGTTCAAGAATACAAAAATTAAAGGAGAAAGGAAGAGATAAGAATCTGTGTTTATGCGTGATCTTCACTTTGGCCTTCAATCCTTGCAATCCTTCTTTAGAATTCTTCTTCAGATCTGAAAATTAACCTTCTTCTATTTCTATTCTACTCTAATCTACTACTAATTATATTTCTCTTCCTAGTTATATGCCTCACATCATGTATTTATAGGTTACAATTCACCTAAGCTTAGGAGGAAAAACAAGTCAATTTGGAGTCAAAAACATCAAAAAATGCGTCCCCACTTGATCTGGCGTGACCCCGAGCGCCCCGGCGCTGCTCATGGCGCTGGGATACAGGCTCTTAGCGCCCCAGCGCTGGAAATATACTAGAAATGAGCGCCCCGGTGTTGGGCCATTTTTTGGAATTTTCTGCTTCGACGTCTGTTGGTAAAATTGGCATAACGTTTGATCCAGGAGGAGTTATGGGGCCTGCCACAACTTTCATTCTTTGAGCATTGAGAGATTCGGACTGGATCATGGTCGAAATTGAGCTTAAAGTGACTGCTATGTAAATGACAACTCCAAACTTTGATCTTTGTTGATAAAAAGGCCATAACTCTCGCATCCGAACTCCGATTGGGACGATTCAAGATGTTTCAGAAAACTAAGAAGTATATCTACAATAAAATCTAAGTTCCAAACCAAGAACATGCACCCAACGTAATGTTAAAAGCCCTACAATCTTCCCTTATCGCATTTCCTTGTATATTGTACTCTAAAAGATGTCTGGATTGCATTTTCTTGTTTCTTCCTACAAAATAACATAAAAACACTATAAATACCTAATAATAACTTAAAATACTTAAGAATTCACAAATTATCAAGCCAAACATACTCAATTCATAGGTATAAAATCCACTCATCATTTTCCTTCAAATCGAATCCTCCGTGCATAAGTTCAAAGAGATTTAAAGTTACTTTCAAAATAACACACCTCCTACGACTCGACCTTAGGAGATGACCCCTAAGTTATTTACGAGTGACTTAATTTTAGGAGACGATATCCTAAGCTTTCTCTAATGACACGAATCATATAGGCGCACACACACACTTCATTTCTCAAAGCATTATATTTTAAGGAAAACATTAATAAAGCGGTAACCGTGTCTTCACAGAAGTCGAGGGGTGCCTGACACCTTCCCCTCGCTTAAACAAGCCCCCGAACTCTATGAATCTCGGTTGTAGACCAATTCTTCAAAGTCACAATGAGTCGACTGAATTATAAAAATCCTAAAAATCCAGATGAGTCAGTACATCCATTTAAACATTTACCAACTGGCAACTCTGGTTAATTAACCCATCATTAAAATTAACATTTCAAAACCTGGTTGACATTTATGTCAGATTTTTCCAAAATCACCCTTAAGCTAATTAATCGCAAAAGATAAATAAAGGGAGTAGAGAGTAGGAAAAATTTAAAATCTTCCTCTAACATCGACACCAGCAATATCGAGTAATCTAAACAAGAAATTAATAACTTGTCCTTCTCAAATGATGTATGTCATCCGAAAAAAGGTGTTATCAGATTCTTACTAGAAAGGAAAACTGATAAGTGGGTTTTATACCTATAAATTGAGTACTTTTATCTTGATGAAATTGTGAGTTCTTGGGTATTTTTTATTCCTTTTTATGTGTTTTTATGCTTTTGTGTAAGAAAAGGAAATGGGAGCAAAATGGTTGCATTATTGTCAATTTGAAGTTGCAAAAGTGTCGCGGCGCCAGGATATTTATTGGTTCGACGTCTGTTGGTAAAAAGGCTATAACTTTTGATCTGGGAAGAGTTACGGGACATGCCACCTGTCAAAACAAAGCTCGCAAAAAAATCTACAAGTAAGAGCAGAATATGCAGCGCAGCTGCGCTGCTATTAAGCGTTGTTACGCTACTATTGAGAGATGTTGCGCTGGTTTGTGTGTAAGGGGTTGATTTTGCCAAGTTTTGCATTTCTAATTGACTTGGGACTTGCCATATTGATTCCTAATTGGATCAAATGGCTACCAAACTATGTAAAAGGCTATAAATACACATTAAAAGGCTGATGAGAGGGGAGACTAACATCTAACCTAACACCATCCAAGCTAGGGTTCTTCATTAGATTTTCAAGAGCAAGAAGGAGAGTGAGGGTTCAAGGGCTGAGCTTGGAGAGTGAAGGCTGCATGACACAGATTCTTTCTTTCTTATCTTTTTATTTAATTTTTGTAATCCTAAGATGATCTTTGGTTTTATGATGATGTTTTCTAACCTTGTTATGACTTAACTCTTTATTGAGATTGCAATGGAACCCAATGTTTAGTTTTAATTGATTTACTCTCTTATTGTTATTGTTGATTATATATGAATCGTTTATCATATTTTTTGCTTATTGATGATTGTCTAGCTAGCAATTATATATGATACCCTATATGAAATTGGAAGATGGAGTATATGTTTAGATCTGAATATGATGACATGCGAAAGTTGATTCTTCTTAGGGTGATTAACAAGATTTGCATATAGGATAAGAATATACCTATATGGTGACACGTGTCGAGTTAATTATTCATGAGATTAAATAGCTTGCTAGTGTGTAGGATAGATATATACCTATATATCGTATATAACCTTTATGAGAATTTGATCTTAATAAATTTATTCTTAATTATTTTGCATAGGAATATAGTGAATTAATTGGAATAGATATGTTTATATAACTACTTGAAAAAGGATTTTATAAAAAATTGTGAATTCTCGGTTAATAATTTGATATGATTAATTAATTAAAATGAGAGTGAAAAGTTTTAGATGAAGCATTAGGGAAAATTGTAATCTTAACTATTTAAATCTAATTTTAATCCTTGGTAGTAGTTTAGTTTTATTTTAATTAATTTATTTTTATAATCCTTAATTCATTGGTTTAAATAAGACCGAGTTAATATAAAGTTAGTACTTGGATAATATTATTAGCATATTCTTCGTGTGATCGACACTCTAGTTACTACTATATTAGTTGTTGATCACGTATACTTGCGTGTGAAATTGTCAATACTATATTGGACAAACAAAAACAAGCGAACACAACAAGTTTTTGCACCCTTTGTGCGCCTTTGATTTTTCAAACTTTAGTTTATGATATTCACATCATTGAATTATCATGAATTATTTATGTTATTGGTTAATGAGTTGGGATCATTGAATTAGGCTCGACTCAATTAATTACACTAAGTTATTTGTTGTTCTTATATGAAATATCGTGAAGCAATAATTGTTGATAGTCTTATCTATTGAGATAGTTATTGCTCTAAACCAAGTTGACTTAGTCCCGATTCCTTGAGTTCATGATTGGAATGGACAACCCTACGATGTAAGAGAATTGATTAGGAATGTTGGCGTACCAACAATACACTATTGAATTATAGTGCCGCAATGCTATGAGAAACACAATCGACGTACGGTGTAGAAATGATGTAATCATCAACGCACTGTTAAAATTCAGTGTGGATACGATGGAATGAATAACACACTATTAAAGCACAGTGTAAGAATGAGTGAACCATCGTGCTATTAAATACGGTGTGGATATGGTAGAATGATGTTACGCATAATGAAAGAGTACTAATAGACTGATCACCCATGGTACTTTAAAGAGGGTTATTAGTCGTGATGATTGTGGAACACTCTGAAAAAAATTCTTGGTCTCTACGACCACTCAGTCATCTCATTAATATTGAGGTTGTCAAAAGTATTGAAATTCTAAGTCTAGAAATTCCGTAAATCAAACTTTTATTCTCCTTTGATGATATAGTTGTGAAAAGTTTTTCATTCATACACTATATAATTGTGAATCCGAGTCTTTATAGGCTCTTGTTGACATTCATTGATGAAGATTTTAAAAATCATATCTTATTATGTTCTTGAATCTGAAGCTATAGAAGCTTTAGTAATGTTGTTCGTTATATAAAAACTTTCATAAAATGCTTTTATTGGAATTGTAAAACTTGCTGAGCTATTTGAGCTCACTCTTGTCTTATTATATTTTTTAGCCTGGAACGAGGAAGCCAGGGGATCAAGTATAGTAAGGGCAAGGACGAAGGTGTCCTGAAGCCCGAGGAGTAGTTGTTCTATTGTAATAGTATAAATGATGTGAAATGTAACAAATTAGCATAAATCAGTTGTAAGACTTTATGTAATGGTAAGGTAGTTATTTTGGTAATGGAGTTTGTATTTGAGACAGGTATTTTGGGATATGTACTCCCTATTTATGTTATATTTGAGACAACCTAGTTTGTAATTTTTAAAGAGGTGATGTATTAATGTAAGACCTGGGATTGTGATGAGATTTAATATTTATTTTGAAGTCATTCCTGGTTGGGGATTAAACAGGATATTGGGATTACATTATTGAGATGTTTCTTATAATATAAGCAAGTTATGATGATGTATGAGATTAGTGACCACCGAATCAATTGTAGCTAATACAGGGATTTGGGGGCGTCGCATTTGTTATTTATTTTAATGAATTTATGAATATGTAAGTGTATGAATAACTTATGAGTTATTTTATTTACAAAAATGAGATTATATTGTTGTGACATTTAATATTATATTTAGTAAGCTTTAGGACGTTAGTATTTTGTAAGGTTTATGATTGTATTTATCATTTGTGATATTTTCTAGTAAGCTTGTTTATATTTTGGATATATTCCAATAATATTATGAATTGACTTATTAAGTTTTATGTATTATTTGTGTATGGTGTAAGTTTTTATTTACATTTTGATATATATATATATATATATATATATATATATATATATATATTTGGGAGCATTGTAAGATATCCTACATGGGTGGATTGAATTCCATTCTTGACACTCCCTACACAGTGCAGATAGTGTAGGCGTGTAGCCGATATTATGGAACACATATGATCATGACTAGTAAGTGTAAGGTATGGAGTTTATATGTAAGTTTCTGATAATAGGTAGCATTGTGTTTTGTCCCTTGCAAGCCCATGTAAGTTTATGATATTGGGTAGTATTGTGTTGTGTGCCTTGCAAGCCTGTGTAAGTTATTTGATGACTACCTATATATATATATATATATATATATATATATATATATATATATATATGATTTCGTATACTTTGTAAGTTGTAAGATTATGTGTAAATTTGAGTAAGTTAGCGCAAGAGTAAAGTATGATTTGAAAAATATCTTATCTTCAGCAAGCTGTTTTTGCGAGAACTTTGATGGTATGTAATTTTTATTAGTAAATTGTAAGTTGTGAGTAAGTATATTTAGAAAGTATTTTATTACGTTGTGACTATCTTATATTTTTTTTATATTTATGGTAAGATTATTTTCCTTGTAAGTGATGAGAAAAAGTAAGTTATAAACTGATATTTTGGAGTGCATCTTATTATAGTAAGTTATAAGAATATCTTATTTCTATATTCTTTTCACGAAAGAATTTATGATAAACTCTTGCAGTTGATTCATGATATTGTAAATAATTTATTCATCTTTATTTGTTCTTTTTAATTTTTGTTTATTTATATCGGTATATGGTCTTTTCGCTCACTGCCAGTCCTTTTCTATTCCTCTCGCTAGGTAACGAGCTTTAGCTTAGGTTGATTTTGTATGTGAGAGCTGTAATGCTAGAGTTAGCTATTACTTTGACTTTAATTTAGGAGTTATTAAACATAATCAGTATATATATATATACGGAGAGGCTCTAAAACGAACTTTAAAGAGCAAACCAAAGACGAACCGTCGTCTTTGGTGTCTATGGCGACGGTTCGACCCGTCGCCAAATACTACATGGCTATGGCGACGGGTCGGACCGTCGCCATAGACACCAAAGACGACGGTTCGTCTTTGGTTCGCTCTTTAAAGTTCGTTTTAGAGCCGGACCGTATATATATATATAGGGAAGTGATCCATAGCTTGCGTTAGATATGAGCACTATTCCAGCTAGCTCATCTTCTGTCGTCCAATGAAACATCTAAAGGCCTATATTGACCAAGGCTAGGCCCAGCCGCTGCTCTCTCTTACGGCCAGCCAAATTCTTTTATGTTGGTCGCTACTCTCTGTAGCGGCCAGTCAAAACGTACAACCTATATTGTTTGTGAGTAGGAATATAATATAAACTCAATCACCATTTCTCAATTATATATTGATAATACATATAAGAAATGATGATTGAGTTTATATTATATTCCTACTTACAAACAAATTATATAGTTAACTACTACTCTCAAATTACCTAGTCAAGTATTATTCCTTATATTAGTCTACTACTTATTTTATAATTCTTTATATTTGTGAACCACTTAACAAGTGGAGTATTAATTAGCTATATTTTTTCAATTTAAATTATAATTACTTTAAGTCCCATGATTAATTTACAGCCAGCCAAATTCTTTTATGTTGGCCGCTACTCTCTCTAGCGGCTAGTCAAAATGCGATCATTTTGACTGGCCGCTAGAGAGAGTAGCGGCCAACATAAAAGAATTTGGCTGGCCGTAAGAGAGAGTAGCGGTCGGGCCCAACCTTGGTCAATATAGACCCTTAGATCTTCCATTGGACAGCAGGAGATGGGCTAGATGGAATAGTACTCATAGCTAACGCAAGCTATGGATCACATCCCACACACACACACATACACACACACACACATATATAGATATATATATATTATCGATTTTGGCCCTTATCTTTGCAAATTTGATATTGTAAATGAGGATTTATTTGTCCCAATTTTCCTTTATTACGGTTGTGTTAGCACGTGTAAGTTAGGTGACAGTCCCTCTAGAGGAGGGATGTTACACCTTCTATAGCTTCTAAACACACTTTCATTTTCCTTTAATTTGGCATGATAGGTGAGATCTTTGGAAAACGACTCTTTTGTCGACACGGTTTGAAAGGTTAATTTTCAATATAGGCTAATGTGATAGAGTCGTCAGTTGGTATAAGTTTCAATGGATGTACTAACCCATCTGAGTTTTTAAGTTTTAAAAGATAGATAACATAAAATGTGACTCCATTACATTGGTCTGCAACCAAGATTCAAAGAGTTCGGAGGCTTGCTTAAGCGAGGGAAAAATGTTAGGCATTCCCTGACTTCTATGAATCACGGTTACCATTTTCTTAATATTTTCTCAAGTTTTGAAAGAGTTATCTTAGTGTTTATTCTATGTGTTTCGTGCCTAGGTGTTTTGTGTCATTCCATAGTGTGTGTGTGTGTGCCATGGATTGTGGGTGTGTCCATTTTAATCCTAGTAGAATTCAATTTGGTTAGGAATGGACTTTTGGTTTGTTTTATTTATGATTTTTATTAGTTTGGTTTCTAAACTTGTATGTACGTGCTTAAAATATTTGGGAGTTTCGTTTCTAAACTCGTGAATGGTGTTTTTCAAAAGAAAGCGAGTTTGGTTTCTAAACTCGTGTGTTTATATCCACATTCGTGAGTTTTATTTTTAAACTCATGAGCATGCTTTAAAAGATGTGAGTTTGGTTTCTAAACTCGAGAGTGTGTTTTAAAAGACGTGAGTTTGATTTTCTTAACTCGTGTGTGCTTATGTCCACAAGGTTCGTGAGTTTGGTTCTAAACTCGTGAGTATACTTTAAAAGATGTTTGTTTTCTAAACTCGTGTATGTTATGTCCACAAAGGTTCGTGAGGTTGGTTTCTAAACTCGTGAGTGTGTGTCCTGTGATGTCCCTAAATTCAGGTACCTCTACCACTTGAACTCGGTGCTTCACATTACTACTCATATCATAACTAATTAACATCTCACAGCGGAATAATAAAGGTTTTCATAAATATTTAATAACATTATCCCAAGTTCTCAACCTCCACTATTACAAGCATACCTAAATTAATACAAATAACTAATATAGGTCTTAATACAACCAATTCACATTCTTCTTAAATAGTTAACAAGCTAAAGTTAATCCGTAGTCTTGCCCTTTCCCTTATCCTTCCCAGAGCCACTACCCTGTTCTTCCTTTACTGTAAAATTTATAGGAAGCAAGGGTGAGCAACGAGTTTGCTTAGCAAGCATAACGCCAATAATAGATAGATATACCCAAGGTTCAACGATAACAAGGTTAAATCGATTGATAAACAGATTATGAATAAGCTACAGAGTATAAGGGCAAATGGATATCATAGTTTCAACTCACAATAATTTTCTTACTGAGTGGTCATAAAGGACCATGAATACATAGAAGGATAGGCAGTTGTTCTACTACAGAACCTCCTAAAGAGTCACATGAGGTGATCAGTCTCGTAGCACCCACATTATGCATAACGTTCAAAAATAGCGTGTGAGTCAGTTCCCCTTCACAAATAAAGTACCCCTACTATGAGGGTTGTTCATCTCAACACAATTGTAGGAGTCCATATCAAGGCAATTGAAGTGGACAACATTCTCAAAGAATATAAATGATTGGGACTTTATCTAATTTCTTTGTCCAGTCGAATCTAGTGGCATAGACATATACTTCAAAATGGCTCAAACCAGTTATAGCTTTGGCTATCATCACTGAAGGTTTTAATGCAAAAGCATATGTAGACAATTAAGTTTAATATGGAGTAGCTTTCTAGAATCACAGTATTGACGTAGCAAAGATACACAAGTTTAGTGGTCTTGCAATATATCAAGGGTTTTGCATGTGTAAATCAGTTAACACCACTTAAAGAAATTGCACAATAGGCAGAGTTTATACAAAAGCAGTTAGTTTGCTCAAACGAGGGAAACTTGCACGATATATAAAGTTGTGTAAGTTAGGAACTTGCCTAATCTGCTGCTACAATTTACTCTACGATTATGTTCTTCGGATAACATACATTAACCATAAGTCATTCTAATAATTAATCTATGTTAACATTACATAAAGATCTAACTGTCTAAATGTATGACTCACACAACTGTCTTAACTGCTTATTCAACCATCTGTTTAACTCATAGTTCTCATTAATGACAGGTGTAAATGATAAGGTCCAGGTACGCTTGCGTAAAGTGAACACTGTCCGGATCGTTATCCAATGAAGCTTTATGGTGGAACACGCAAAACACCTCAACCCAACGCCTATATTGAAGCGTGAACCTTGATACAATTGTTTTGTAAGGATAATCTGCGTTGAATAGAACACCAACGACACCTAAACCCGTTGTCTATAATGCGACAAGAACTTCGGTACAATCGACGCTTGATGTATAGTAGAAGACGCCACACCCAACTATGAATTGTTGAATGATAAGTCAAATTGAATTCTCAAGAAACTAAGAAAACGCTTAGAAATTCTTAAAGAACCAAAAGATGAGAAACCTCACAAGAATTTTTATTAATAGAATAAAAGTTGTGTCCATTATAATAATTTGGACCCCTATTTATACTAATAATAAGTAACTCTAATCATAATAGCAAAAGGAATTAAAATTACATAAGACTCCTAATTATAAAAGGAAATAAAAATTAAATTAAATTAGAATTCTAACTACGCAAGAAAAATAAATCCTAATCAACTATCCATGCTGCTAAATTCCTTCCCATGATCTGATTTAGAATTATCATGACTTGTAATAAGCTTTGCTTGCACATCCTTTTTGACTAGGAATTGTAATTGCCGAATTTTATAAGGAAAAAATCGAACCGCATGAAACAAGAAATCCTCTCATTGGAATTATAGAATTCATAGCCCACATGATTGTTAGAGTTGATTTGCATGATTTGCATGATTTGCATGGACTGAATTAAATTGGCCAATTGGGTCATGCTAATTAATTGATGAACGGTTCTTTTATTGAATTATCCTGAATAATTTTCAGCCCAAACTTCTTTTATTACTTGATGAATCGTCGGGACTTGAATTGAGTTGTTGTCATTCGATGTGAACCTGATCAGGATCGTATCATTCCCCTCCTCTTGAAAAGGATTTGTCCTCAAATTTGACATCCCCTCCTCTTGAAAAGGATTCACCCACAAATCTGATCCTTCGTCAAAATAAATCAAGTTAGTAGCATCAAACAAAGTATAATCCCAAATCTCAACTTGCAAAAGAAATATGAAAGCAACATCAACAATGCAAGTAAGTATTTGATAAAAATCAACAAAAAATTCAACTCCCTCAAAGAACACCACAATATTCGGCAACTTCCCCCAATGGACATGAACAACTTATAGATATTTCCTTCCAAACAATGCTTGACATAGCATAACACGCTGCAAATTCTTCGTAACACCACCTGGAAACTTAATCTTTCGATCTCCCTTAATCAAAAACCTATCCACATCAACACAATACTCTTCCGCATGTAAACCAAATTCTTCCAAAATATTAACTACACCAAAATAAGCTAAATTAGCAACTATAACCAAAATGCAATAAAAATTTCTACCTAACGATATAAACATATAGTTAATAAAATAAATGCAAACAAAATTATGAAAAGTTCTTTCTCCTCCTAAATCAAATATCATCATATAGAACTCTTCGCACTTCATCGACTTTTATTCACGAATCCCCGGATCAAAAATCAACGTGATGATCTTGTCCATTCACAAATACTCCCAATGACGAATTCCCGGATCAAAAGTGAACCTTATGATCTCGATCATTGGCACTAACATTCATTCTATTGCACCTGGGTCAAATAACAATCTTTAAAACTTTTCACTGCGCAAATGCAAACATACTTGGATTCCTGGATTGAACACGAAACAAACACAATCAACAAGTATCTTTTGTCTAATCACAAAGAAATCAAATAATTCAAATTTACACACATAGTCTACTAGAACAATATTCAAAACACTTCCCTGTAGACTCTCATTGCAATGCTCAAATTGATTTGCATAATGATTCTTGTTTTCCTCCTCGATGAGTATAAATTCATCCCAAATCTGCACAAAACAATCAACCTTTTCCCTTCCATTGAAACTAACACATTCAAATTCAAGTAATGGCATCAATAGAATAAAAAGGTCACTTCCAACACCACAAGATGAAAATTCAATTGCACATTTACGATGATCACAAACAAACTCAACAAATATCAAATATCCTCTATAGTTTATTATAAAGACGATTCTACTATTAAAATAGCTAACAACAAATCTATCAATGGAAGCATGCAAAACATGTTTTAACAAACTCCTGAAAACACTAGATGTATTAGTTAATCTAAAAATAACTATTCATCTATACAAGTCATATGTTAACACAGTTTTCCATCCATCACCTTCATTTATGCTAAATTGATTAGGCATTGTCATCACATGGTCATCATCCAATGTAAATAAAACATAAGAACTATGCAATTTATCAAACATATTATCTAAGCAAAGAAAATAACAACGATACTTGTTTACCAATTCAAAATCGACAAACAAGCTCGACGTCTTATACTCTTTAGGTACTATGATCTCTTGAACGACACATAAACTCATGTCTTCATCCATGATACCTCTCTCTACCAACTCTCCAACCTGCCTCGGTGACTCCTTCATCTCCTCAAGAACACTATAAACTAACGAGTATGGAATGATAGCACTGAGTATGTAATCTCTCACCTGTATAAGAGAAACAATAGAACTAGATAAAACAGAGTTAATCTGGTTAGTATTCAAAAGCGTTGTCTTGTACGAATGTACAGTCATTAGCTTTTCAAAATACAACTCTCCTTCATTTTCACTCTTTTTTTCATAGTCACTTATTTTTCTCTTTTCTTTTTGCTCACTTTTTCTCTCAACTATTTCTTCCTCTCGTTTGTTTTCAATGTCTATTCTCAATCTCTCTTTTCTTTTCATTCTCTCTATTTTTTTCATTCTCTTTTTCCTCAATCTCTCTTTTATTTTCTTCCTCACTCTTTTCAATCTTTTCTTTTTCTCTCTCTTGATCAATGTCTCTTTGTCGCTCACTTTCTTTTTCTTGATCACAATCTTTTTTGTACAATCATTAAATCTTCATGGACTTCATCTTGCACACTGGAATCTAACAATTCTCCTTGGACTGCATATTCTTTATCATCTTCTTCCTCTCTCGGTTGAGCTTGCTCCTTTCACGCCTTAGAGATGTTTTGTAGTTGCATCCAATAATCTTCCATCCCCTTACGAAATGAATCCATGATGTCCTCCCTTGCCTTCTTTGAAAATAATTGTTCCCTGTTCACCTTAGGAGTTTCTCGTGACTGTCTCTGATGCGAATCTCCCTGCCTATGATCCTTCCTTTCATCATCCCAAGTTGAACGCCTTGAAGGTTGATCGACATATCTTGGAGTTGCATACTCGTTCCTCCTATTAAGCTGTACTAGGCCAAACCGCTTTTTCATTACGGTTTTCAATTCTTCCCATGTATCGATCGGATGCTCTCCATAATTTATCCTACGACGCTTAAGCTGAACCCACCATGTAATTGCATGATCGGAAAACTCTTGAATCGCTAGTTGGAACTTCCTCTGCTCAGAATAACCATGATAGTCAAACTCTCGCTCCATTTTTTCCTCCCATCGCAAATAAGCATTTGGATCATTCCTGCCTTGGAAAGAATTCCTTCGAGACCTATAAGTACTTTCACGATTATAACCATACATATTTACTGCAAAACAAATGTTAGTAGATAAAAATTTTTCTCACACACTCCCTTACGTGTTTCGCTCAAATAATATATCGCACAATTATGAAATCACTCGTGTATCGCTTAATTTGGCTTTTACCCTCTAATAATCTCACTACTCTTGCCTTTTACCACTCTAATATTCTCTCTTATAGGTTCTTTTTGAATTTGACAAACAATATCAAAGTTTCTATCAATTCAACAAGAACTATCAAGAACAATAAATAACAAGGTATGACTGAATTAATTTACCAACACGGTTCACGGGTTACTCGCCTTTGAATTTATTCCCAACTGCTCTTCACGGATCCGATTGGAATAGAATTGAAGCCTCATGGATTTGCTTGAATTTAGGCTTCTTTGATCTTCGCGAATTATACGAACTGATGTCTTGAATCGCGAACTTTTCGAACAATTGATAACAATTATTTTTTTTAAATATATAAAAAAAATTCTCTTTTTCAACGCTAAAATTTAAGATAGATACCCGCTAGATGAATGTGGCTTTGATACCAACTGATAAGGTCCACGGTACGCTTGCGTAAAGTGAACGCTGCCCGGATCGTTATCCAACAAAGCTTTATGGTGGAACACGCACAACACCTCAACCCAACGCCTATATTGAAGCGCGAACCTTGGTACAATTGTTTGTGTAAGGATAATCTGCGTTGAATAGAACACCAACAACACATCAACCCATTGTCTATAATGAGACAAGAACTTCGGTACAATCGACGCTTGATGTATGGTAGAAGACGCCACACCCAACTATGAATTGTTAAATGATAAGTCAAATTGAATTCTCAAGAAACTAAGAAAATGCTTAGAAATTCTTAAAGAACCAAAAGATGAGAAACTTCACAAGAATTTTTGTTAATAGAATAAAAGTTATGTCCATTACAATAATTTGGACCCCTATTTATACTAATAATAAGTAACTCTAATCCTAATAGCAAAAGGAATTAAAATTACATAAGACTCCTAATTACAAAAGGAAATAAAAATCAAATTAAATTAGAATTCTAATTACGTAAGAAAAACAAATCCTAATCAACTATCCATGCTGCTAAATTCCTTCCCATGATCTGATTTGGAGTTATCATGACTTATAATAAGCTTTACTTGCACATCCTTTCTGACTAGGAATTGTAATTGCCGGATTTTATAAGGAAAAAACCAAGATGCATGAAACAAGAAATCCTCGAATTGGAATTATAGAATCCGTAGCCCACATGATGGTTAGAGTTGATTTGCATGGTTTGCATGGACTGAATTAAATTGGTCAATTGGGTCATGCTAATTAATTAATGAACAGTTCTTTTATTGAATTTTCCTGAATAATTTTCAGCCCAAACTTCTTTTATTACTTAATGAATCCCCGGGACTTAAATTGAGTTGTTGTCGTTCGATGCGAACCTGATTATGATCGTATCAATAAACCCGCTCTAAGTTTTTTCTTTAACCCGGTTATGACACTATTGGGTTCCTTCTTTAATGGTTATCCTTGTATTCTTACTCATCTCTATCACTTCAATTAGTCAAATACATTCGGAAAAGGTATCCATTTATTTTAGCAAGGATTGGGAAGTGATTTGGCGAGTGCGGAGTAAGAGGTGTAGCTTCTAGTCATTCTGCAGAAGTGTTCTACGATTTCCATACTCACTCTACGATCATATGGAAGTGTTCTATGGTGTGTGGGTTACTCTACGATCAATGGGGTCACACTATGACTTGGCTGAGTGGTGTTCTGCAATGACTCTACGTTCCATGTAGAAGTACACTATGACTAGTGAGTGAGACCCTTCGGTCCATTCTATGACTGGCAAGTAAAGCCCTACGATCAGGTGAAGTTGCCCTACAATCGTAGAGTTTACTCTACGATTCCACTACTTGATAGACTAGTTCACTCTACGATCGGAATGCAGTATTCTACGATCGTATGGTTCATTTTGCGACCGGTTAAGTTACCTCATGGTCTGTGAAAGTATTCTGTGATTAGTAGAGTTACTCTACGATCAGTGAAGTAACTCTACGATTAACGGATGAGACTCTACGATTTGCTAAGTAACCCTACGATTTGATCAACCACTCTGCGATTGACCTAAGGCATTCTACGATCGACTTAGTCACTCGTCGATCGATCAGTCCAGTTACTCAACGATCCACAAGTCCAACCACTCTATGACTGGGGTTCACTCTACGATTTCTAATTGAGAAAGACTTTATGACTTCCATTTCAAAAACATTCTTTGGTGGGTCATTCAGAGACTATACTCGGTGGTCTAGACTATCTTATTAACATAACATTAGGTCTGACTTTGAATATTGGTTTACACTTTGCAAGATTCAAAAGGAAACTGAACTTACTCAGTGCTTGGGTTATTAATAGTAGTTTAAGCTAGCAAGTTGACAGACGGTCTAGGCTATCTTGGCAAAATGGCACTGCACATGACAAGGTTTCATATGATTTATAGGCCTATGATCAAAGTTCATAGTCAGCATGCAACATGGGCACAAAGCACTGTGCTCATTCCCATTTCCATTCTGTTTTCAAGGTTATCTCATCAAAAGTGTTCTTCTTGTTATTCTTTTCATTCAACTCTAGTTGGTTCACACATTTTATCATACATTAACATGTGGTCTCCCTTAAAGTCACCTTACAACTTCGGAATCCACCATGATGCCCACATATAGTCCTCCCACAACCAAGCATGCAAAATACTCTATATCATACTCATATTTACATTAAATTAAAGGTCTTGAGGTTAAGGGATTATACCTTCTCGAAGCAAAGAACTCAGCAATTGTTCACTCCCTTCTCCCTTCCTAGACTCCTCTGAGTTACCGAACTGCAGAGTTCCCCTTTAGCTCTCCTTTTTAATCTCTCAACCCTTTCTCTCTCTCCCTCTCTCTCTCTTCTAAGTCAGTATATAACAGATGATAGCAACTCTGTAAACTGAATTGGAAGCCCCTATTTATAGGGGAACTTCTCTACGTATATTACCCACATACAAGTATTCATACGAGTATTAGTCCAGCATGGGTTGGCTTTACCCAACGATTAGAGAATATTTGGTACAAAGCTCCTTACCAACCCACTTAGCCATGCTGCAAGACAGTCTTTTCCTCACTTTTCCTGAGATTAAGTGGCATAAAGTGGCTATAGGACACTGGCCTAACTCGGTTGGGAGTATTATCAGTACTATCTATCTATTATAATTATTATATATCTGCAGTTAGTCTCTCAATTCGGGTCAATAGATTGGGCTCCCTTCTAGGCTCACTGCTTAAGTTCGAAGTGGACTTATCGTCTATACAAGACTGCCTAACCTCCTTCTGCACACATCGCTGGGTTCTAACAGCTTGCTCACCACATAACTGATTGGGCTAAATTGAATTATTCTACCGGACCCAACTTCTAATTAAGTAGTACATAACTTACCCAATCAGATTGTTAAGTCCTCCCATGAGACATAATTTGCCAATAAACTCAACCATGCTCCTAATCATCCATCATACACAGTTAACTCAATATTATCAACCTGTTATCAGTTCTCGAATAGGATCTATACTAATTTGTCTTCATAATTTAATATGCCACACAAGGCTCATTCCCTCAAGCTTGGTTATTACATAATTAAAGTTTGTCACACATAAAATCTTAAAATTCATACTGGATGCAACTTCATTGCATTAAATAACACATATTACACATAATACACACAATTAGGATTGAGTAATTCTCATATTCATAATTAATAATCTTATCAAATTTCTCGGGTATTACATCCTCCCCCTTATAAGGATTTCGTCCCCAGAATCACCACAAGAATAGATCATCATCAACAAGAATAGATGTTCACAAAATTAAACCCAGATCCCGAACCCTACCTTCCTCGCCAACCCACTCCTCATCCCCCTCCGACTTTGAGTTCACCATCTCCCTTTCCCCCTATAAATCCACCACCAGCCTCATCCCCGCAGACGAACTCTTCTACAAAGGCCAACTCTTCCCCCTCCACCTCTCCCCCTGCCTCTCCATGGTTCATACCCCCCTCCTCCACCTCCTCCTCCTCCGACACCGCCATCACTGCCTCCCGCGACTCCACCGGTAGTTCAAGTCATATTGCTATCTACTGATACAACCGATACTGATATTGGTGGTAAGAGTAACGATTCATGGCGCGATATAAAAGATTGGCTTGACAAACATGAAAAAGGGTCTATTATATATGTAGCTTTTGGAGCCGAGATGAAACCGAATCAAGATGAACTCACTAAGTTAGCTCTAGGATTAGAGCTATCTGAGTTACTTTTTTTCTGGGCTTTAAGATAGCAACGAGGGTCGGTAGATCCAGAGCTGACTGAGTTACTAGAAGGATTTAAAGAGCGAACTAGAGGACGTGGGTTAGTTTACATGAATTGGGTGCCTCAAACCAAAATACTGAGTCATAACTCGATGGGTGGGTTGTTGATTCACTCGGGTTGGAGCTCGGTGATTGAGGCAGTGCAGTTCGGGAGAACGCTAATATTATTGCTACTTTTGGGGGATTAAGGGCTGATTGTTAAACTAGTGGAGGAAAAGAAGATGGGTCATTTGATACCGAGGAACGAGCAAAACGAGTGGTTTAGCAGGGACTCGGTGGCCGAGCCTGTGAGGTTGGTGATGGTGGACTTTGGGTTTATAATTTTTAATAATTATTAGTGTAATTTTGGGCTTGCATGTGAGTATCTGCAAGTTGAGTAATCTAACTACCATTTCTTCTACTTTTTCACTTGACTGGTTAGACTAAGTAAATTTAGCTTTCTCAATCAATCACACACGTCCTTTCCATTATTAATTTATGATGAGTCAGTTAACTCGGTTTCCAACCACGGAGTTAAAGTAGTATAAAGATGATGGATGGAGTATAAAGAAGAAGACGAAGTTGGCTTCAAAGATGGGTTTGATTGCAGGAAAAGAGAGAGAAGAAAGAGAAAAAAATATTTTTTTTATTAAATTTTATTTTTGCCACGTGTCAATCGATTCTAACATCCGTTTATTTAGCTGAAATTTTTTTAACTGGAGGGACATAATTGAACTAAGTTTTATAACGTCAAGGACACTTTTGTAAAAGTAAATAAATTTTAGGGACTTCCGGAACAATTATGCACATTTGCCCTTTAATTATAAAGGTGACCACTCTTGATTTATCCTGGATACGCCACGTCACCCAACCCATCACTGGTTGAACCCTATGCGAAACCCCAGGACTGGCGGAGTCGCTCTTCGCAAATGGCATAACCCGCACTGATTATTTTGTATGGTATACTTTCATAACAACCTCCACAATTCTCTCTCCTATGAGTTATTGGCTGCATAACATCGTCCCTCCCCATTGGCTTAGCGTTTCTTCCTTCAATTCCAGGTTCATTTTCACTCCACTCCCTTTAAATAAAACTCAAAATTGTACTAATTCAATCACACATACACTCAATGCATACATTATTTGTATAATAATGTTATCTTTTCCTGTGTATCTGTTTGAAGGGTTTGGTGTTGCAAGAACATTTATAGGAATCAGACTGCAATGGAACAAGTTGTAGTGGGTGATTATGCCTTGCTTCAAAAGAAGAAATCCGCAATTCAACTAGCTGGTCCTGCCAAACTTCAGGTTTCCCATTACATTTTTTTTTGTATTTTTTAATTTTTTAATAAGATTACATTCATGTTATGGGCAAATTTTGTTAATGTGATGAAACTAGGTCACTTTTTTTGTCGATAATTTAAGCTGTTCTCTCTCTCTCTCTCTATATATATCTTCCATATAGGGGTGCAATACCCAGCAACCGGTAGCAACCGGTTGCTGTGAATTATCTTCCATATATATATATATATTGTTTTTGTTTTTTTGAATTAATTACAATATTCCAGGTTCTTCTACATTTTGAGGAAATCATTTAGTACCAGAAAGAAAAGGCCTATGGAATTTATTCAATTTTGTTATAATCTATACAATGATGTCTTCACTATTTAGGAGTACAAGGAAGAAAAGATGAGATTCCCTTGGGATTTTATGTGTTTGTACCATGTATCCTTGCCATCACTATTTTCTTTTAGTTGGAAAAACTTGTTGCATAAATTTCACTGTAATATTTCGAAACAGTGGACTTGTTCATGCCTATGCAACTTATGCTTCTTTCATTTCATCCTACAATTTATATAGTTTTGGACTGTCAGGTAATTGCTGATTTTGATGCAACGCTGACAAAATACTGGATTGATGGTCGTCGAGGACAAAGTAAGTAGCTGGTCTTCTCTTCAACATTTTCCTTATCATTTTCTTCCTATTTAGTTTCAACATTCTCTAATAAAAAGTGTAGGCAGTCATGGCCTTTTAAAACAGGGGAATCCTGAGTATGATGTCAAGAGGCAGAAATTATATGAATATTATCATCCACTAGAATTTAGCCCAACGATTCCAGCTGACGAGAAAGCAAAGCTTATGGAAGAGTGGTACATGACTTGATCATTTACAACAGAGTATAATTTGCGCCACTATACACTAATTAATTCGCTCAACCTTAGTATGTTTTAACATAGACAAAAAGATTTTATATCAAGATAACATGTGTTTTTCATTTATAAGTTCTTAGATTAGACTCAATTAAATGTGTACACTGCTTTGACTTGCTCTTCATTGTAGAAATCCTTTCTTAAATTTTAATGTGGCTTTTAAAATTTGAATTGGTTTTGTAATATCATTGCAGGTGGGGGAAAACACATGGTCTTCTTATTGAGGGAGGCCTTACATATGATGCAATAAAGAACTCTGTGGCTAGTTCCATGATTGCATTTAGGGAGGGCGTTGTTGAGTTGTTTGAGTTTCTGGAGGTAATTATTATCCTTCCCTATGTATTCCCTCTTTGGCATTACTTTTGAAATGTTTAAATAGTTAGCAAAGATGATTGGTTCCTAAACTTTTAGTTTTATGTTACACTTAGAAAATTCATTATACCATTCACCAACCGGTGCAAGCTGTTATGAAGGTGATTTAAGTAAGATTAGAAACAATTGTGATAATTTCATCTAAATTTGAGATATTAATACTGAGATGTTTTAAACTGGGGAAAAAGAATTCTTGTTACATGAAGACAAATCCCAAAACCTTCTTGTTGTCAACCTGTTTAGTCTTTTTTCTAATCATTTCTCTAAGTTATGTATGGATTGGTGGCTGCTAAATGGTTTGTTTTTGGTTATCAATATCCTCGATGATGTAGGACGGAAATTGATGAACAAATAATTAATTGAAAGTGGTAAATCAATAAGGAAAATTAAAAGAACTTGGGTGATCTAACCGCAGGAGAACTACTACCACTAGGATTTCCCAACTGCAGTAAGGAGGAAAAATATTGATTGCATAGGATAATTTCAATATCAAAGTGTCCCCACTAATGTGTCATGTCTTACATATTTATAATAAAAAGAAACTCTAATAACCCTAAGCCCCCTAACAGTTGGGCCTCTAAATAAAACCCAATAATAAAACTCAATACTGAAATAAACTAATAAATAACAAGTCCAATACTACTAAGTAAATAAACACTAATTGATCGATCCCTATCAACTCTCCCCGACTGCAAAACTAAAGACTGAAAAAGTGAAAGCCTCATATTTCTCCAAAAGACCTGGATCAAGTCGACGAAACTTCTCAACACTAATCCATATACAATCATCCGGAGGCCTGTTGCGCCACTTCACCAAAAACTGACGGTAACCACCCTGTCTGGTCGACACAACTCGCTCATCAAACACATCCTCAATAACCTCTGTTGCGCACTGTGTAGGAACAATAGGAGGTGCAGGTGGAATAGGTAAATGAAGGATAAGTATAAGCTCATCAGGGTTAGTAAGTGTAGGCGAAATAGGGGAAAAAGTAGGAAAAGAAGTGGAAGAGGGAGTGGAAATCATAAGAAGGCCCGTGATAAGGAGTAAGGTCTTCCACATTGAATACATGACCAATACCCATATCACTCAGAAAATCCAACTCGTATGCATTAGCACTAACTTTCTTTCGAACTTAAAATGGACCCATCCTCTTAGCATGCACTTTCTTCCATGTGCCAGGAGGTAATCTCTCAGCACAGTGTCGCAGCATCACTCGATCATTCTCATTAAACTCTTGATACTTGCGATGAACATTTGCAATAGACTTATAATTTTCATTACTCAAATTAATTTTCTTGTTTATCTCAGCATGCAAATCATGAATGTGATGCGTAAAAGACTTTGCAAACTCACTAGCCCTATATGTAGTGGTAAGGGGAGCTAAATCAACAGGTTTCCTAGGCTGATAACCAGTGTAAGCCTGAAAAGGACTCACTCTAGTCGAACGATTAATTGAACTATTATATGCAAACTCTGCCATAGGTAAAACCTTATCCCATGTAGACACATGATCACCCACAAGACAGCGTATCAAATCACCTAGACTTCTATTAACAACCTCAGTCTGAGCATCGGTCTGGGGATGATACACAGTAGAAAACTTAAGCGCGGTATTAAGTTTCTTCCAGAGAGTTTTCCAAAAATAAATCATAAATTTTGCATCTCTATCAGAAACTATAGAAAATATTTCAATCTCACTACCTCACTAAAGAAAATCATGACAATATGTGAGGCATTATCAGTTTTGCTGCAAGGAATAAAATGTGCCATCTTAGTGAAACGGTCCACTACAACAAAAACTGAATCATGACCCCCCTGGGTCTTTGGTAACCCCAAGACAAAATCTATGGTAAGATCCTCCCAAGGTGCATGGGGAACTAGAAGTGGAGTGTACAAACCCGTGTTCTACTTCTTACCCTTAGCAGTCTGACATGTGCGGCACTCAGAAATAACACGAGCTACATCCCTCTTGAGGCTAGGCTACCTATCCTCAACAATGACAATGGTCTTATCTCGACCAAAGTGTCCAACTAAACTTCTCGTGTGTAACTCCCACAATAAATTCTCACGCATTGATGTACTTGGAATATACAGGCGGGTGCCCTTAAAAAGATATCCATCATGGATACAAAAATCACTAGAGGGTGGGGAACTAGGATTCTGTAGGGTAGCATAAATATTACTAAAGTCTCGACAAGTAGGGTACTCACTGGATAATGCGTTTAAATCCCACAACCTTCACTCTCAAAGAGTTGACAAGGATGGACACCCTACTCAGCGTCGGTAACCACATTCTTTGTCCCTTTGCAATGCTTAAGGACAAAAGAATACTCCTGGATAAACTCTACCCACCTAGTGTGTCGATGACTTAGCTTCTTTTGGGAGCTAAGGTACTGGAGTGCTTAATGATCGTAGTAAAGAACAAACTCCCTATGCAACAAATAATGTCGCAAAAACCTAAGTGCTTGGACTATAACATCAAACTCCTTATCATAGGTAGAGTACTTTTGTCGGGCCGCATTCAATTTCTCACTAAAAAACGCTATCGGATGACCCTCCTGACTAAGCACTCCCCCTATCCCTACGCCTGAAGCATCACATGCTACCTCAAACACTTTACTAAAGTCTGGTAGCACGAGAACAGGTGCATGTGTCAACTTATTCTTGATTTCCACAAAGGCTTTGGTAGCCGATTGAGACCAAACGAACTCTCCCCTTTTCAAACTGTTAGTGATAGGAGCCATAATGATACTAAATCCTCTAATGAACCTCCTAGAAAACGTATCTAGCGATGACTTAGCTTCTTTTTGGAGCTAAGGTACTGGAGTGCTTAATGATCGTAGTAAAGAACAAACTCCCTATGCAACAAATAATGTCGCAAAAACCTAAGTGCTTGGACTATAACATCAAACTCCTTATCATAGGTAGAGTACTTTTGTCGGGCCTCATTCAATTTCTCACTAAAGAACGCTATCGGATGACCCTCCTGACTAAGCACTCCCCCTATCCCTACGCCTGAAGCATCACATGCTACCTCAAACACTTTACTAAAGTCTGGTAGCACGAGAACAAGTGCATGTGTCAACCTATTCTTGATTTCCACAAAGGCTTTGGTAGCCGATTGAGACCAAACGAACTCTCCCCTTTTCAAACTATCAGTGATGGGAGCCATAATGATACTAAATCCTCTAATGAACCTCCTAGAAAATGTATCTAGCCCATGGAAGCTTCAAGCTTCGTGAATATTAGAAGGTTCAAGCTACTCATTAATAGCCTTTACTTTCTCAGGGTCGACAGAAACCCCCTCTTTAGATATCACAAACCCGAGGAAAATGACCGACTCCTGAACAAAAGAACACTTCTTCAAATTAACAGAGTTTCTTACGTAGAAGAACTGCTAGAATCTCTCGCAAGTGAAGTAAGTGCTCATCTTGAGTTTTACTATAAATGAGGATGTCATCAAAATAGACTACTACAAACTTGCCTATGAAAGGACGTAGCACCTGATTCATAACTCATAAATGTGTTGGGTGCATTGGTTAAGCCAAAAGGTAAGACTAACCACTCATAAAGTCCGTCTCCTGTCTTAAAGGCAGTCTTCCACTCATCTCCCTCTTGGACGCGGATTTGGTGGTATCCATTCCGCAAGTCTATTTTGGTGAAAACACGAGCCCCAATTATCATATCTAGCATGTCATCTAGCCTAGGTATGACAAATGTAATATTCCGAATCTTTTTAAGGCTTGTAAATGTAATCTTATGTGATTAATAAAGGTTAATTTAGTGACCTAAAGTATGTGTTATGTGATTGAATGTGTGTAATTTCATTATATGTATAAGTATAGAAAATGCATGTAAAACAAAACTAGGAAATTACTGTTCACTTATACGGTATAACGTATTATACCTAAGTATTTATACGGTGCAAGTACGAGATTGCTATTCATTTATACGGTATAACGTATTATATCTAAGTATTTATACGGTGTAAGTACGAGATTGCTATTCATTTATACGGTACGATATTTTGCAAGACTTGGGGGCTAAGCTTGGTAGGATATTTTGCAAGACTTTGGTGGCCTATAAATAGAACCCCGCATCCTTCATTAATCTTCACTAATTCACAAGAAGCTTAAGAGAGAAACCATAGTAAGAGCTATTGTTATAGAGAGAAGGAAAGCAAAAGGTTTGCATAATCAAAAATTGTAGAGCTAGCACTCCAAGAGGCCGTATGAAAGATGAAAAATTAGCGTAGATCGTAAGAGACAGAATCAGGCTAGTTCTTTCTGCACTTTGTGCAACAATGTGTTTTAATTGTTTGAATTTCATTAATTCGTTCTTTGAATTATGAAGTTCATTATTAATTGTGTAATGTTTTATTGAGAAGAGTTAATTGCCATTTGATTTGGCTTAACTCGATTAATGAGCAATTGGAATAATTATTCATGAAATATTGAATTGTTATAATTCTTTATTTGAGATAAGTTTCTTGTGTCAAACCAAATTGTTTTGGGGCAATATCTGTATGATAGTAACCGAGTTGAACAACCCTTATTCATAGGAGAATATATGATGTGTCGGGAAACCGACTTAAATATTGTTAATACGGTGTAGCAGGTGTTATGCATAACATAGGATATTATTAGGCTGATCCCCTATAAATATCTATTGAGAGTTCTCAATCTGTGTGACTATTGGACAAAACTAGAGAGTTCTAAGTCTTTATGACTGATGATCGTTTATTAGTTCTTGGTTTAACAACCCCTCAGTATACTATAAATGACAATTGTTGAAATCTTTTGTTGAGCTATTATTCCTTGAAATCAGAAAAGTATGAATTCTTTTATATTCATAGCTTTAGACTTGCTGAGCTATCTTATGCTCATTCTTGCAAATACTCTTTCATTTGTAGCTAAGGAAGTATTACCAGAAGAGTCTGACAGTAAAAAGGAAAAGTTAAAGAAGAGTAGTTAGGTCAAGAGGCCTATTATAATTGTCTTATAGTATGATGTAAGTTGTAATAACTTTAGGAAACGGAATTAAGAAACTTAGCATTGTAATATTCTTATATCAATGATTTGAAGAATTTTTATAGAAATGTATTTTGTACTTTACATTTAAGTTAGTAGATGTTGAAGTCATTTAACTATGCTAGATTAACATTATTGACAATATCTAGAAAGTTCTGACGAGGAAAGTGGTTGTCTAATTGAGCGTCGTTTTAACAGAAAGCTCCCTCTTTCTTGAGAACTGTCTGGTTGCTAATACTGTAAATCTCGGATAGATAAATAAATAGAGAAGTAAAGAACAAGGATGATAAAGTTGTTGTATAATATCTATACTTAGAAGGATTTAGTGTTGGAAGACGTGTGCAAGTGAGCATCAGATCTGCTGTAGTAAGTATAGGGATTTGGGAGCGTCACAGGAAACCTATACTTGATGGTGATTTTATTTATGGCCCGACTATCACAACACATCCTCAAACTCCCATCAGGCTTAGGGGTGAATAAGCCTGGAACGGCACAAGGGCTAAGGCTCTCTCTAACAAAGCTCTTCCTCAACAACTCACCTACCTGTCGTCTCATCTCAGTCTGCTCTGTGGGATGCATCCTATAATGTGACAGGTTGGGTAAAGAAGACCCCAGAACAAGGTCGATGGCATGCTGGATGTCCTTAACAGGTGGTAACCCATCGGGCAACTTACTAGGCATAACATCGGCAAACTCATGTAGAATCTGCCTAACATCACTAGGAATCTCTTTAGTACTCTCCTCAGGAACATCTCTCACCTTTCTAACTACCACCTCATACACAACCTCTTCCTCCAACACACTCCGCTCAAACTCCTTTCTATTAAGAATATGGAGTGATTTGGTTTGTTGGGTAGGTAAGCTAGTCTCCTTTGGTTGACTCTTGGACGACACTCGAGGTCTCACAGGTGCTAATGATATTTTCTACCCCTTGTGTGCAACATATGTGTTCGTCCTCCCATAATGAGTCACCTATGTTACTCGGACTCGGATGGAGTGTCTGGTTGGACACGGTATCCAACACGGGTACTTCTCAATTTTGCCAATTTTTTACACTAAAGTGAAGTATCTTGTCCAAGTGTCGGGTTTCGGACACGGGTGTCGGACACGGGTACTTTAGGGCAAAATGAAGAGTCCGAGTAACACTGTGAGTCACATCATGGTCATATAGGCAAGGTCACCCTAATAGAATATGTGCAACATCCATAGGAAGGACATCACACCAAATACTCTCTTTTTAGCCCTAAAGGTGAATCGGCATTAGACATCTCTTTGACACAGGAATGGATGTCTTGTTGACCCAGGCGACGCTAAAAAGCTGGGGATGTGGCAGTGTTCTAAAAGTCGCTAGTCGGTCCCAGGTCGGCTGGCTACCGACTAGCGACTAGGGGATTAGTCGGGGATTAATCGGAGATTAATCGGATAGGGGCTTAAATGAAAGAAAATGAAAGTATAGGGGCTGAAATGAAATAAAATGAAACTACAGGGGCTGATATATAACATTTTAGGGGCTATTTTGAAATTTAAGAAAACTTGTAGGACTAAACTAAAACTTTATAAAGACTATGGGGTACATAACTGTAATTATCCACAAAATATAGATCTGATGGAACAGATCGCACAGATCCGAAGAAGAAGAAGAAGAACAGATCGCGAAGAAGAAGAAGAAGAGATCGTGAAGAAGAAGTCGATCGGCGCAGAAGAAGAAGAAGTCGATCGACGCGATCTGAACTGGAGAAGACGACGCCGACTCCGATCGACTAGGCCGACTAGCGCCGACTAGGCATACTAGTCGCCGACTAAGTCGGCCGGCGACTAATCAAGACGACTAGACCCAACTCGCCTCGGAAGGCTGCCGACCCCGACTTAGTCGGCCGACTAGTCGGCCTAGTCGCCGACTTTTAGAACACTGGGATGTGGTTTTGCCTTCAGCTTCATCCGTGGTAAGGCGGAATCAACAACCACATTTAAGCAACTATCCCCATCGATGATCAACTTAGAAGAGACACCACTTTGTTGTAGGTTTGAAATATGGTGGTTCTCGACCAATCATCCTCTCTTCTATGACTCGTGAAAACGCAACCTGATTACCTATCTCCTCTAGGTGCTCATCAGCCTCCTCATCTTGCGAGCCATACTCACCCTCGACTTCAGCCTCGACAATATCCCCCTTCTCTTTTGAAGTTTCCCCTACTATTGTTACCCGCTGGCGATTGCGATTGGGGCACTCAAAAGATTTGTGCCCTAACCCCTGGCACGTAAAGCACCCCTCCTGGGTAGTAGACTGAAAGTTAGGTGCAGCTACACCCTTCCCTTTGTCATGAGATGACCCAACTATGGTGTTACTAGCCCTAGAGGATGCCTGAGAAGTGGGGAAAGGTCTATCCTGCGAAAAATTTCGGCCACTCGGCTGACCTGAATAAGAAGGGACTCTCCAAGCGATACCCTGTAGCCTATAGTCATTATCTAGAGCTGACTGGAAAAGGTCATTTAGGGTAGTGATGCCACTAGTCAGGATATGTGATTGAAGTTCAGGTCGTAACCCGTTCTTGAACTTCATAATGGTAAATCTATCACTCTCACTGATCCTACATCTTTGAGTCAACTCCCTAAATTTACAGATATAATAGGCAACAAACATATTATTACTCTGACGAAAGTTGTCATACTGCTCCATTAACCTATCGGTATGTCCTACGGGTAAATAATATTGCTTTAGGCGAGTTTTCATCTCCCCCCAATAATATTGCTCTGATACTAATATGTTGTAGGACGGAAATTGATGAACAAATAATTAATTGGAAGTGGTAAATCAATAAGGAAAATTAAAAGAACTAGGGTGATCCAACCGCAGGAGAACCACTACCCCTAGGGTTTCCCAACCGTAGTAAGGAGGAAAAGTATTGATCGCAACCAATAATTAGGATAATTTCAATATCAAAGTGTCCCCAATAATCTGTCATGTCTTACATATTTATAATAAAAAGAAACTCTAATAACCCTAAGCCCCCTAACAGTTGGGCCTCTAAATAAAACCCAATACTGAAATAAACTAATAAATAACAAGTCCAATACTACTAAGTAAATAAACACTAATAAATTAATAAATAAATAGCAAATCATCCACGATGACGATGTCTCATGGATCGATCCCTATCACTCGAGCTGATTTGGGTAGAAGTACAACCAATGACAAAGAACTGCCAAACCGAATTGAATTACTCCCTGAAGTCCTGTCCAACTTTTTCCTTTCCTCAATATCTTGCAGGCGAGAAATGTTCCCATTCTTATATTTTCTGCTGGGCTTGCAGATATCATAGAGGAGGTCAGTTGCAATGAATCTATTCTGTGATTTCAAGCTGTAATTCTCAACCCCTAAAATACTTTGATCTGGTGACTATTCTATTCTCTTCACTTCAACAGGTCCTCCATCAAAAACTTCATAGATCTTTCAAAAATGTCAAGATTGTATCGAACCGGATGGAATTTGACCAGAATGGTCATCTTGTTTCTTTTAAAGGTAACTTTCTTATCCTAAGGAAAGAATTAGAAATTAGTTCAAGAAGATGCACACTTATCACTTCTATGTCTATGCCTAACAAAAATGTTTCACTTTTCTGTTGTTATACTTCCTCTGTTTCACAAAAAGAGTCCCATTTGATAATTTTCCTAGTCAATTTCCAAAAATATAAAAAGTATTACTACTTAAAAAGTATGAATAAGTAGAAAACTGTTGTTTCAAAAAATTAAAGTAAATTTACATCATATTTTTAATTTTGGGATTTTGCAAATTAACTAGGATCAAAGTTAAATCCGAATATTTTTGTGGAATGGAAGGAGTATAAAAAAATCTGACCTACTCACACGATGGAAATTGTACTGGATGGAGAATAGTCTATACACGTCACCTCCTTGATATTGATACCGCTGACATATCATGAATGACTGTTATTGAGGTTTAAAGTCTCATGTCTAATGATTTAAACATCTAAGATTGAAGTTTAATCTGTTTCACGCCTAGGGAAGTACATGGTTCAGGCTGGCTCATTTCCATACTTAACCCAAAACCAGAAACAAGGTAGGTTGGTAAACTAGGCCAAACCAAACACATGCTAGAGCCAAATGAACCCATCCCACCGGTTCTCGGGTTGATAATCAATTCTAACTATGATTAGATTGTACAGGGTTAGACCTTTTTTTCCCTTTAGTTTTTCTTTTTTTAATGTTCTTGTCAAGTCTTTCAATAAAGAAGGAATAATAATGTAGCCCCAAACACAATTGAAATTCAACTAAGAATTGCAGTTTTATTTTAATTAAACTACAAATTGGATTCTAGTGTTAATTAAACTCTCAAGTTCAATTGAAAAAAAAAACGATTAAGTTTCTTTATTTGCAAATTAGATGTTTTTCTAGCTAAGACACTTGCTTTTTCTGAGAAGGTAAAATTAATTTTACATGACTTGTATTATACCATATTTGTAAGTAATACATATACATAAGTGATAAACTGTCGGGTTTACATCAGGTTTGTATGGGTTTGGGTTAGGGTTTCGGTCAGGTTCTTAGAATAGCCAACTCAAACCCCGTGGTTTTTGAAAAACCTGAACCAGAACCAAACCACAAAGAACTAAAACCAACTCAATCCAACCCACACTCGGGTTGGTTCGGTTCTTCGCTTCTGACAAACGCACGCCTTTCCTTCAAGCAAAGTAGTGAAGGGAGATTTATGAATCAAATTGAGGATAAATTGATTCTTAGCTTCATTTGTGAGGGAATCAGGCCCTTGTCTTAATGTTGTGCGTTTCTGCAACATCTAAAACTAAAGCCAGCGAGGAATCCCACTATCTCATATTGGTGTTAATCATCATGTTCTGTTTTATAGCTTTCCCTTTGTAAATCTGACTTAAATTTAATATTGGATATTTTTTCTTTCTCCAGGGAAGACAATTCATAGTTTGAATAAGAATGAGCATGCTCTTGACATGGCCGCACCAATCGACGATCAATTGGGTGAAGTTGGTGAGCCAATTGATGACAATGCCTCAGTCAAGCAGAGAACAAATGTGCTGCTCCTTGGTGATCACATTGGAGACTTGGGAATGTCTGATGGGTTAAACTATGAAACTCGAATTTCAGTGGGGTTTCTGTAAGTATATCTCTATTTCCTCCACATGTTCATTCACGTTACTTACCTGGTTAAACTGTAGCAGCTGATCACTTTTTTCTTAAAAATAATATTTACAGAAGTTTTTTTTATTATCTGTTTTTAAGTAATCCTTTTGAAATTATTAAAAAAACTTATCCTTTTCAATCGAGCTGCAATGTCCAACTGTGGAGCAATGCTAATAGAATGTATAATTACACTGTGGAGGTTATCTTATTTTACCAATTTGCATTGTTCTTATATGTGTTTCTACTTTTTTGTATTTTCATATTGTATGAAAGGTGTAATACATACCATATACAGATATATATATTTATCTTTGTATTATCTGAACTCTCAACTTATCTTTTCTTTAAGCTTCTTGTGTCTAAACTTTTTTGTAGTGTTGTTATTGGGCAAAGGAAGAAGAGTAGAATTACAAATTTTGCATTGTGCCGACACTCTCAAACTTTTTAGTTGATGTACTGAAACTCCTAAAAATTCAGATATTTTTAGTAGTGAATCATGCTTGACGCAGACATGCTTCTTGACTGTTATGCTGGGTAAAATAAATGAGAGCTCATCAAACGAGTTGATCAGTTCAAGATGAGGATGTTCATGTTTTTGTGTTCAAATTTTGTAGTATTGTAACACATATGACGTAGACATATGCTTCTTAACTGTTTTGCTAGTTGGGACAAATGAGAGCTCATCAAAAGAGTTGATCAGTTCAAGATGAGGATAAGGATCACATCAATAAAAAGACTATATAGTAGGTTCTTACTAAGGAAAGTTATTATGTTGTCTTGTAGTTGGATGATATCTCCTATATTTCCAAATACATTTATTTATTTCTTTCATATACTATAGAACAATTTGTAAAGACACAAGCCAATACAACAAACCGACTCTGAGTGGAACTTCCCTAATTTCTAGGAATTGTAATGTGCATCAAACTGCTTAGAAGGCGAAGCACCAAGTTAGTGATATGTCTCCTACTTCCGCATGTAAGTAGTTTATTGTTAAGAGCAATTAGGCTTGATTATGCCCTTAACATGGATTACATTCTTGACCAGAAGAATATTACTTACTGCATTGTTAGGATGTCTGCTTCCTTTAGACAACGTTCTTCTAACAAAGAATATACCTACTTAAATTGAGTACTCGTGCAATCTTCAATTGTCCTACTTTGTCATATGTATATTTACATTGCAAAGCCCTAGGACATGGAGATGTGGATTGTAATTGTGAAGCATCCATGATTATTCACTCAATGGGATATATGAATTTTGTCTGAATACTTCACATAGATGCTTTTCGTGAGATTGAATAACGTTCATAAGGCCATAGATTGTCAAAAAACGAGTTTTTGCATTTTCGAAGGTTCTACGACTGAAATTTATATGCATTGTAGAACTCCGGAACTTAACTATAGTTGTATATCATTTTACTTGACACTTAGGCACATGAATCAGTCGTCTTTTATAAGTGATGCAGGAGAGCCCACGAGACTTGGTTGCACCAATATAAGAGGCTTTGGAAGGCCATGGAAATAAAGGAGTTCTAGAAGTTGTATCTAATTAATTTACTTAATCTATGATTTTGGTAGTTATCTTAATAGAATACATAAGGTTAGGATATTTTTTTAGGAATATTATAAACAGGGAGGAAATCTACTTTTTTATAGATAAATTGAATTTTTTTGAGAAGAATTGTGTTGTGTGAGAATTTATATCTGGGATCAACTATTGCCTTCTGTTAATTTTTTTTGTGAGTTTAACCTAGCAGCATGATGTAGTTAGATGTTTCTAGGTTACACATGTTTTTCCTTGCTTTTTGTGGCTCCATCTGTACATGGGTGGCACCCCGTTGGTGCCTCTTTGAATATATTTTACTATAGTAAAAAAAAAATGTACTTCAAATCACATTGCATCATTAATATGTATTGTGACTCTTCAACATATTGGTTCCTTGTATGGGAAGTGATTACTACTCTTTAGTTGCCTTTTTGTTCCATTATTAGGTTTTGCTCCCAAAGGCATGAAGTTAACGGTAGAGTGAAAATTTGCAAACTGAAATATGACCCTCTTACAATCAATATTTTGTATGTTCCAAAACATGGTTCAAAGCCACAGTGGCGGCCTAGGTTTCGGAAAGTTTTTTTTTCCTCAGTATCAGTTTTAGTTTAGGTATCGGGCGATGCACACTGTTACGCTAGTTAGGAGTTTCAAATTTTTAAAAAAGAATTATGAAAAAATTCTAAATAATAAGAACAACAAGATGGATTAATTAGATGAAAACAAAAACACCATAAAAAACACCATATTATACATAGCATTGTCCAAACAATGATACAAACATCTTGCAAACTTGTTTAATTCTATTTTGCATAATAATTGAACAATAACTTTTAAAGACTCAAAAAGGTAAATAAACACAATTAAAGAAGCTAAATGTTAAAAATCAATCATCCTCCTACTACACTTTATCATCGTCCTCGTCTTGTTTATAGTTAGTATTCTTTTTGATAATTTAGTATGTACATATGCATATTTATTTATTAATATTAGTATTATTACTCCCTCAGTCCCACAAAAAGAGTCCCATTTTTTATATTGTTATTATGTCACACTACTACATCGCTATTTCACATTTATTTCTCCGTTATGCCATTATTTCTCCTTTTACGACGAAATTTGCCTATACACAACCTTTACATTGATAATGATTGAAATTACGATCTGTATCTCGTTATCATAGCGTGACTAAAGAAACCAAACCGAGTCATCGATATTTCCAATTTCATAGTGTAGTTAGGAAGTATTCCCTCAGTCCCATTTTAATACAAAATTTTTAGCACAAAGTTTAATAAATTGGCTTTTTGAGTATAATTTATTTTTTTTACTTTCCAACTATTTTTTTTGATAAAAGAAAAAAATTTATTAATAGAAAAGAAAGGATACAATAAAAGGGAAACAAGAAGTCCGCCCTCAATGGAGTAAAAAAAAAAAGAAAAAAAAAGAGCACTTGAAAAAGTGCAACCCTCCAATCTCTACACAAATCAGTCACAGAAATACCTCTAAAGACCAGCATAGAAGAAGCCCAAAGAGAAGCAAGAAAAATAATCCTATCACTCAACAGCTCAAAAGAAGAGCAACTTCCTCTAAACAGTCTAGCATTATGCTCATTCCAAATTCCCCATAAAATAGAAAAAAAAAGGCACACTTCCATAAAATTTTGGCAACCCTCTTTTTTCCAAATTTTCGAAAACGAATTAGCAATATATCTTTCACTGAAGCAAGACACGCCCACTCTTCTCCTAACACTTCAGAGAGAATATGAATATCTTAGTTATATTTCTTGGTAAACTAAGTGAGGAATCCATCATCTTTTCATGTTAAGTTCATTTAGTAAAAGTTTAAAATTATGTTTCACACCAGTAAGCATATTGTGTGAAACTTAACATTTTTTTGGATAAAAATTAATACTAATCAGTTTTATAATGTGATTACCATGTTTTTGGAAGCTAAGTATTCAAGTTATCAATTAGTAACATTAAGAAATATACATAGACAAGTGCATATAGTTTTTGAAAATTATTTAGTAAATGACGAGAATTGCACATTACTAAATTTGGTGGGGAGGAGTGGTTGTGTCTGCCTCAGTGGAGGATTTGTTGCTTACTCGATTAAGAGGCTCTGGAGGGAGGAAGGATTCGAAGATGCTTAAAAGTTTGTAATCTTTCGGTTCTTTAGGGAATCTGGATTCTGGACAGAGCATAATGTTGGACTTTGTAGAGACAATTATTTAATTGTTGTTTTTTTGCAGGATATGATCTTTATTCTTACTTCTTTGGCCTTTGTAATGGGATGCCATTAGTGGTATTTATGTCTTTAAAATTTGTTAGGAGCTGCCTTTTTTATTGTTTTTGCTTTTTTATTAATTTCTATTTCCACTTGTTTAGGGTGGGTGGATTCCTTGTCCTCCACTTGTATTCTTTCTTATCTTCTTATAAAATTTCTACTTTTATCCGTATAGTGGTATTTATCTCTTTTCGTATTGGATTTTCTGGTAGCAAGGTCGCTATAGTGGCCTAAAGTATTTTTTCTAGCTTGGTAAGCCCTTATTCATTCCAAGTTGTGACCCTCAAAGATCATAAAAATCCTGGTAAATACACCCTTCCATAGGTAACAGCACGGAAAGCTTGCAGCTTGATTGCTGTTTGGTAGACCTACTGATTTAGTTTAATACTCCCACCGTTCTGCAAAAAGAGTCCCATTTGTAAAAAAAAAAAATGTTCCACAAAAAGGAGTCCTCTTTTTTGATGATAGCATAAAAATGACACAATGTTCTTGAGTTTAACATCACAATTTCACTACCATACCACCACAAAACTGAACACTCCTTATATTTAAGGATAAGCATGGAAGAAAAATATATCTTTAAAGTTTGCACAATTTTAAAATGAGACTCTTTTTGTAGAATGGAGGGTTTGTTTTGTTTCGTTTTTTGTAGTCCTTATTCTACTCTTTGTTATTCTTCGTAAATTCTCTTTGGATAGAAAAGACTAAGTTTATGTTTCAGAAATTTTGGATCACTTGAATCAAAGATAAAATGTTCCTTTCGTTTATCACTTTGGAAGTGTAAGTTTGGTAAAGGTCTTTTTTTATTTAACTTCCATAGAGTTTGGTACAAGTGTTTCCAAAGTGTGCCTTTGATCTTCACTTTTTAGCTTGTAAGGCCATTTTATTTAGTTCAATGATTTTGATGTTATTTTAGTCTGAAGGAAAAGTCGTGTGGTGGATGTTATTGGAAATATGGTCAAATGGAAGAGGACTATAGTTAGAGACAATGGAGGGGATATGCTATTGCTTCTTTCCATTGTTTGTTCATGGCCTTTTTTACCGTTCTTATGCATTTCATGATTTACAGCTCTCTCCACCAGCTAGTTTTAAAGGATTCTAGGTGAACCAATCGCGTAACTTAAAATAGAGAAATCTTGTCGTCAGAAGCAGGGAAGTGCCTAAAAGGTTGATATTTCTTGGCTGTTTTCTGTAGCAGGAAATATCGAGCAACTTAATTTTGTAATCACGAATATCTAATAGTGAGTATGTTCCATCCTTGATCAAGATGATATATGAAGATACAAAACATAGTATCATGTTGATGCAAGAACTTCAGGATCTTACTTGTAGTATTAATTATAAGAGATTGACTGTAATATATTGACCACATGAATTTGCTCTTGCAGGAATCACAACATCGAGAGTTCTCTTGATAGCTACCTCAAAGCCTTTGATGTTGTGTATCTGGTGAGTGCAGTGCTTAAATGATGCTAATTAGGTTCCTTTTGCCTTAAATATATGTTTTGAAAATAGTCTTGAGAAATTACAAAGTCACCTCCTGCAATACTACTTAATAACCAGCTTTTGTTATCAGATATAGGTGGGGACCGAGAGTCTGAGACAGTGGCAGCACCAGGATTTTATGTCGAGAGGGGCCACAATGTTTAAGAATAAAATATAAAAGTAAATATAATTTAAAAGTACACAATAAAACTTTACTTGTTAGATTTCATATTAATTCATCTATCTTAATGTTACCAAATGATCTTTCAAATCCCAAAAATTAATCTATAATTGAGTTTCTAAGGTGGTGTTTGTTTACTACTTTTTACCTCTGAAAGCTCTCCATCTTTTTCGTTCAGACCCAATTACTTGTTTGATAAAAAATCTATCACCTCTATAAGCCTCTATTTCGGTAAGAGATGGAATCATGTCTGGATCAGAGAGGGGAACATCTGAACTCTTTATTATAGAAGTACCCTCACAAACTCAAAGAAATTATCTCCTATATCTGCTTCTTCTCCAATTTTATACGGTGAGACAACGTCTTTCTTCTTCTCTCCTCTGTTCTGGCCAGATCTCCTTCGTTCCGGTGAAAGCTCCGGCTAGATTGCCTCATGTCTCTTCTAAAAATAAAGTCAGATGTGCCATTTATTTCCCTAGAAATTGGTTATGGAAGAAATTGATTTGGTCATCCATTGCTTATGCTGATATTTAATCCGTAGAAATTGGTTAGGGAAGAAATTAATTTAACCCACGTTAATATGCTGATATTTTATCGGTAATGATCTAAAGAAAGTGAGAGAAATTGGGGTTTTTTTGATAGATGGTTATTTTGTATTTATGGTATGGAATATATTTTTTAATTAATACAATCTATTTATATATGTATAATACCATATCTTACTTACTCAATTTTATCAAACACCACCTAAGCAAGTATCTGAACAAGTTCCTTCTGAATGTCAATATCAAAGAGATGTAAGAAAAATAGATTCAAATTCTAATAATTTTAAAACCTTAATTGATGATTTCTAACAAATGGTTATAAAAGTAGAACCTAATTAACTATCATACTTCCTTGTAGACAACAAAAAATCAACACAAAAAATTTGTAATCAAGATCACTTATATACTAATAAATTTATAAAAAAAAAATATGTAAACTTCTAAATTATTGTGTAAAATATTAAAACTTTAAACTTAAGCAACAAAGATTAACACTAAATAGACATAAATAAAGAGGGTGACGTATTAAGATTAGCTTACAATTAATCTCTATGCAACACAAATCATATCATTTAGAAGTTCAAAAAAAAGAAGAGCAATAGCAAGAAAATAAAAAAAGTGCAAAGAAAATAGAGATAAGGGAAGTGTCGGTGAGATGGTGAAATGACGAGTTTACAAATGTTTTTTTACATATTATAGACATATATGACTAATATGAATTGGTATGTAAAATAAACATATATAATTAAATGATTTTTATGGTGTATAATAAATATATACTAAGTGTTTCTTTTTGGGTTGGGCCATGGCTGGTCCTCGCCATAGTGTAGTGCCGCCACTGTTCTGAAACCTCCTTTTTTGTTGGTCATCTTTAAATTTGTGAACATTTGCAAGTTTGGATCCACAAGGTCCAAGATTTCTATACTTAAAAGTCGTAGGATCTTTAAATTCTCTACGCTGCCCAACATTCCTCTGACCCCAGACAACATAATCAGTTGCTGCCAAGGTTTTAAGGCCCTTTACCTTTCCATTTGCAACCTTCAAAACCAAATCATCACAAGGCATTCCCATACTTGAGGACAAAGTGACCTAACAAAATGAAAAGTAAAAAATAGGTCCCAGAATCAACCTTCTAAAACCATTTTTTTGGGTGTGCTTAAAAGCATATATAGGGTTTAGTCAATGATTTATTCAAGTGATGTGTGTATGTTAGGGCCTTTGTGCGTTTCAAGTTGTGTAATGTTGCCTGCAGAATGATGCACCCATGTTGGGAGTAGTCAAGCTTGTCTCGCAGCTCTGTTCAACTGGAAGTGACTAAGGTACCTCACAACAGTGCATCTTGGTTTTAGCACTTCAAATCAGGAATTTCTGGGTAATGTCTTCCTATCAGGGCCAAGCTAGCCGGCCACCTCTTTCACGAATCACTTATCATTGTACTCCAGAGCTGGTGGTCTATAATGTTTACAAGTAATAGTTTCATTCATTTTTATTTGTATTCTATCTGTTGTGCAATTACTACATTTTTTCCTGGTAGTCTTTCGGCCCAATGTTGGCTTATTCTGAAAGTTTTGATATCAGAAGTCTATAAAGCTAGTGAATTATTGCTGTTGATCCAGACACTTGGTAGTCTTTCGGCCCAATGTTGTTCGTACTGACTAGTCACAGTTGACATGGCAGTCTTCTTATTGTTTCTTTGCACTTGGTTTTTAATGAAAACTTTTACTTTGACTTCTTGTACTGAACTGTTGTGATAACATTTGAAAGAACCTATTTAATATTTCAAACAACTTATGGAGGAGACCTATAAACTCATCACATTTTGGTTGTATTGGCCTGAAAAGTTGCGTGTTTGTCTACTGGCTTGTTAGAAATGGTGATCAGTATAGAGTACAATGACTTGGTGAAAAGAAGTACACAGAATAATGATGAAGAAATAGCAAAACCTCATAAATGAGAAAACATTACTCTGTTCTTTGTATTACTCAAAAATTAGTTATCAATACAAAAAAGAGGGTAAACTTATACACAAAAACACCTTACTAGTTACAGCTGACACTAACTTAACTATAGTGTATCTAACCAACTATGATTAACTGAAGGCTGAAGCACTTGATAAATATAGCTTGACTTCAGTTAGTGTATGTATTGTTGGATACGCGTGAACCATATTGTCTTCATGAATTTATGCTGTAGTTTGTTCAGCAGCATTACTTCCACTACTCGTCCCACAAGTGGGAGGTGCACAAGGATTATGCACTCCCAACTTGGACAAAACATGCCAGTGTGGTTGTTTACTCGAGCTTTGGTAAAAAAGGTCTGCAAGTTGATCCCTAGAAGCAACATAAGCAGGAAGAATAATACCAGTATGGACCTTTTCTTTAAGAAAATGGAAGTCCAACTCAGAACATGTTTTGTCCTGGATTGATAAATTTGATTTGCTTGCAGCAATCCTAATTGCAGCTTGATTGTCACAAAAGACAACAATAGGTTTTAGAGCACAGGTGGCAATGGCTAAAGCTCTATATTATGCTAAGATGAGTTTCTTGATTTGAATGGTTGTTTCTTAGAAAGCAAGAAACTATAGAGGTGCTAAACATCATACAAAAATTATTGGTGGGATAGAACTATTGTACTAATTTATTACTATTACGGATAATTTATCCCATGATTAGTCCATTATTTAATCTGGACTACATTTAAGTCATTTCTGAGACCATTTAATGAGGGATTATAATCCCAAGCGAAAATGTAGTATTATATAATCCCAAATTGCCTTAAAAATGATTGTCGACGCTGGTGGAAGATTTTAAAAATTTTCTACTCTATTCCTTTTTTATCTTTTGATTATTCATTAATTAATTAAGGGTGATTTTGGAAAAATCCAACATAAATGTCGACGGGGTTTTGAAAAATTGATTTTAATGATGGGCCAATTAACCAGACTCGCCATTTGGTAAAAATTTAAATGGATATACCAACTCATTCGAATTTTTATAATTTAGATGGCCCATTGTGACTCCGAAGAATTGGTCTGCAATCAAGATTCATAGAGTTTGGGGGCTTGCTTAAGCGAATGGAAGGTGTTAGGCACCTCCTGACTTCCGTGAAGACACGGTTACCGCTTTCTTAATGTTTTTCTTAAAATGCATGCTTTGAGAAATGAAATGTGTGTGTGTATGTGTGTTGTGCCTATATGAGTTGTGTCGTTGAAGAAAATTTAAGGTATCGTCTCCTAGAATTAAGTCAAATCGTAATTAACCTAGGGGTCGTCTCTTAAGGTCAAGTTGTGAGAGGTGCATTATTTTGAAAACAACTTTGAACCTCTTTGAACCTATGCACGAAGAATTTGATTTGAAAGAAAAGTTTCGTTTTAGCTTTCGTTTGATAAAATTTTTTGGGTGACGTTTTTTGAAAACATGGTTTTTCAAACCCTTCGTCAAATAGGAATCGAGGTTCTCTATTACTTTCAATTTTAGCCTAGAATTACTCTAATAACCTAGGTTGATACAATTTTACAAGATCTTTGTCATTTCGTTCGAAATTCATTTTCGTGTCGAAAGATAAAACTAAGCATTAAAATAGTGTTGGAGCTACCTGTGGGCATGTAAGCCATCTAAATACTCCCAAACACCTAGCAATAATATCCACTATCACGGGACCTTAAATCTGATTTTCGTGGGATAGAACCCTCGATATCGTTTTAAGGCTCGAATTTACATTTACAAATGATCGAATCGCAAATATTATAACCGTCAATTATGTCCATCGTTGGAGTTACATCAGTACTCGTTAAATAGGAAGTTTAAAGGTCTTGACTCCATTCCTAGGCTCACATGATTCGGATTCACGACAAGCAAATACATTAAGATTGAAAAAAAAACGATAGGCGAGATCTAGAAAAAAGGGCTCCCGTAGACCTTAATTCGTAGATCGCATAACGAAGCCAACATCACAGGGACTATTACGTATTGACGAGATCTTAGCAAAAGGATTTAGAATTTAGAAAATGGAATCCGTAGATCTAAAATCCCAATAGATCTAGCGATGATATCTTTAGGATCTAATCGACAATATATCCTAAATTGACTATCAGGAGATTCAATTCATTAGAATCCCTTGCCGGCCAAAAGGTGAGATCCCCTCACCACTAGATATGAATCTAAGATATATGAGTGACCTATAAATCAACATGAGACAACTCCCAAGCAAAACAATCGATAAAAAGGAGTTGAATCTACAACGAAATTAATAAATCATCAAACGAATATCATCGGCTGGTTAGGAGGAGATTACATCCATGAGAAATCCTCTATAACCATCCATAATCCTAAGGTAGGATCCTCACACCTTAGATATAATCTAGGATGCCGGGAGAGCCTCAAATGAGAAATTAATCAGAACATAAACAAAACCCAATCACAATAATCGATAAAATATACTAGATCTAAGCTAGATCTGTACAAAAATTACATAAAGATTGAATCTTTCACCTTGGGTATGGTGAATTATGCTTCCTTGAACTTGGATCTTAAAGGAATCACTTTAATTTAGAAGAGATTTGATACAACTAACTAAATCTAGATTGAATCTAGAGAGGATTTTCCTAGTTCTCTTCCTAGAAAACAATTTTTCTCTCTCTAAAGGTCCTCTTCTTTTTAAAAAAATGAGCTAAAAACTGCCTTATATAGGACCCTAGCCTGGCCGTAGGTCTACCTATGGCTGGATAGGGTGGGGCCCACCTGGTCAGGTTTTCATGTCGCGAAGTTGGGTTCTTGTGCTACGAGCTGAAACGTCCATAGCTTTCAAACCAGGAAGAGTTAGGAAACATGCTATACTATTCTAGAAAGCTCTTTCCGAGAGCTACCAATGACACCAAGTTTGATCAATTCTGGATCCGAGAAGATAGAGAAAAAGGGAGAAAACCATCCTCCTGTAGATGCTGTCTAGTCATTCGTCTTGCTTTGCGTAGTCTATTGCATGGAGGTCGTCGTGGGAGGTTTAAATACTCGTTCTGAACCTTGTTATCTTTGCTTAGACATCTTGGCATCGAAGTGAAATGACGCTTTTTCCCTCCTGCCATTGCTAGAAGAAAGATGCACAAATTTCGAGTGTCTACAGATTCCCCTTTGTCATGTTTATACAATACAATGAAATGAGCATGACAAAGATATAGACACCAGATGCATGACAAGGTATATCGATGATGCAAGATAATATATAATAATGCAATGATGCAAGTTAATTTATGTAATGATGCAAGTCCTGAATCTTATGGTTGTATCATCGTGTAGATCACTTCATAGGGAAAATCGTCGTTGTATCGTTGTTGGGATCATCATATCGTCAATCTTGTCGTCATCGGGTATCATCGCCAGGATAGTCGTATCGTTAATCGTGTCAATGCCAATTGTCGTCGTTGGTGGAAATCATATCGTTAGTTGTATCAACATCGATTATCAGCTCCTTCTTTGCCTTTACAATGTCTCTGATGAAACCCTTATTTTCTACGTACTGACTAATAATCTCTCTCTTTCTCTCCTTCTTTTTTCTTCTTCTAAAAAATAAAATGAAAAATGAATATATATTACTAATTTTCCCTTACCTATATGCTAAGTTCCAACCCATTTAATAGATAAGTGTAAATAAATAAAAATCTTCATCCTTAGGAGTTTGAAAACCTCCCAACTTCAGTTGTCACGTATTTAGCTCTAGCAATCAGATCAATTTAATTCAATTCACCCGGGCACGTGGGCTTCACGCGCGCGCTAGATAGGAGTTTAGCGTCGTGGCCTAATGTCGCTACCCATGCCTTTGTTAAGCCTTAGCGTCGCGACCCATGATCTTGCGCGCCGCGACTCATATATCTCTGGCCACTTTTTCTGTTTTCCTTTATGCGTCTGTTTTTGACTAATTTCTCATATGAAGACCTGCTGCTTGCTCTTTTCCATTCACTTGACTTTTGCCAAACGCTTCGTTATTACTTGTAGCTTAAATTAAGGCCAAACTTGCAATACTTCCCAATATTTACACTAAAATAGGTTAAAATCAATTATTGACATTCAATTACTAAAATATCTATATAATAAAACACAACCTATTTTGAATCTTTTTTTATTATAAGCACAAGAACGGTTCAGATTTAATCTCAAAATTTTCAACTTAATCTAAAGGCTCACATTTCATCTTATACAAAAAAATTCCCGCTCAAATTTCTCTCTTTTTTTCTCTCTCTTCTACTCTTCTTTCCTCTCTCCTCTCTCCTATTTTTTCCACCTTCTCTCTTTCTCTCTCCTCCTATTCTTACTCCTCATTTTCTTTCTCTCTCTCCTCTTCCTAAGTCTCTCTTCTCATCTTCTTTCATTTACTTAATTAATTGTTATTTTAATGTTTTATTTTAAATTGTAATAATTTTTTGGAGTGTATATATATGCATACATTTAAAATATATAATACATAAAAAAAACTTCAATGGTAAAAAACAAAATTAAAAACAAGATCATAACTTACTTATAAAAAAAATCAATTACAAAATAACTACAAAATAAAAAAATTAAATAGATTCTTTTTTTTTCTAGACAATGAACAAATAAAAAAGATTACCAATTGGTATCACTTTTAATCTTATTATTTTCTCTCTGTTTTAACAATGGATTTGAATGTTATTGATTTTAAAAAAATTTAAGTTTCATTTTATATATAACGTTTGATTTGTCAACATATTTTTTGTTTGTCTAATTTAATATTACTTATTTTTTTATAGTGTGATTCTGTGTATACAATTGAATTACTGAGGATTTATGATTTTTTAATTTTTTTTATCAATTTTGTAGTTGAGAGTTTTAGTTTCTTAATCTCAATGTTGCTTTGTAGCCTTTAAGCTTTTGTTCTGACATATAATTTGAATCTTTTGTTAGGTCTCATTTTTTAAAACTCTAAATTTATTTGAACATTCCATAATTTAAAGTATCTATCAATATTAAAATCTCAATCTTTTCCATTTGTTTGAAGCATATTTTGATCTTTTTTATAGCATACCTTTCAAGTTGTTAAATTCAATATGCTATTGATCGGGCATCTTATTATAGAATAATGTGTTGGATGCAACTGTTGGTATGATGTTTTATTTTTGCATCAAACAAAAACTTTATTATAATTATAATGTTGATAAATGGTTGGGTAGATAGTTCTGTTAATGTAACACTTTATTGTCGTGTTAACTCACGTTGCTATATATACAAAGTGGAAAACGATATGATATACGTTAAATCAACAAAATAATAATTAATTCTTTATGAGTTTGTAAAGTTAATTACTTATACATGATTATGATGATTTTGGATATGAAATGATGGTTTTGGATATGAAATGATGGTTGATTTGGTGGTTTGGATATGTATTGATGATTGTAAGTTTTGTAGATAATTTTTAGATTTTTCTCGATATCTATTGTTAAAAGAAACTCTGCCAAAATTTCTTAGAATTAGTAGCGACTAGCTTGATGTTTTGGTGATTAAATATGTATTGATGATTGAATATGTATTATTTATTGTGATTGTATGGTGAATTATGATAATTGTTTATGTCTGATTGTAAGTTATTTTAGGTTGCAAAGAGTTTTTAGGTAATGTAGTATTTTTTGATTTTTAATCTAATTTTTCGTTACTCCGTGCCTTCAGGCACGGGTAATTAGTAGCGACTAGCTTGATGTTTTGGTGATTAAATATGTGTTGATGATTGAGTATGTATTATTTATTGTGATTGTATGGTGAATTATGATAATTATTTATGTCTGATTGTAAGTTATTTTAGGTTGCAAAGAGTTTTTAGGTAATGTAGTATTTTTTGATTTTTAATCTAATTTTTCGTTACTCCGTGCCTTCAGGCACGGGTAATTACTAGTACTCAAATAATACTAAACACTTAAGAATAAGCTAAATATTTAAGCTAAGAATACCAAATTAGTAGATATAAAATTTACTCATCAATCACGTAAAAAATGATGTCTAACATCTATATGTTTTGATCTAGCATGCAACACAGTATTTTTGCTTAAATTAATAGCACTTGTATTATCGCATAATATTGACACACAATTAAATTTTATATTATAATCAACAAGGGTCTGTTTCATCTATAATATCTGTGCACAACAACGTGCAGCAGATATATATTCTGCTTTGGTGGTTGAAATAGATACTGAATTTTGTTTCTTAGAAAACCAAGAAACTAGATATCCACCTAGAACATGATGACTAGCATAGTCAAAATCTAAGAAACAGACAAGATCAAATGGTTGACCTTTAGGATACCATAAACCTAAGTCTGTGGTTCCTTTTAGATATTAAAATATTCTTTTAACCGCAACCAAATGTGATTCTTTAGGATTTGATTAAAATCTGGCACATTTACAGACACTGAACATAATATCAGGTCTACTAGTTGTGATATATATAGTAGACTTCCAATTATTCCTTTATACTTCTTTGTGTCAACAGTTTTTTCCATTTTCATCAGCAGTTAATTTATCAGTAGTTCACATGGGAGTATTAAGAGGCTTCATAGACTCTAAACCAAATTTCTTAATCATTTCGTTGCAATATTTGTATTGAGAAATATGAATATCTTTTTCACCTTGTTTGATTTGTAATCCTAGGAAGAAATTTAATTCTCTCATCATGCTCATTTGAAATTTCTTGCTCATACTTTCAGAAAAATCATTGCACATAGTAATATTAGTAGAACCAAAAATGATGTCATCAACATAAATTTGTATAATAAGAATATCATTATTTTTATATTTGGTAAACAAAGTAGTATCGACAATACCCCCTTTAAAACTATTTTCTAGCAAAAATTTACTTAAACGTTCATACCATGCTCTAGGGGCCTATTTTAAACCATATAAAGTTTTATGCAATTTATAAACATATTTAGGATGATCAAAATCTTCAAAGCCATGAGGTTGTTTAACATAAACTTTCTCTTTAATAACACCTTTTAAAAATACAGATTTGACATCTATTTGAAACAATTTAAAATCTTTATGACATGTAAAAGCTAATAACATATGTATAGACTCGATTCTAGCAACATGAGCATATGTTTCATCATAATTAATACATTCGAGTTGATTATACCCTTGTGCAACTAGTCTTGCCTTGTTACGTATAATAGTTCCACTCTCATCTAACTTGTTACGAAAATCCATCGAGTTCTAATAATGGAAGTATTCTCGAGTTCCGAAACTAATTCCCAGACTTTGTTTCTGGTAAACTGTTCAAGTTCATCCTGCATGGCTATTGTTCAACCTTCATCTAATAAAACATCTTTTATATTTTTAGGCTCAATTTGGGACAAGAAAGATAAATGACCAGCCAAGTTATGTGCTTGTGATCTAGTAAGGATAATTTTTAATAACATGTGACTCTTTAGGTAAGTCGTTTAACTGAGGATTGGGATTTTTGAAAGGATTAACATTGACAGGTGGAGATGTATTTTCTAGTTTTGGTTCCTCCATATTTTTGAGAATGTCTTCAATGACCACGTCACTGTCAACTAACTTTTTATATTTGGGAGGTGGCTGAGGCTCATCAAAATTTACATTCATTGATTCCTCAACAACTAGACTTCTTTTGTTAAAAACTCTGTATGCTTTACTATTAAGTGAATATCCTAGAAAAATTCTCTCATCAGATTTGGGTTCAAACTTTAGCAGATGTCCTTTTATATTTAAAATAAAATATTTACTCTCAAAAATACGAAAATAATTTATTTTTGGCGTTCTTTTATAATAAAGCTCATAGGGAGTTTTGAGCAAAATTAGTCTTAATAGAACTCAATTTAAAATATAACAGGACGTTGCTACTACTTTAACCCAAAAATATTTAGGAAGGCGATATTCATTTAACATAATATTAGTCATTTCCTGTAGGGTTCGATTCTTCCTTTCAACCACACCATTGGATTGTGGTGTGTAAGGAACAGAGAAGTTATGACTTATACCGTGCTCATCACAAAACATAATAAAATCAGAATTGTTAATTCTCTTCCGTGATCAGACCGAATATAAATAATAGAACTTCCCTATTGATTCTGAATTTTATTACATAAAGCAGAAAAATAATTTATAGCTTCATTTTTAAATTTCAGAACATCACCCATGTAAATCGAGAGTAGTCATCAACCAAAACTAGAATACATACAACACCACCCATGCTATGTTTAGGAATGGGTCCTACTAGGTCCATATGCAAGAGTTCTAAAGGTCGAGAGGTTGACACTGTGAGTTTAGGTGTAACGAATGTGATTTTTGTAAATAATTAAAATATTTATCGAATTAAATAAATATTTTCGTTGGTTTATTTATTGAATAAAATAATAAATATTTGATGAAAATGATTGTGGAATAAGTTAATTAAGTGTGAATATTAATTAAATGAATGTTAAATAATTTTATAATTGTTGGTGTGTATTTTATCACGTTGTTGTGATAAGGATATTCTAATTTAATGAATTAATTAAATTAGAAGATTAATGATGAAAATTGTAATTATGTTGGTCAAATAGAAATTATAATGATAATAATAAGATTTGATTTTATTTCTTAAGGAATTATGTTTAATTCCATTTAATTTAAATATTAGAACATATTTAAATGGTGTGACATAAGAACTATATGATAAGAGAATTATGAAAATAATTTAAAATGGGTTTTGGGGAGTCTAGCCAAACATGGCCTTGTGACTCTTGAGTTAATTTAACTGATAAGTCTCTTTGTTTTTTTTAAATGATGGCTTTATACGTAGCTTTTATCAATCTTTTATGTTTTACGTGTTTTATTTGGCTAAGTCTGAGAATAGAGAAAAGAGATAAATTAAGGGAGTTTGAGAGTTTGTGGTTTTAAAGAAGAGTTCTAGAGAATTAAGGTGGAGAAGGAGGGCTAAATTAATAATCTTCACCTTCATCATCTCACTAGTGTAAAGTAGACATCAAAAGGTAATGTTGGTTGTTAATGTTGTTTTGAGGTTATAATGGTTAGATATATGTTGGGTCTTGATTATATGAAGTTTATAACATCTGAGTATGGCTAATTTAGACCTTAAGTGTTGAATGTATGAGATTTTGGCTTTAATAGAGTCTGAAATTTGAACTGAGAAACTGATTCTAGTGTCCAATGCAGCTGCGCTGGACAATAGCCTAAATTGGGCGCTGCTGCGCTGCGCAGCACAGCTGCGCGGGTTCTTAGTACAAAAGTGGTGCAGCTGCGCCGGTAGCAGAACAGACCCAGTAAAGAAGATTTAAATGTAAAGTTTAGGGGATAGTTTCTTAACCTATTCTAGTGTATTAATGTGATAAAACATTAAGTATATAATAAAACATAATAACAAGTTTTAATCACATGAGACGATATAATGTGATAATTGAAGAATGATGGGTTATAGAATGCGTGTAGTATAAGCTATTAGTGAACATTGTTTCATAGCTAATCAATATTTTGTCGTGATTTAAAGGTGTAAGGTATTTGAAGAACGTGAGTTGTAATTTTGTAGCTAACGCTTGAGGCAAGTTTTCTTAACCCTATTCTTTTCCATTGAGCACGTTTCCTAACTCTTGCTACTTTATTATTCAACGAGGTTTCTTAATTTGATTCACTGCTGATGTTCTTAAATAAGCATTCTAACTCTCCCGAAAGCATTACTTCGATAAATGATATGTACTCGGTTGTGAATCATTGCTAATCTATTATTGTTAAAGAACCATTGTATTATTGTTGATATCAAATTGTTATATGGCTAGTGAACTCCTTTTTGATTCGAGTAGTCCATGGTTGATGAGCGTTCTAAATTCTAGAATTTTTGTTGAAGCTATTCCAAGCCAAACTTCCTTTGGTGCGGATTCTAATGTAAACGCTGAGATGAACAACCCTATTATAGGGGATTATATTACGCAACAACGATAAAATATTTGTGCATAATACATTGTACGAAGGGCTGATCACCCGGAGTACGAGATGGATGGTCCATATATAAGACTGTTAAAGGTTACGGTAGAGATACTTGCTAACTTGGGATATAGTTCGTGGTCTTGTGACCCTCAGATGTACCTTTGATCTTGTTTTCTAATCTTGATTCAAAAGCCGAGTTTTCTATTGAGTTATTAATTTTTGATTATCGTTGATTGATTTCAGAGAAGATTATCATATTCAATTGAAACCTGTTCATTGATTATTTCTATGTTATTATTATTATTGTTACCCTGGTGGGCAATTGTTTTGCTTACCCTTGCATAAAACATTGCAGCTAAGATTGAGAAGTCCGATGAGCCATCCACGAGCACGGGGAAGGGGAAGGGCAAGATGAACAATTAATGAAGAATAGTTTTCCTTTAATTAATAAAGCTTATGTAATGAGACTTGATTATTATTATACTGTTTTATTCCGCAAATGATGGTTTATAAAGTTTATTATTATCCTTTGTTATGGGTAGTTAGATGTAATTATTTTGGATAGTGAACACCAGATCTGTGGGATTGGAGTATTCGGATTTTGGGGTGTCACATTAGGCTTATGAGATACATGAATTTATTATTTTCCTAATTCACAGGCTTCACAAATATGATCTTTTAAAAACTTCAGTTTTGGAAGACCACGAACATGTTCTTTAGAAGAAATGTTATTGATCAGTTTCATGTTAATATGTCCTAATCTGCAATGCCAAAGCTATGGATCATCATTAGCAGACACAAGATAAACATTGTATAGGTGAGAATATGCATCTAGGTCACACGTGTACACATTCTAATTTCTAGGACATAATAAAACCAATTTACCAGATTGATCAAATATTGAACAGTTATGAGGACTGAAGGATATTTTAAAACTACTGTCACATAGTTAACTAATAGATAGAAGATTATACCTGAGTCATGTGACTAACTATACATTGGAAATTGTTATATGCTTATTACCAACACTTCTAATTTCAATTGCTTTACCTTTGTTGCTATCTCCAAAGTTTACCTCACCACAATCTGTAGCATGTAAGCTGTTTAATTTTGATTTGTCTTCCGTCATATGTCTTGAACAACCGCTATCAAGATACCATTTATTTTTACATATATCAGCTGTAAGACATACTTGTAACATATACAAATTACACGAACTGGTACCCTTTAATAAGAAGGGTCCTTTGGGTGAGTTCTCCATTTTGTATAAGGAACATTTGTGTTTTCCTTTACAAAACTGGGTACAAGATAATCAATCTTAGTAGACATAAGGATTCTATGAGTGACATGTCTATAAAATGCATGATTACTCTATTTTTATATCCTGAAATTTTTTTGATAATAGTTTCTATAAGATTTTGCATTATAAAATCATTTTCTTGTATTCTTTATAATAATAAGTGCAGTGTAAGTTCTTTTTGGAACCCAAATCATTTTTCCTTTATAGTTTCCATTTCGAGCATTGCACATGTGAATGGAATGACTATTTCTATTATAGTAAGAGCATTTAACAAAGGGAGATGTATTACCTTCTTTTTCTTTACTTTTAACGTGATAGAGTCCTTTATCTTTCGTTTTACTAGATTCTCCAATATATCCTAATCATTCTTTGTTAAAACCACATCTTTGTTGATTAAGCATAACATCAAGGTTTTCTTTTCCTTTTGTGAATTTAATGACTATTGTGTTTAGATCATCACGTTCTTTAGTCAATACTTTAATATGATTTAATAAAGAAGAATTTTCACTTTGTTTTTCTAATTCTATCTTTAGAGATGAATTCTCAAACTTGAAAGTTTTAATATCTTCACTTAGCACTTGATTTTGTATTTAAGTATCTTCATTAATAACAGCAAGTGTTGAATTTTCAACTTCAAGATTTTTAATAGAAATAATGAGTGTTGAATTTTATATCTCAAGGTTTTTGTTTATGTTTCTTAATTTTTCTAATTCTTCCTTTAGTAATAAATTTTCTAAAAAATCATTTTCAAGTTTCTCTTTTTCATCTTTTAAACTTTCATTAACTATAATTAAATTTGAGTTTTCTATTTCAAGATTTTTGTCAGTCTTAATTATTTTTTCTAATGAAAATTTTAATTTAATAAAATTTTCTTTAATAATTTCATTATCTTCATATAGACAACAATAAACTTCTTGTAGTTCATGATGTTCTTCATTTATATTATCTAGAGTATGTGTGACAAATGAAGTACTAGGTAATTAATGTTCAAAATTTACCTCAGATCTTGGTGATGACTCATTGTCTACCATTAAACATAGATTTACAATTTTCTCGGTTTGTTCAGCAGTTTCTTCTTCATCACTTAGATCTCAACCTTCCTCAACTACTAGTACTTTGTTGTTAACTAGTTTTGGACAATCCTTTTTGAAATGTCCAGGTTGGTTGCATTCAAAACATGCATTTGAATTTTCATTAGAGCTGGCATTTCTGAAGTTGCTGTTAATATTTGCTTTGAAATTTCCTCCTTGTGCTTTTGGCCTGAAGACTTGTCTGCCTTTGAAGTTGTTGAAATTGTTGTTTGTCTTCAGAAAACCTTTGCCATATTTTTTGGCTTTGCTTTTCCTGAGTTGTCTTGATAACAAGGTAACTTCATTATTATCTAAACTCGGGAGTTCTTCATTTAGCTCCTCATCATCGCTTTCTTGATCTACAAGTAGAGCTTTGAAGGCAATTCCTTTCTTTTTGAGATCTGTATCCGATCTTACCTTTTCGACTAGCATGTCGACTTTATGAGCACAAAGATTTCTAATGAAGCTATCAAAAGGGATATGTAGTTAGATCTTGTATTTCCTTGATGGCTGTAACTTTCATTTTCCATATGGATGGAAGGGCTTTGGGAATTCTTCTGTTTTTCTCATTAGTTGTGTATGCCTTCCCTAGCTGTTCCAACTTATCAATGATTCTGGAAAATCGTGTTTCCATATCAATGATTTTTTCACCTTCTTCTAGCTTGAAATTTTCATACTCTTGGATTAGACCATCTTTTCTGGTTTCTTTGATATGATTGATTCCTTCATAGGTTATAATCAATTTTTTCCAAATTTCTTTAGCATTCTTGCAATTGCTAACTCTTTTGTAATGAGAGCACTAATTAGCACTTGTTCAGCTCTGGATGCTATATTCATAACCTCTTCATCTTCAGTGGTGAACTCATAAGCATCTTTTTCAACAATCTTTTCTCCTTTAATTTTTGTGGGAACTTTTACACCTCGTTCTATTGTGACGCCCCCACATCCGTGAACCATCAAATAATGGATATGGTGCTCACGGTACTACATAAACCATCATTTATTTAAGCAAATATCATAAAATAATTATAATTACAATTTTATCCGACTAATCCCAGGTTCACATAACCTTAACGCACTCATACATAACGTTCATCACTTATTACATCGATGCGGTAATTAAAGCTATTACATAATATCATCTATTCATTCATCTTCACCTTTCCTTTATCCTTGCCCAATTCTTCAGCCTTCTCATGCTTAGCTGAAAACATTTAGTTTAAACAAGAATGAGCACAAATTGCCCAACAAGTAATAAAATGTTTGATAATTAACAACTTGAAAAGAATCATCCGTTTTGGCATCCTTCAACAATTGGAACAAGAATTGTGAAGTAATCTTGAATGTCAAGAATAAGAGTTTTACAATTTTTCATCAGCATACTAAGCGGTATTAAATACCTTGAACAATATTTTTATTTCATCGAAAACCATCAGAACATTTGAAAATCACAAAGACTGTAAAACATTCTTCACAAATACTCTAGGGGATCAACCTATTGTACCCTACATTGTGCACAACATATCAAATTTTGATGCATAAGTGTAAATTGGGGTTGTATGCCCGACATCGGTTACCCTGTTATCTGGGTTGTTCATCTTAGTTTTCATGCGAGTCCGCACTAAAGCAATTTGGATTGATTGATTTTAAATAGCTACAACGAATTTGAATAATTCAATATTATAATGTTTCACATCAATGGTGTTTAGCCGAAACAAATGGCCATGCCTTATCCTTAAAAACAATTCATAAATAATTAAGAACTTTAAATCATAAGCATTTGGAATAATATTTGAGATATCATCAATAGAAACTTTCACAGTGTATAAGCTTGTATAAGCTAAAGCTTGCGATCATAAGAAACTTGTACACAATAATATTTGTACAAGTTAGGAAACTTACATTCAATACAATAAAATGAATGAAGTTAGGAAACTTGCATGTATTGTCTTCTACAAATAATGTTATTAACTTGTTCTTCAAGTAACCTACACATTAAGTCATGTTGAACAATTAATAAATCATAGCCCATCTTAAACTAACTACTTTCTTTATTAAACGCTTTAGTATTCTTCTATTATTAGAAACATACATATAACTCACATCTTTTAAGACTTGTTACTATATCATTCTATAAACATAACATGTTGCATCATATTGGTAAAAATATTCTGTTTTAAAATTTGAATTTTTTCCATTTTCTGGGTCCTGACCCAACCCAACCCGCTTGGCCCGACCCGACCAACCTGGATCAGCGCTGCGACGCCCAGATTTGTACTGGGTCAGGCGCTGCAGCGCTGGCCTTGGATCGACCCAGGCTAGATTGAACCGGCGCGGCGGCACTTGATTTTGTTCTTGGTCCGGCGACGCGGTGCTGACCTTACTCCAACTCCCTGTATCTTGGCACTGCGACGCCCAAAATGAACTGTATGAATGGCCTCGCGGCGCCATTTTTCATTTCTGGAAAAAAATTCTTTTCTTAACTTAGCCAGTTTTGCAAATTTATAAGTTCTATGCTACACATCGGATTAATCCCATTTTTGGATATTTAGACGTCGTACAATGTAATATTTTAGAAAAATATAACATATCCATAACGAATTCTCGAAGGCATAATTACAAAAGTCCGAATTACCCGGTAAATCACAATCTTTCATAAAACTCAATTTGGTAGAAATTCGTGAAATCACTTCTAATCTGAATTTAAACTATCCATATAATTCCAGTCATCTTAAACATAATATACACATATAACATAACTTCAAACTTTACTCAAATCTCACTTTTAAACATTTAGACCTCTTTGTGGCATTTTAACAAACACATATAAACATGTCTAAAATTTCCAAATTTCACTACGATTTAGGCATGATTAAACCACGAATTTTGTTCGTATAACTCCTATCATCTTCAGTAATTACAAACACAACAATACACCATCCAATTAATTCATTTACATCAACATATAAGCATATTATTATCACTTTTCTTATGAACATACTAAAGGTTCATTACTTACCTCTAAATTAGTATTCCTCTTCTTGAATTTATCTTGATAATGCTCCCTTCCTTGCTCAGATCCTCTGCAACCTCCCCAGAAATCCTTCTAACTCTCTCTCACTTTCAATTCCTCTCGGTAAGAAATTATTAGCAAAAGGGTGAGTATTTTAGGTAGGAGGTATTTATAGAAATTTGCTAGTACTTGAATCCCTCCACCATTCCAACTCCAGACCATCAGTTTCCAACCCTTTGATTTTTCCCATGTATCAGTTGATTAAGGATTAGAGAGAGAAAGGTTGAGAAATTGAAGAGTTTTTGGGTTAAAAGAAAAACGAAAACTCCCTCCCAATTATTTTTTGTATAACCGTACTCCCACTCTCTTCAATTTCAATTAGATTAATTTAGCAGCCCCCATGGGGCCCACCCATCATATTTCTTTTCCTCTTTACTTTTAATTTCTCAATTAACCATTTAATTACCTATTTGACTAATTTGATATCCGAAAATCGACTTTTTCATGATTATAGCCAAGTCCTACTAAAGTCGACGTTCTCATCGTCGTGGGAATATTCGTTTCGCCAAATTCAACCCCGAAATTTGAGTTTGACTTTTTACCGAAAAAGTCAACCGGTTGACTTTGACCAAAAAGTCAACTCCAACACATTTTGTGTTTATAGTCTATTCTTACTAATTTCGACGTTCCCGACTCAAATATCCAGTCCCCGACTCCAAATTCCACTCCGAACTCACTTTCGAGTTTTAACTTCATTTCTTGTGTTTAATAAAAATGTTAGCTCCCTTAGTTAATTCAAACAATTAAATTAATTTAAATCAACTATCAATATACATCTCATCACATAACTAGAAATTATATATATATATATATATAACACATATACATATATTTATTTAATCAGAAAAATTTCACATAAAAAAATTCATTTAAATAATATACATCAAATTACATGTTATTCTCGGTTATTACATTCACCCTCCCTTATAAGGATTCCGTCCCCGAAATCATTTCAAAGTTAAACAAAAAGATTAGGATAATTTTTCATCATCTTTTTCTCGAGTTCCCACGTAATTTCTTCGGCATTGTGGTTCCTCCATACTATCTTTATAGAAGGTATTTCCTTATTCCTTAAAACCTGCTCTTTCCTATCAATTATTTGTAAAGAAATTTCTTCATATGTTAAGTCTTTTTCAACCTGGATAGGTTCATATTCTATTATATGCTTGTAATCCTGCTTGTACAGTCATAAGACTGACATGGAACACATTATGAATATGCTCCAACTCAGGAGGTTAAGCTATTTCATAAGCCACTTCCCCTAACCTTTTTCAATACCTCAAAAGGCCCTATAAACCTCGGACTTAGTTTTTCTTTCTTTCCAAACCTCATCACCTTCAAAAACATATAGGTTCCGACATCAAAATCCCGTTGTTGCCTATATTGATCTGCATACTTCTTATGTCGATCTTGAGCCGACACTAATCTCGCTCGTATCATCTTGACAATGTCCGCAGTTTGCTGTACCAATTTCGGCCCTAACAGTCGACGTTCCCCTACTTCGTACCAGCACAGTGGTGTTCTGCACTTTCTTCCATACAAAGCTTTGTAAGGCAGCATACCTATACTCGCATGATAACTGTTGTTATATGTAAATTCCACCAACAGTAGGTGGTCATCCCAACTTCCCTTGAAATCCATTACACATGCTCTTAACATATCTTCTAATGTTTAAATTGTCCTCTCGCTTTGCCCATTTGTTTGAGGATGATATGCAGTGCTCAACCTCAATTGCATTCCTATACATTCTTGGAAGCTTCTCCAAAAATTCACCATGAACCGCGGATCGCAATCTAACACAATCGATACTGGCACTCCATGTCTGGAAACAATCTCCTTGGCGTAAAGTTTTACTAACTGATCCAAATTAAATCTGATCTTGATTGACAAGAAATGCACTGACTTAGTCAATCGATCAACAATAACCCATATCGTATCATATCTATTCTGAGTAGTTGGAAGTCCTACCACGAAATCCATCGTGATATACTCCCATTTCCATTCTGGAATTTCCAGAGGTTGAAGTAACCTGCTTAGTTTCTGATGTTCCGCCTTAACTCTTTGACAAGTTAGGCACCTGCTGACGCATTACACGATTTCTTTCTTCATATTAGGCCACCAATAATGTTGGCGAAGGTCTTGATACATCTTTGTGCTTCCCGGATGAATTGAGTATCCCGAATTATGAGCCTCATGCAAAATTTTCTCTCGTAAATCAGATACTAATAGTACCCAAATTCTCTCCTCAAATCTTAATAATCCTTTATTATCCACCCTGAATTTAAGTTTTTCCCCGTTTTTATTTTTTGACAGTCTTCATCTCTACTTTGCACTTCTTTTATTCTGTCCATTAAGGTTGAACGAGCCTCCATTGCAAATAATTTCTCCTCCGACTCCTTCAGACACTTTATCTCTAGTTCCATTCTTGCCATTTCATTAATTAGCTCTTCTTGAACCGTTAACATCGACAACATCCCTCTACCCTTTCTACTTAAAGCATCTGCAACCACGTTAGCTTTTCCTGGGTGATACAAAATTTCGCAGTCATAGTCTTATATCAACTCCAACCATCTCCTCTGCCTCATGTTTAACTCTTTCTGCGTGAAGATATACTTTAAATTTTTATGGTCCGTATATATCTCGCATCTTGCACCATATAAATAGTGCCTCCATATCTTCAAGGAAAATACTACCGCTGCCAATTCTAGGTCATGGGTAGGATATCCCTTCTCATAATCCTTTAGCTGACTTAACGCATACGTGATGACATTACCATGTTGCATTAGCACACAACCAAGTCCTTTGTGTGACGCATCACTATAAACCATAAAATCACCTTTATCGTCTGGTAACGACAACACTGATGCTTCACTCAACCTTTTCTTCAGTTCTTGAAAACTCTCTTCACACTTATCCGTCCAAATGAATTTTTTCGGCTTCCTCGTCAGATTAGTCAGAGACCCCGCTATTTTGAAGAAATCTTGAATGAATGTTCTATAATAACCTGTCAATCCCAAGAAACTTCTCACTTCCGTTGGTGTCTTCGGTTGTTCCCAATTAACTGCTGCTTCCACTTTTACTGGATCCACAGAGATTCTATCTTTATCAATCACGTGTCCCAAAAATTGAACTCTTTCTAACAAAAATTCACACTTTGTTTACTTCGTGTATAATTTCTCCTTCCTTAGTATTTCCATCACCAATCTCAAATGTTCAGCATGATCCTCCTGTGTCTTAGAGTAGACCAAAATATCATCTATGAACACCACTATAAACTTATCCAAGTATTGCTTGAACGCTCGGCTCATCATATCCATAAATGTTGTTGGAGCATTTGGTAAACCAAATGACATCACTAGGAACTCGTAATGCCTGTAACGAGTCCTGAATGCTATCTTAGGTACATCCTCCTTCTTCACCTTCAACTGGTGATATCCCGTTCTTAAATCGATTTTAGAAAAATATCTCGCTCTCTTCAACTGATCAAACAAATCATCGATCCTAGGTAGTGGGTACTTATTTTTGATCGTCACTTTGTTCAATTCCCGATAGTCGGTACAAAGTCTCATCGATTCATCTTTCTTCTTAACAAATAAAGCTGGTGCTCCCCATAGAGACACACTAGGTTGGATATACTTCTTCTCCAATAATTCCTGCAATTGAACCATCAACTCCTTCATCTCTACCGGTGTCATTCTGTATGGAGCTTTCAAAACCGACGTTGTTCCTGGTATTACATCTATGACAAATTCGATCTTCCTATCTAGTAGAAGACCCGACATTCCTCCGGAAACACATCTATAAACTCTCTTGCTACAGGTATCTGCCCCATCTCTGCTCCCACTTTCTGGGTATCAACAATGTGGGCCAGATAACCTACACATCTTTTCCTTAACAATTTCTTAGTTTGCATCATCGTCTGACAATAAGAGTGTTTAGGCGATTTACTACCATAAAAATACTACCTTAGACTGGTTTGGAGTTTGAAGGTTTACACTTTTCTGTTGGTAATCTATCATTTCCTCATGGTTATATAACCAATCCATTCTTAAAATTACATCAAACTCTCCCAATTGAATTGGAATTAAATCCATAGGCAACTTATGCCTCCTTATGTCTACACAATAATTCCTATGAATATGATTAACGGGAATTATTTACTTATTCGTAACTTCTATGTCCAGAGGATACTCTAATTCTTCTTGGGGTAAGTTTAATTGTTGCACGAATTCATACGATACGAAAGAACAAGTAGCACCCGAATCAAACAGTACATATGCATTTATATCATTGATCGAAATAATACCTAAAACAACATCTTTGGATATGGCCACATCTTGAACCGTCATGTTGAAAGTCCATGTCGTTGGTCGATTATGAGATGTTGGACCCGTTATTGTGAGATTGCCACTGTTGTCTCCCTTGCCTCCATTTCCTCTACTCATACTCTTCCTTGGACAATTCCTCGCCTGATGATCCAGTGCCCCACAATTAAAACATCCATTCTTCTTTGGAACAGGGCAATTAGGAGAGATGTGTCCCTCCTGCCCACAGTTAAAACACACATTTTCCCCTTTAGGCATGCACCCAAATGGTTCTTTCTACAATCTTTGCAAGCTTCTGTTCTCTTCTTCGAATCTCCTGGTTTACTCCCAGAACTTACTGGGTGGTAGTTGTTGTTGTTGTTATTCCACTTTCTCTTGTTAGCACCTCCACTACTTCCTTCACCTCTGTTTCCTCCCTCATTCTTCTTTTTCTTTTGTTCCTTGTTGAACTTTATTAGAGCTTCACTTCCACCCTCAGCAATTATGGCTTTTTCCAAAAGAGTAGCGAAACTATTTGTCTGTAGTACTAATAGCCTACTATACAACCATGGTTTAAGGCCCTGTTTAAACCTCCTAGTTTTTCTTTCTTTTATGTCAACCTGATGAGGTGCAAACCTCGCCAATTCGTTAAATTTTGCGGCATACTGAGGTACAGTCATATCCTCTTCCTTTAGTTCCAGAAATCGCATTTCCATGCGACTCTGCATGCTCGTAGGAAAGTAATTCTCAAAAAAATACTTCCTTGAATCTCTCCCAAGTTACCACTCCTGCTCCAACCCTGTTTTGGTTCGCCTCCCACCAAAAGTTGGCTTCTCCCTTCAACATGTAAGTAGAGAAAATCGTCTTCTGCTCCTCTCCTACCCTGGCGATCACAAATGCCTTTTCAATCTCCTTAATCCATGCTTGAGCCTCGATAGGCTCCGTGGTCCCTTCAGGTGGTCCCACACTCTTGAAATCCTTGAAATTCGTCACTTGAGCCGTCGGGGGGTTTACATTAATGTTATTCGTAGCTCTACCCTGTAGCGCCCCAACTAATAAGTCTACAAATTGTTGCATGGGATTTGGTTGCTCCCCAGCATTGCTAGCTGACTCTTCTTGTACTCTTCGTTGTTGAGCTCTTCCCCTAGGCGGCATTTTTTGTTTAATGAAATTTATATGTTATCATCTCATTACTTCTTTTTTTTACAACATTTATAATTTATATATATAAAAAAATTAATCATCACATCACACATTCAATAAACATATTACCGGGTAATGCTCAAGTCCATTTGGATTTTACTTGCGATTGTAGCTTATACGAAATCTGGCAAATGGATGTGGAGACGTCCTTCCTCAATAAAGACTTGAGGAGAATGTATTTGTGATACAGCCAAATGGATTTGTTTTAATGGTTGAAGCAAATCATGTATATGAGCTACAACAATCCATTTATGGATTGAAGCAAGCTTCTCAAAGACGAAACATTCGTTTTGATAAGACAATCAAAAGAGTTTGATTTTATCAAAAACGAGAATGAACCTAGTGTGTACAAAAAGGTCAGTGGGAGCGCTATGACATTCCTAGTATTATATGTTGATATACTGCTGATAAGGAATGACATACCAGTGCTATAATCAGTAAAGATAAAATTGTCTAAACATTCCTCCATGAATGACTTGGGAGTAACATCCTATAAATTCGGGATATAAATCTATATAGACAGATTTAAAAGGATACTTGGCTTAACCCAAGGAATGTATATTTATTCGATGTTAAAGGCGTTTAGCATGGCAAACTCCAAGAGAGGTCTCATAATAATGAGTCATGGAGTGTATCTCTTTAAATTGTCCTTAATGAAACAGAGATCTCAAGAGTTACTATCATGTATGCAATGAATATAAAAGGCCTGATGTTGATCAGTCATATTCTGGAGAAGATCATTGTAAGACAGTGAAAAACATCTTTAAATACTTAACATGTATTGAGAATGTAATCATAATTAATGGTGGGTCTGAATTAAACTAGATGGTTAAACAGACTCAAGTTTTTCAAACTGACCAAGACGATAACAAATCCACTTTAAGGTAAATCGTTACCTTGAATGGTGGCGCAGTGAATTGGAAAAGTTCCAAACAACAAAGAGTTGCTGGTTTAGTGACAAAGACAAAGTATATAGTTGTAAATGAAGCTGCAAGTTAATTGTTTGGATGAAAAGTTCATTACAAAACTAGGAATAGTTCCTAAGCCTCATCTTGGATTCAAACATGTGTTGCAGCACTTTCATTTGATTAGAGAAATCATTGAAAGAGGAGAAGTCACTATAGAGATAGTGGACTCTCGAGAACAATATTGCATATCCATTTATTGAAGCTTTATCCAACAGCATGATGATCGTCACTTAGAGAAGAAGAGTATTAGATACCATGATGATTGGCTTTAGTGCAAGTGGGAGATTGAAAGTAGTATGCACACAAGCCAATCGTATTTGATATGATGTAGCATATACTTTGTAATCTTATTCGATTATTAATAAAAGAATTTATTAAAGGCATTTTCATTATCTACATGATGATGTTATATTAAGTGTGATAAACACATAGTTTTGAGCAATGCTTTTAGAATCATGATGATGATCATGCTAATGAGATCTAAATTCTAGATAGTTTAAAACTAAAATCATTCTTAATCGTTGGATTAATAAAAGGGGATTAGTGAATCCTGATAGATTAGTACATACTTTGCTTGCTCTTAGGAAGCGGATGGTTGATCTCATAATCATTTGTGTGGAGATACTAAAGCAAGTATGTAGGTGCTTATTGGAGAATAAGTTCACTGAACGTGGCTCGCTAAAGGAATACCTAATGGAGTTTTACTTTCCTGACAATAGGAATTCCTTAAGTGATAGTAGTACAAGTGAACCTTACACTTGAGATCATCATAGTATCTTGTGTATGATGAGTTATATTTTGACATGTCCCTTAAGACCTTTATGGTATATCAAAGGGTATGATTGGGTATAATAAGTTGAACATAGAGATAGGTGAATGGTCAACAAAGAATCTACCACTTCTAGTAAAAGGAGAGAATGTCCTATGTGATTCGATAAATGACAACTCGGAAGTCTTTGGCCAAAGCATAATGAAATTAGAAAGGTGTTTCTAATTTGCATTATTTAGAGTTATGTATTTGAGAATCGAAATACATATAATCAAATAAAATAAGACTTGACAGTAATTCCATGTCTTATATTTGATTGGGACATTGTACGGTAGAATGATTGAATTGTACGGTAACTATTCACTGAAAGATTCTTTTATGACTAATGTTGAAATCTATATTATCTAGAAAGTCGTTGATCGCTAAGGAGGCTTACCCTTATTGTAGAATAAATATTATTTATTTAAATGAATTAAATAGTTTAATTTATTTATTTAAATAAGATTAGAATTGTTCTAATTGATTTATTCACAACCGATTTAATATGGAGAACCTAAAGGGTCACACCACAAAAAAAAATATTTATTTAAGAAGTAAATGACATAATCGTAATAATAAGTTAAGTATATTTAATTTAGTCTATAGTGATAGAATAAATTAAATAACTTAATATTTATTATTTAATATTTTAGAAATATTAAATATAAATTAATAAGAGGAGTCTTATTATTATTACCATTATTATTATTTAATTCCTAAAAGAGTTTGGGAATTAATTAATAAAAGTATTCTCATAAGTTTCTAATTGGATTAGGAGACTAATTAATTAAAAGAGTTTAATTAATTAAATAAAACTCTATTCCTTAATAGTTTAGGAGGGTTGCCTACATCTATAAATAAGAGAAGTCTTATTATGGAAAAGGGTTAGACAGTTACACACACTTCCAATAGTTGGGAGAGTACTTACAATTTCTATAGAAATAGAAACTAGGGTTTTGCCAACACCCATCTTCTTGAATACATATTATTCCTTGGTGGATCACCTCTAGAGGCCAAACACTTGGGTGACTAACGTTGATCAAAGGAAGAAATCTAACCGGTGAATTCAAGAAGAACGTAAATGATTTGGAGTTGAACTTGTACCTGTGGAAGTACGGTTTTACAAGGGTATGATTCTCATACTTTATCTCTTTCGTATAATTGATAATTGAGTACAAGGAAAGATCATGGTGATGGTTTGTATAAATGTTTTAAAATCAAATTTTATCTCGCTTCCGTTATATTTGTGTAACTTGATTGCATGCTCGCGTAATATACAAACCTAACAGTGATATCAGAGCCAAACCTTGTGCTAATTATCGATTATGATAATTCCATATATGTATGGGTATGCGATCGGATCGATTTTCTGGGCAGCAAAAAAAAATTCGAAGTATGCTACGCAGCACGGCCGCGCCCGAACCCAGAAATCGTTTCTGCGGGGGCAGCGCGGCCGCGCCGGTTGATAAGTAGGTTTCATACCTACTTATTGGATACTATTTGGTTTCATTTGTTGCTTATCTAATAGCTACTTAGTACGTTTTCATGCATTTTTCCCTGTCTTTCGGTATTGTTTCACTATTTGCACTCTATGGCTTTTGTACGTTTTTTGGGTAGTTTAACACGAGTTTTGATGCATTCGTTGTATGGGAGCTAAATGATTATTTGTTGCTTGTACAGGACACGAGAATCGAGAAATCAGGCTACAGCAGTACAACAGCAGACTGGCAACCGGCGCAGCTGCACCCTGCTTGGCCTTGAGGCCGGCGCAGCTGCGCCCCTCATGTTCCTTCCCTGCCCCCCGGCGCAGCTGCGCCCCTTCTGCAAAGGGCGCTGGCGTAGCTGTGCCTGTCGCCAGCCAGCCAACCATGCAGACACGTTCCAGCCAGCGATGCAGCACTTCCATAAAATCATGCAATGCCAGATTTTGAGGTTCTAGTGGAGCAAAACTTTATTAGTGGGAATAAAAATAAGTCAAATGAAGACAAATTATGCATGTAATATATTCAATTGAGAATTCAATTTTGAGAGAGTTCCTCCTCCACGAAAATTAGTTAGTTCTCTACATTATTAACTCAAAAATAAAAACACTCTAGCTGAGCTTCGATCTTTCTTGGGAATTGAAGAATGAAGCTATATGGATGTTGAATTGAAGCTTAGGAGCATGAAATCAACAATCTACACAACTTGGAAAATCGCCAGAAGTTGCAGAACGGAAACAGAGAGCATTAATATTTCATGTTTTTGATTAATTTTTCCTATTCTGTAATTATGATGATGAACCAATTGTGTATGATGAATTCTATTATTATTATTATGAACTAAATTTAATTCTTGGGATTATAATGGATCTTATGCTTAACTGAAAATTGATATGCTTCCTTATTATTGCTAGTTGGTTATGAAATGAATGTCTAGCATAATCTACACTAAATGTTTAATTGCTTGATCACCAATTACAATGATAATTTATATGGAATTGAGAAAGAAAATATAAATTGAGATCTAATTATGTTAGCATATGTTCATAATTATTACATTCCTCGTGAAATTATGTTTCGTGCTTAGGATAGAGATATACCGAAGCACCATATGTGGCCAATTGAGAACTTGCTCTTAAACCCTTTTGATTGTAATTCACATAGAGATATAGTGCGTTAGTCATCTAGGGTGTTCACATTCATTCTATCAATTGTGGATTTAGTGTGATATGAATATGGTGCATCAAGAGATGGTCATATTTTACATTCGTGTCCTCGACCAACATTCCATAGTAGTCAATTAGCAACAATAGGAAGCATGGAAATCTAAGTTTGTATTAAGTGAAATTATAATCCCAAACCCATAAAATATGTATTTGTACAACCATAATTTGTTCTATTTGTTTCATTAGTAATCATTAGATAATCTCATCGCTAAAATCAATTGTTTAAAGAGACCGAAATAATTATAAAATCGGTGTTTGTAGTCATAAATGCAAATCAATTCCTCGTGGGATCGATACTTTACTTACTTTATATTACTTGTGGATCACGTGCACTTGCGTGTATGAGTCGTATTTGTTATACATACAAATATCCCAACAAGTTTTTGGCGTCGTTGCCGGGGAATTGTAATTGCGTTTTTAACTTTCATCATCAATTTAAATTAGATTGGTTTTAGTTAAACAAATCTTTTCTTATCCTAATTCTATTTTATTTTCTTCTACATTGTGATAGGTACTCTTGAGTAGTGTATGCATACTCGATCGAAGAATCCTAACCTACTGCCTTTCGTGGATAACGTTGAGAAAAAGGTTCAACAGTCAAGAAAGTGTGCTGAAAATACTCTGGAGGATCTAGAGCAACCACAACCAATGGCGGGAGAAGCACAAAAAGCATTGAGAGATTATGCTACGCCAAGGATCAACGATTTGCAATCAAGTATCTCAAGGCCAGCCATAACAGCCAATTCCTTTGAAATCAAACCAGGGACTATCCATATGGTCTAAAATTCTGTCCAATTTGGGGGAATGGTGGTTGATGACCCAAATGAGCACTTGATAAATTTTTTGGAGATCTGTGATACATTCAAATTCAGTGGGATTTCAGAAGATGCGGTGAGATTGCGGTTATTCCCATTCACATTGAGGGATAAAGCAAAAAGTTGGCTACACTCACTACCACCGGGATCTATTACTACTTGGCAAGATTTGGCACAGAAATTCTTAGCAAAATTCTTCCCACCGGCCAAAACTGCTAAGTTGAGAAATGACATCTCTTCATATGAGCAACATCATGGAGAATCCTTGTACGAGACATGGGAGCGGTACAAGGAACTATTGAGAAAGTGTCCACATCACGGTTTGCCGCAATGGATGCAGCTTAACACATTTTACAATGGGTTAAATATTCAAACACGGGCAGACATTGATGCAGCTTCGGGAGGAGCATTCATGGGTAAAAACTATGACGAAGCTTATGAACTTTTGGAGACCATGGCTGTAAATAACTATCAATGGCCATCTTCTAGATCCAGCCAACCAAAAGTAGCAGGGATATTAGAGGTTGACACAGCCACTTCACTTCAAGCCCAAATTTCGGCGATAGTCAAAAAGATTGACAACCTATATGAAGGAAAAGGGCAGCAAGTCTCCATGATTTGTGAGCTTTGTGCAGGTTCACACTCTTCTGATCAATGTGCTATCAATGCGGAATCTGTGCAGTTTGTGAGCAACCACCAGCGGCCAACAAATCAATATCAGAACAACTACACTCCGGGGAATAGGAATCACCCCAACTTCTCATGGAGCAATCGACAAGACCAACAACAAGCTCCAAAACCTCTCAATCCTCCGGGGTTCCACATTCAGCAACAAGTCTCAGCTACTGATAAGAAGGTTGCTGAAATGAGTGAAAACTTGGAGAGATACATGGCCAAAACCGATAAGTTGGAACAAGGCCAAACATTAGGTTTCAAGAATTTGGAGAATCAAATGAGTCAATTGTTCAGCTTGTTATCTAGTAGACCTCATGGAGCTCTTCCTAGCGACACAGAAATCAATCCAAGGAGAAATGGAAAGGAGCAATGCCAAGCTGTCACCACCAGAAGTGGGAAGCAGACCCTGCCAACCAGCGCAGCTGCGCCCCTGTCACACGAGAAGACAGCTCAGCTGCGCCCCTCTCCAGCGCTGGAATCATCCGGCGCAGCTGGGCCCATTTTGCAAAGGGAGGCGGCGCAGCTGCGCCCTTCCCCAGAAACTGCCTCTGCTGAACTTTTTGAAGAAGAGGATAGCCTTGAGAAATATGCGCCCATACCAACAAAAAGCACAGAAAAGAATCAACCTCCCCCCACCAAATATTACCCACCAGTTCCGTACCCTCAGAGGCAGCAAAAGCAGAAAATGGACAAGCAATTCTCTAAGTTTCTTGAGGTTTTCAAAAAGCTTTAGATCAATATACCATTTGCAGAAGCCTTAGAACAAATGCCGACCTATGCCAAATTCATGAAGGGAATTCTGTCAAGGAAGAAGAAATTGCAAGATTTTGAAATTGTAGCTTTGACAGAGGAATGCAGTGCGGTATTACAAAGGAAGCTACTTCCAAAATTGAAGGATCCGGGAAGTTTCACCATTCCTTGCACCATTGGAGACCTGTCGTTCAAGAAATGCTTATGTGATCTTGGTGCAAGCATCAATCTCATGCCGTTGTCCGTCTTTACTCAGTTGGGATTACCAACACCCAAGCCAACAAATGTCTCTCTTCAGCTAGCAGATCGTTCAGTCACCTATCCGAGAGGTATTGTGGAAGATGTTCTTGTTAAGGTTGATAAGTTCATTTTCCCAGCTGATTTCATAATCCTAGACTTCGAGGAGGACAAGGACATCCCCATCATACTTGGGAGGCCATTTCTAGCTACCGGGAGAACTCTCATTGATGTGCAAAAGGGAGAATTGACAATGAGGGTTCAAGATCAAGAAGTCACCTTTAATGTCTTTAAAGCTATGAAATTCCCGACCGAAGAAGAAGATTGTTTCCGAGTTGATACAATTGAAAATACAGTGAAAGAGGAATTCATTAAGGCCACACAGAGTGACTTGCTTGGGATGACACTAGCAGGAGACATCGACTTGGACGAGCCCGAGAATTGTGAGTATGTTCATTTTCTAGATGCATTACCCAGGATGGAAAAATTCAAGGTACCTATTGAGCCCTTGAAAAGCTCAAATGTCGCCTCATCTCATTTGAAACCATCTAGAGAGGCACCTCCTAAGCTTGAGCTTAAGCCCTTACCAAGTCACCTCCGGTATGCATATCTAGGCACTTCTGATACTATCAAAGTCATAATTTTTAGTATTATCACCATCTGTTTCACTATCATCAGTACCATCATCATCATCATTCTCAAAACCTTGTTCTTCTACCTCAACACTTTCTGGTTCTAGTTGTCACCTGTTTGATGTTGCTCAATGTTTGGTTCATCATTACCATGTTTTTTTGGAGTGGCAATTCTTGGTAGTTTTAATTTCTTCTTCAGGTCTTTATATTCTCTAGTTTTTTTCTCGCCTCAATTACTTCTTCAACATTAGTTAGAAACATTTCTTCTTCCTCGTCATCAAGTATATCACCTATCACCAGAAGAACTTAAGTCATCATCCCCATTTTCTTCCACCACATCACCATCATGACCATTATCCTTACCTAAACTAACCTTCTTAGCCTGTTTATCCCTAGCCCGTTTACCCCCTTCATAATCATGCTCGAGATATATCTCAACATATTTATAATCTACAACATCATCTAACATTGTATTTAGGTCATCATCATTTGTAAGATTTGCATAATGCCCACAAAAAATAGTTCCAGGCATTCTGTAATATAAATCAATGACATTATTGTACCCAAAACCCTCACACATTGTCTTCAGCTTCTTAAATGTCAATAGAAAATAAGGGTTTTAAACTTATCGATTTCCCCTCCCTCATAATGGAAAACAGGATGTAACCCAAATAAACCCCCATGGTGGAGTTCAACTTCCAAGAATCTACAATAAAACACCATAAATATGTATTAAAAAATATTTTTTTATTATTATAACATGCATCAAGACTAAAAAAATGCTTGACTATGGAAGCAAAAGACAACAAATACAAGGAACAAACAATATATAATAATTATCTGGACAACACTAGGACCTTAATATGAGACCTTATAATAAACAAACAAATTAATAAAGCAAAGATAATAACAAACAGATATTAAAGGGGCGACATCTATTGAAATAATAGACAAATAAAGGAAAATAAAGGAGAATTTTAAGAAGCTTACACCATCTCCACCCCAAATAATCTTTCAGATCCTTCAATTATCACTTCAAATGGCACCAGTACAAACCCCCAAATTGAGGATATAACCCTATTTTTTTTGTGCAAGTGAAGGGGTGAGAGAAAGCAACTGAAAACGAAAGCGTAAAGATTAAAGTTTGAAAGAGAAAGATGGGTTTGTCTTTTGTCTTTTAATATTCTGCTGCAGGAAATGAATTAATTTAGTACAAAACTTATTCTTTGGGATAATCAAACAGCTAGGCTCGTGGTGCTCAGGTGGTCTCATGTCCAAAACTTCAATCTTGAAGTTTTGGGTTCAAATCTGGGGAACACCATGTTTTCTAGAATTAATTTGGTTAAAGTACACGTCAGCGATGCCACGTGTGTCACGTAGGCAAGTCAGCGCACATGTGGCACCTAAGGGTTCAATATCCAAATTTCTTGACAGAAGGGGGCTCGTTTCGCGTTGACCACAAGAAAGGGGCTCAATACCCAAAAACACCTAAAATTCAGTGGTCACATTTGTATTTTACCCATTTAACATTGGATTGAACTTTCCTTACCACCCTTTCATGAATTAAGCATAACCGAAAATTCTAAAGAAGATTATAAAATAGTGTCTTGTATGTGACGCCCCCAAATCCATGTATCATCAAACACATGATGTGGTGTTCACGGTACAACATAATCCAACATCTAACTAAATAAACAACTTAATTCAATAATAAATACATAATAATAACCGAATAAAATCCTAGGTTTACACAACCTTAATAAACTTAAACTTAGCGTTCAACGCTTATTACATCAAATGCGAAAACTAAACTATTACATAACGTAAACTATTCATTCATCTTTGTTTTCCCCTTATCCTTGCCCGATCCTTCTGTCTTCTCACACTTAGCTGAAATATTTAAGCAAGAATGAGCACAAATTGCCCAACAAGTAAATAAAATAATTTGATAATGAACATCGAGGAAAGAAACATCTGTTTAGGCATCCTTCAACAATTGAAACAATAATTGTGATGAAATCTTGAATGGTAAAGATAAGAGTTTTATTATTTTTCATCAACATATTAAGCGGTAATAAATACCTTGAACGTTTTTTATATTTTACGGAAAACCATCAGAAGTTTTGACAATCAAATATACTGTAAAACATTCTACGCAAGTACTCTAGGTGATCAGCCTATCGTACCTTACACTGTGCACAACGTATTAAGTTTGACGCATAAGCGTAAAATGGGACTTTATTTCCGACATCGGTTACCCCGTTATTCGGGTTGTTTATCTTAGTTTTCATGCGAGACCGCACCCAAAACAATTTGGATTGGTAGATTTTAAACAGCTACAATGAATTTGAATAATTTAATAATATAACATTTCACATCAATAGTATCTAGCCGAAACAAATGGCCAGAACGCATTCTTAAAAACAGTTCATAAATAAATAAAAACTTATAAACAATTGGAATAATAATTGAGTTGTCATCAATAGAATTTGCACAATATATAAGCTTGTAAGAATAATAACTTGCAACATAAGAAACTAGTACACAATAAATAATTGCACAAGTTAAGGAAACTTACATTCACTACAATAAAAGTTAATAAAGTTAGGAAACTTGCACTCACTGAAGTAAAGGAAATAACAATAGGATACTTGCCTGATAAATCTTCTATAAATAATGCAATTAAATTGTCCTTCAAAAGACCTACACATTTGATTAAGGTCGTTGTACAAATTAGTCACAATTAAACTCAATTTATTGATTTAATATATATTTTTGTTCAATACATAAACTTGGCTTTTAATATTTTAAAGTTCATGACATTTGTTTTCTTTCAAACGTCATAATGTCAAACCACATATTTGATATTTCTTTAAATATTTCTTAAATACAAATGGCACCTGAGGGATCAATATCCAAATTTCTTGACAGAAGGGGCTCCTTTCGCGTTGACTAAAAGAAAGGGGCTCAATACCCAAAAACACCTAAAATTCAGTGGTCACATTTGTATTTTACCCATTTAACATTGGATTGAACTTTCCTTACCACCCTTTCATGAATTAAGCATAACCGAAAATTCTAAAGATAATTATAAAATAGTGTCTTGTATGTGACGCCCCCAAATCCGTGTATCATCAAACACATGATGTGGTGTTCACGGTATAACATAATCCAACATCTAACTAAATAAACAACTTAATTCAATAATAAATACATAATAATAACCGAATAAAATTCTAGGTTTACACAACCTTAATAAACTTAAACTTAGCGTTCAATGATTATTACATCAAATGCGAAAACTAAACTATTACATAACGTAAACTATTCATTCATCTTTTCTTTCCCCTTATCCTTGCCCGATCCTTCTGTCTTCTCACACTTAGCTGAAATATTTAAGCAAGAATGAGCACAAATTGCCCAACAAGTAAATAAAATAATTTGATAATGAACATCGAGGAAAGAATCATCTATTTAGGCATCCTTCAACAATTGAAACAATAATTGTGATGAAATCTTGAATGGCAAAGATAAGAGTTTTATTGTTTTTCATCAACATACTAAGCGGTAATAAATACCTTGAACATTGTTTTTATTTTATGGAAGACCATCAGAAGTTTTGACAATCAAATAGACCATAAAACATTCTCCGCAAGTACTCTAGGTGATCAGCCTATCGTACCTTACACTGTGCACAACGAATTAAGTTTGACGCATAAGCGTAAAATGGGACTATATGCCCAACATCGGTTACCCCGTTATTCGGGTTGTTTATCTTAGTTTTCATGCGAGACCGCACCCAAAGCAATTTGGATTGGTAGATTTTAAACAGCTACAATGAATTTGAATAATTTAATAATATAACATTTCACATCAATAGTATCTAGCCGAAACAAATGGCCAGAACGCATTCTTAAAAACAGTTCATAAATAAATAAGAACTTATAAACAATTGGAATAATAATTGAGTTGTCATCAATAGAATTTGCACAATATATAAGCTTGTCAGAATAATAACTTGCAACATAAGAAACTAGTACACAATAAATAATTGCACAAGTTAAGGAAACTTACATTCACTACAATAAAAGTTAATAAAGTTAGGAAACTTGCACTCACTGAAGTAAAGGAAATAACGATAGGATATTTGCCTGATAAATCTTCTATAAATAATGCAATTAAATTGTCCTTCAAAAGACCTACACATTTCATTAAGGTCGTTGTACAAATTAGTCACAATTAAACTCAATTTATTGATTTAATATACATTTTAGTTCAACGCATAAACTTGGCTTTTAATATTTTAAAGTTCATGACATTTGTTTTCTTTCAAACGTCATAATGTCAAACCACATATTTGATATTTTTTTAAGTATTTCTTAAATACAAATGGCACCTGAGGGTTCAATATCCAAATTTCTCTTTCAAACGTCATAATGTCAAACCACATATTTGATATTTTTTAAGTATTTCTTAAATACAAATGGCACCTGAGGGTTCAATATCCAAATTTCTTGACAGAAGGGGGCTCGTTTCGCGTTGACTAAAAGAAAGGGGCTCAATACCCAAAAACACCTAAAATTCTGTGGTCACATTTGTATTTTACTCATTTAACATTGGATTGAACTTTCCTTACCACCCTTTCATGAATTAAGCATAACCGAAAATTCTAAAGAAGATTATAAAATAGTGTCTTGTATGTGACGCCCCCAAATCCGTATATCATCAAACACATGATGTGGTGTTCACGGTACAACATAATCCAACATCTAACTAAATAAATAACTTAATTCAATAATAAATACATAATAATAACCGAATAAAATCCTAGGTTTACACAACCTTAATAAACTTAAACTTAGCGTTCAATGCTTATTACATCAAATGCGAAAACTAAACTATAACGTAAACTATTCATTCATCTTTGCTTTTCCTTTATCCTTGCCCGATCCTTTTGTCTTCTCACACTTAGCTGAAATATTTAAGCAAGAATGAGCACAAATTGCCCAACAAGTAAATAAAATAATTTGATAATGAACATCGAGGAAAGAAACATCTGTTTAGGCATCCTTCAACAATTGAAACAATAATTGTGATGAAATCTTGAATGGCAAAGATAAGAGTTTTATTGTTTTTCATCAACATATTAAGCGGTAATAAATACCTTGAACGTTTTTTATATTTTACGGAAAACCATCAGAAGTTTTGACAATCAAATAGACTGTAAAACATTCTCCACAAGTACTCTAGGTGATCAGTCTATCGTACCCTACACTGTGCACAACGTATTAAGTTTGACACATAAGCGTAAAATAGGACTATATGCCCGACATCGGTTACCCCGTTATTCGGGTTGTTCATCTTAGTTTTCCAGCGAGACCGCACCCAAAGCAATTTGGATTGGTAGATTTTAAACATCTACAATGAATTTGAATAATTTAATAATATAACATTTCGCATCAATAGTATCTAGCCGAAACAAATGGCCAGAACGCATTCTTAAAAACAGTTCATAAATAAATAAGAACTTATAAACAATTGGAATAATAATTGAGTTGTCATCAATAGAATTTGCACAATATATAAGCTTGTAAGAATAATAACTTGCAACATAAGAAACTAGTACACAATAATAAATTGCACAAGTTAAGGAAACTTACATTCACTACAATAAAGTGAATAAAGTTAGGAAACTTGCACTCACTGAAGTAAAGGAAATAACGATAGGATACTTGCTTGATAAATCTTCTACAAATAATGCAATGAAATTGTCCTTCAAAAGACCTACACATTTCATTAAGGTCATTGTACAAATTAGTCACAATTAAACTCAATTTATTGATTTAATATACATTTTAGTTCAATACATAAACTTGGTTTTTAATATTTAAAATTTCATGACATTTGTTTTCTTTCAAACGTCATAATGTCAAACCACATAATTGATATTTTTTTAAGCATTTCTTAAATACAAATGGCACCTGAGGGTTCAATATCCAAATTTCTTGACAGAAGTGGGCTCGTTTCGCGTTGACCAAAAGAAAGGGTCTTAATACCCAAAAACACCTAAAATTCAGTGGTCACATTTGTATTTTACCGATTTAACATTGGATTGAACTTTCCTTATCACCCTTTCATGAATTAAGCATAACCGAAAATTCTAAAGAAGATTATAAAATAGTGTCTTGTATGTGACGCCCCCAAATCCGCATATCATCAAACACATGATGCGGTGTTCACGGTACAACATAATCCAACATCTAACTAAATAAACAACTTAATTCAATAATAAATACATAATAATAACCGAATAAAATCCTAGGTTTACACAACCTTAATAAACTTAAACTTAGCGTTCAACGCTTATTACATCAAATGCGAAAACTAAACTATTACATAACGTAAACTATTCATTCATCTTTGCTTTCCTCTTATCCTTGCCCGATCCTTCTGTCTTCTCACACTTGGCTGAAATATTTAAGCCAGAATGAGCACAAATTGCCCAACAAGTAAATAAAATAATTTGATAATAAACATCGAGGAAAGAATCATCTGTTTAGGCATCCTTCAACAATTGAAACAATAATTGTGATGAAATCTTAAATGGCAAAGATAAGAGTTTTATTGTTTTTCATCAACATACTAAGCGGTAATAAATACCTTGAACATTGTTTTTATTTTATGGAAGGCCATCAGAAGTTTTGACAATCAAATAGACTATAAAACATTCTCCGTAAGTACTCTAGGTGATCAGCCTATCGTACCTTACACTGTGCACAACGTATTAAGTTTGACGCATAAGCGTAAATCGGGACTATATGCCCGACATCGGTTACCCCGTTATTCGGGTTGTTCATCTTAGTTTTCATGCAAGACTGCACCCAAAGCAATTTGGATTGGTAGATTTTAAACACCTACAATGAATTTGAATAATTTAATAATATAACATTTCGCATCAATAGTATCTAGCCGAAACAAATGGCCAGAACGCATTCTTAAAAACAGTTCATAAATAAATAAGAACTTATAAACAATTGGAATAATAATTGAGTTGTCTTCAATAGAATTTGCACAATATATAAGCTTGTAAGAATAATAACTTGCAACATAAGAAACTTGTACACAATAATAAATTGCACAAGTTAAGGAAACTTACATTCACAACAATAAAGTGAATAAAGTTAGGAAACTTGCATTCACTGAAGTAAAGAAAATAACGATAGGATACTTGCTTGATAAATCTTCTACAAATAATGCAATTAAATTGTCCTTCAAAAGACCTACACATTTGATTAAGGTCGTTGTACAAATTAGTCACAATTAAACTCAATTTATTGATTTAATATACATTTTAGTTCAATACATAAACTTGGTTTTTAATATTTAAAAGTTCATGACATTTGTTTTCTTTCAAGCGTCATAATGTCAAACCACATATTTTATATTTTTTAAGCATATCTTAAATACAAATGGCACCTGAGGGTTCAATATCCAAATTTCTTGACAGAAGGGGGCTCGTTTCGTGTTGACCAAAAGAAAGGGGCTCAATGCCCAAAAACACCTAAAATTCAGTGGTCACATTTGTATTTTAGTCATTTAACATTGGATTAAACTTTCTTTACCACCCTTTCATGAATTAAGCATAACCGAAAATTCTAAAGAAGATTATAAAATAGTGTCTTGTATGTGACGCCCCCAAATCCGTGTATCATCAAACACATGATGTGGTGTTCACGGTACAACATAATCCAACATCTAACTAAATAAACAACTTAATTCCATAATAAATACATAATAATAACCGAATAAAATCCTAGGTTTACACAACCTTAATAAACTTAAACTTAGTGTTCAACGCTTATTACATCAAATGCGAAAACTAAACTATTACATAACGTAAACTATTCATTCATCTTTGCTTTCCCCTTATCCTTGCCCGATCCTTCTGTCTTCTCACACTTAGCTGAAATATTTAAGCCAGAATGAGCACAAATTGCCCAACAAGTAAATAAAATAATTTGATAATGAAAATCGAGGAAAGAAACATCTGTTTAGGCATCCTTTAACAATTGAAACAATAATTGTGATGAAATCTTGAATGGCAAAGATAAGAGTTTTATTGCTTTTCATCAACATATTAAGCGGTAATAAATACCTTGAACATTGTTTTTATTTTATGGAAAACCATCAGAAGTTTTGACAATCAAATAGACTGTAAAACATTCACCGCAAGTACTCTAGCTGATCAGCCTATCGTACCCTACACTGTGCACAACGTATTAAGTTTGACGCATAAGCGTAAAATAGGACTATATGCCCCACATCGGTTACCCCGTTATTCGGGTTGTTCATCTTAGTTTTCATGCGAGACCGCACACATAGCAATTTGGATTGGTAGATTTTAAACATCTACAATGAATTTGAATAATTTAATAATATAACATTTAGCATCAATAGTATCTAGCCGAAACAAATGGCCAGAACGCATTCTTAAAAACAGTTCATAAATAAATAAGAACTTATAAACAATTGGAATAATAATTGAGTTGTCATTAATAGAATTTGCACAATATATAAGCTTGTAAGAATAATAACTTGCAACATAAGAAACTTGTACGCAATAATAAATTGCACAAGTTAAGGAAACTTACATTCACTACAATAAAGTGAATAAAGTTAGGAAACTTGCACTCACTGAAGTAAAGGAAATAACGATAGGATACTTGCTTGATAAATCTTATACAAATAATGCAATTAAATTGTCCTTCAAAAGACCTACACATTTGATTAAGGTCGTTGTACAAATTAGTCACAATTAAACTCAATTTATTGATTTAATATACATTTTAGTTCAATATATAAACTTGGTTTTTAATATTTAAAAGTTCATGACATTTGTTTTCTTTCAAACGTCATAATGTCAAACCACATATTTTATATTTTTAAAGCATTTCTTAAATACAAATGGCACCTGAAGGTTCAATATCCAAATTTCTTGACAGAAGGGGGCTCGTTTCGCGTTGACCAAAAGAAAGGGGCTCAATACCCAAAAATACCTAAAATTCAGTGGCCACATTTATATTTTACCGATTTAACATTGGATTAAACTTTCCTTACCACCCTTTCATGAATTAAGCATAACCGAAAATTCTAAAGAAGATTATAAAATAGTGTCTTGTATGTGATACCCCCAAATGCGTGTATCATCAAACACATGATGTGGTGTTCACGGTACAATATAATCCAACATCTAACTAAATAAACAACTTAATTCAATAATAAATACATAATAATAACCGAATAAAATCCTAGGTTTACACAACCTTAATAAACTTAAACTTAGCGTTCAACGCTTATTACATCAAATGCAAAAACTAAACTATTACATAACGTAAACTATTCATTCATCTTTGCTTTCCCCTTATCCTTGCACGATCCTTCTGTCTTCTCACACTTAGCTGAAATATTTAAGTAAGAATGAGCACAAATTGCCCAACAAGTAAATAAAATAATTTGATAATGAACATCGAGGAAAGAAACATCTGTTTAGGCATCCTTTGTAATACCCGAGAATTTTGAATAATATTAATATTGACTTTTCGATTTAAGTTGAATATTTATTCGATTATGAGTATACGTGATCTACCATTTTGGTAGTGGTGTGATAAAGTGACTTCTTGTTTATTTATTAAAGAAATGATTTATTAAGAAAAGAAATTATTAATATTAATTAATTATTGTGTGACTAATAATCTCTATTAGATTATTTAAGTGTTATATGCCATGTTACTTGAGGTATAACCGTGTGATGAAAGGTGTATTATTTGTAATAAAGTATCGATATTCATTTAATAATATAAAGGAGATGTGTGACATTTAAATTGCGTAAACATTTTATATGAGATATTGATGTGCAATATGGACTATTAAATGTGCATTTTAATTACAGGAGGTAATAATGGAAGTAAACTAATAATTGTTAGATAATAATTATTTTAATACTAGAATGTTTATTGTAATAATATTCTATTATAGAAGCAATGGAATAATAATGTACATTAAATACTGAGTGTTAGTAATTTATTAGATTTTACTTAATTAATGTGCATGGATTATGTGATATGTGTACATGTGACTTTATTAATGCAATGTGGTGGCATTTAATTATTTAATACATCTTGACCTAAGTTACATTTTAAATCAAAGTGTGCTAATAAGCCTTGTTGGAATGTCTGAGTATTACTCTTGTCCCAAATTGAGAGTCTCTTCCTTGCCCAAACAATACCCACGTGAATAGCCAATTTGCTGAGAATGCAAAAAGGCTATGGTTTCTTGCATGATGAAGCTAACAAGGGAGGTAATGATGGTGGGGGAGTGGCTCAAATAGTAAACCACCAACTCTCCATTAACCAACATTCTTCTTCTTCTTCCATTGGTTGGAAACAATGAGCAAATGCATTATCCGGGCATACAACCTTCTATAAATTGGAGCTCACCCTCCTCCCAAAATTCTTTGCTAAATCATCTGGTAAGTTTTGGTAGAGAGTATTGTGAGAATTGAGTGAGCAATTAGTGTGGGTAGCGGAGAAAATTCCAACTCAAGCTTCAAGAAGGTAATATTAAGTTTATCATGCTTTTGATTTTAAGTTTGTCAAATTCTTCGAAGTACATGAATCTCTCTTATTAATTAGTTGGTAATTGATGCTATAAGAGTCGATATGTATGCTAAAAATATAATGTGTTTGAACTGGAGCCTGTTAAATGAGAGTTTTCATGCTTGGGCTTGATTTCTGTCGAAGCAGAGACCTTTTTGGCTCGTTTAGGGAAGGGCGCAGCTGCGCGCTCCCTGTAGTTCAAAACGGCGCAGCTGCGCCGTGCACCAGACAAGGATACTTGATTCTGCTATTAGCTGTTGCTTTCTAACATGGTTAATGAACTTAGACATGCCTGAAAATATGTTAAACATGTAGTGTAAGATCCCTTTGCAAAGCATGAGCATCCTAGCTTCGGTTCGCATGTGTTTTTCGAAAGAAAACTTATAGTTTTAAAACTAGACTTTACCGAAATTCACAAGGTGCAAGTTCTGATCATACGAACATGCGTATAAGGTCTGATTATGCATGACATAAGGTTCCAAGATGCTTCATGTGTGCTAAATGACCACGACCTAGTTCTAAACGACTTTTAAAGGCAACCTTGGACATTTTAAAGCAAACATACATGATTATAATGATAATTTCAGCAAGAAATGTTGAACATGCATGTTAGTACTCTAATATTTCTCAGGCATGATATATATGTGTGTTTACCCTAGTATGTTATAGCATTTCGTCATTCAAGCATGAATCTAAGCAAATTTCCAAGTTAGGGGCTATGTTCACTAAGTATAGATGGTATGAACGCATGAGTATGGGTATTTTCGATGTTATAACCTTTGTATATGAATAAGTATTTGGTATGATAAGTCACGAGGATTTGTGAACTTGTTTGACATTATTTTGCCATAGTTCTAGACTAAGGAAGCATAAAGTAGTAATATGAACTTGTGATAATCACGTGAGCATGCAAACCCCTTTAACATGTGTATATAGAAATTGTTGCGGCATTGGTATGTTAAATAGTGGGCTGAAACCAGGAAGGCCACAGCTCAACCCTGGTCTGGCCAGGGGACAGCGCAGCTGCGCCGTCCCTAGGCTTAACCAGGGCGCAGCTGCGCCCTCCTGCAGAGTGGCCAAAGTTGATTTTTTAAGTCTTGCGGATTGCTTGTTTTGTTATTCTAAAATGTAAAGTAGAAGTGTAACAATGTTTTGGTATTCAAATATGTAATGGTATGAGTGCTTCAAGACATGGTAGTATACTATCTAAAGATGGTTTCCGAGTTTGTTTTACATACTTGACTATGTGAAAGAGTTAGTTACTCAGTAATGGATATGTGTGACTAATGGAATTATTTTCTATGTTTACAATGTGGTAATAGGATATCTTAGTACGTCGTAGTGTTGATAAGCTGTAGAAGTCGTAAACTACGCTAAAGGCAAGTTCCCCAACCTTACTCAAACTTATATTGAGCAAGTTCTTACCTTGAACCTCTTACATATTCCAAGTTTCCTTTAACCCTACTCAATTTACATTCGAGCAGGATGTGGTATATTATGCAAGTTCCCTTTTTCCGAAACTTTACTTTGTGCAAGTTTCCTTTAACCCTACTCAATTTACATTCGAGCAGGATGTGGTATATTATGCAAGTACTCGAACCCTTTCTCTTTATTGAGCAAGCATGTAAACTTGTATATTCATGTATCATACAAGTATGTGACAATGACTCTTATGCTTATTAAGTTGTCATTCATATTCTAAGAATTGGTTTAAGATTAATATTCCTTAAACCTCGTTGCAAGTATTCGTATTCATTAAATCATTGTATATGATTATAAAAGTTGTCTAAACCATTGTTTCGGTTAGACTATTATACATGTGTTAGAAAGCTATTCCAAACCAATTGTCTTGGTGAGGACTCTTATCTACTGAGATGAACAACCCTCATAAAAAGGGGAAATTATATATTGTCGGGGGACCGACGTGCGCACATATAAGCATGTGACAGTTATGCATAATCTGGGGTACTATAGGCTGATCACCTGTGTACTTGTTTTTATTGGATTTTCAGTATAAAAACTGTTAATTCTAGCAGGAGTTCTTAGGCCTTTAGTGACTACTCAGTATTCATATTCTTGGACTTGAAATGATTAGATGCAAGAATCCTATTGATATTCTTCAGTCCATAGCAACTTTTATGTATAACAATTGATTTTCCTTATTACCCTTGAATTATCCTTTACTGTCATACCCTTGAAATTTGAACTTTATATTGTTCACCCTCATTGTATATACTTGCTGGGCAAATTTATTGCTCATTCTTGCTTTCTTTAAACCTTTCAGTTAAGGCAGACCGAGGTGAACCTTCAGGCAAGGATAAGGGAAAGGGAAAAACTACAGAGTAGCTTTGTTCTCCCTTAGGAAGGAGATTATTCACTATGTTGTTTAAGTTTTCTAAATTTGGTTATGTAATAAGCTTAGCCAAGGATTATGTATTAGTACTATGTTTCAGTTAAATTAAGACTTTTGGATAGCATTGTAGTATCGGTTGCGAGACCTTGGGACGAGAATAATTATATTAAATCAATGTAAATTATTCTATCTTTTCCGCTACATTAGTTTTATGTCATTATTGTGTTAGAACGTGATGAACCAAATTCGAGACAGTGACGTCAGAATTTGGGGGCGTCACAGGTTGGTATCAGAGCCTTAGGTTATAAACCTTAGGAGCGAGAGTCCTTAGACTATAACCTTAGAAGAATTTAAGAACTAGGAGGAGATAAAACTCATATAGAGTTTCGTGACGACTTAGTAGCATTATGAAATATATTTTCATTTCATACAATGAACTTATATTTTGTTTGACCTTCTGATGGAGTTTGTTATTTTGTCTTCTGTTTGTGGCTGTAGGATGTCAAGTGTGGGAGGAAACGGTTGGATTGTCGAGGAGGAGCCACGTGATATACATGTGGTATACGAGGCACCTTTGATAGAGGAAGAGGTGGAGTCTGACCCTGAAGAACCAATAGAGATAGAGTCTGACCCGGAGGAAGAGCCTGAGACAGACCCTGACGAGACTCCTATCGAGGATCGCATATTGGGAGAGTACGAAGAGCGGATCTTAGAGCTAGAGACTGAAGCCCAGGACCGAGAGGCGGAGATCCAGAAGCTGAGGGAGGAAGTTCAACAGAGGAACCTTAGGATGCAGGAGATGGAGGTGGAGCTTGCACAACGCAAGGAAGCCGGTATTCAGATGGGAGCCCTTTTCCACCGTTCGGTAGCTAGGAGCGTAGAATTGGTGGGAAAGCTGGAGGAGTCCGAGCAGAGGGAGTTGTCTGAGAAGACAAAGAAGGAAGCCCTTCGCATACAGCTAGAGATGGAAGCGATGGATAGGATCCACTTTCAGGAGAAGTGGGAAGAAGCCAACGATAGAGCTAACGACCTAGAGGATGAGGTGAGGTGTAAGAAAAGGAAGACAAATAAAATGGGTTATGCTTTTCGCACAGCTATGGAGAGGTTAGTGGATGGTGTGTATCACTACCCAGCAGAGCAGGGGCAGACACGATACACTGTGAGTCGGGATTTGGTGGCGCATATCACGCAGCTAGAGTACCAGAGCGCAGTGGAGCGCGGAATGATGGGTTGAGACTTAGTAATCAGTAGTCTAGTAGTAACAGTATGTTTAGATGTGCGTTGTTATGTAAACTCCAATCTATGGTGTAAGATACGGAGTAGTTTTGTGAACCCTTTTGATGTTAAGGGTAATATGTTGATGTTTTCCCCACCTTTTGTAATATTAGGGGATAGAGGTAACATTTATAGCAGTATGCAAGAAATCATCATGATGTAACAACTTGGCATATGAATATAAATGTTTTTTTTTTGTTTCATCACTGTGTTATTTTTCTGCATTAGGGAAATACCTGAGTTATATGCTTAGATAATAAGAGTAAAATTTTGTAATGCAGAAAATGCCGCCCAGACGTAGAATCGCCGAGTTGGATGAGTCAGTTAATAACGAAAGGAACCAGGCGGACCCCATTCAACGATTAGTAGACCTGCTAGGAGAAGCCCTGCGGGGAAGGAACAACGAACCAGTACACCCCAACCCCCTAGCTGCACCAGTAACAAACTTCAAAGATTTTAAGAGTGTAGGACCGCCCGAGTTCAGGGGAACTACCGATCCCATCGAAGCACAAACCTGGATCAAGGAAATGGAAAAGGCGTTTGCTATTGCTCGTGTGGGGGAAGATCAGAAGACGATATTCGCCACGTATATGATGAAGGGTGAAGCGAATTACTGGTGGGAAGCCAATCAACAGAGAGCAGGTGAAGGAGTGATAGCCTGGGATAGGTTTACCACTCTGTTCTTCGAAAATTACTTCCCGAAGAGCATGAAGAATAAGATGGAGATTAAATTCTTGGAACTGAAGCAAGGTGATATGACAGTAGCTCAGTATGCCGCAAGATTCAACGAGCTCGCACGATTCGCTACACACTATGTCGACACCGAAGAAAGGAAAGCTAGACGCTTTGAGTTAGGGCTGAAACCTTGGTTGTTCAATAAGGTGCCAGTTCTTCAAATTGATTCGTTCGCCACATTATTGGAAAAGGCGATCATTGCTGAAGGAGGTAGTGAGGCATTAAGTCAGTACAACAAGGAGAAAAAGAATAAAAATTTAGTAGGAGAAAGTCGTGGGGGAAGTAGCAGTGGAGGAAGCAATTTAGGAAAAAGGAAGTGGGACAACAACAACAACCGAAGCAACCAGTCGGGAAGTTATCAGGGAGGATTTAAGAAAAGGGCTGAGGTATGCCCTAAATGTGGAAAGAACCATCAAGGGGAATGCTGGAAAGGGCGCAGTGTCTGTTTCAACTGCGGCCAAGAAGGGCACATTGCACCCCATTGTCCAAAGCCGAAGAAAAACCGAGGATGTTTCGGTTGCGGCTCGACTGAACACCAGATCAAGGATTGCCCGAAGAAAGGAAACACCGGGGGAAGCAAGCTGATGATAGGTGGACCAACACAGCTCAATCGCTCGACGGCCCGAACTTTTAACATGACCATCCAAGACGCAGTTGCTGCAAAGGACGTGGTGTCAGGTATTGTACCAATCAATAATATAAATGTGTATGTATTATTTGATTCGGGTGCTACCTGTTCCTTTGTATCTGAAGATTTTGTTACACGTTTGAACTTACCCCTAGAACGTTTAGAGAATCCTTTGAACATAGAGATTGCAAATAAGGAAGTAATTTCCGTAGAGTTCGTTTACCGGAATTGTTCTGCAAGCATTAGAGGTCACGAACTAAGTGTGGATTTAATTCCGATAAGATTGGGAGAGTTTGACGTAATATTAGGAATGGATTGGTTATCCAGCCACGCTGCGATGATCGATTGTCGAAAGAAAAGTGTGAACCTTCAAACTTCAAATCGATCTAAGGTGGTGTTTTATGGTAGCTCATCGCTTAAGCAATCCTGTTGTCTTACGATGACGCAGGCCAAGAAATTGTTAAAGAAAGGATGTGTGGGTTATTTAGCCTATATTGCGGATACTCAAAAGAAGGGAGTAGAAGCGAAAGATATATTGGTAGTAAGGGATTTCCAAGACGTGTTTCCTGATGATCTGCCTGGCCTTCCGCCAGACAGAGAAATCGAATTCGTGATAGACTTAGCACCAGGAACTGCACCGATCTCGAAAGCCCCGTATCGTATGGCACCGGTGGAAATGAAGGAATTGATGATACAATTGCAGGAATTATTAGATAAGGGTTATATTCGGCCGAGTGTGTCTCCTTGGGGAGCACCAGTGTTATTCGTCAAAAAGAAAGATGGATCAATGAGGCTTTGTATCGACTATCGAGAGTTGAACAAAGTAACGATCAAGAATAGATACCCATTACCGAGGATAGATGACCTTTTTGATCAATTGAAGGGAGCAAAGTGGTTCTCTAAGATAGATCTACGAACGGGTTATCATCAACTAAAGGTACGAGAGGAAGACATTCCGAAGACGGCGTTTCGAACCCGATATGGACACTACGAATTTTTAGTAATGTCGTTCGGTTTGACCAACGCCCCAGCAGCATTCATGGACTTGATGAACCGAGTTTTCAAGTCATACTTGGATAAGTTTGTGGTAGTTTTTATCGATGACACCCTAATCTACTCAAAGACCAAAGAAGAACACGCCGAACATTTGAGGATGGTGTTGGAAGCACTAAGGAAGGAGAAGATGTACGCAAAATTTTCCAAGTGTGAGTTTTGGATGGAGAAGGTCCAATTCTTGGGACACGTGATAGACAAGAATGGGATTTCAGTGGACCCTGCGAAGGTGGAAGCTGTTAGTGGTTGGGAACAACCAAGGACACCGACGGAAGTAAGAAGTTTTCTAGGGTTAGCTGGGTACTATCGAAGATTTATCCAAGATTTTTCTAAGATAGCAACCCCGTTGACCAATCTAACGAGAAAGACAGTGAAGTTCGTATGGACAGATAAATGCGAAGAAAGTTTTCAAGAATTGAAGAAGAGGTTAAGCGAGGCACCTGTATTATCCTTACCAGATGATACGGGAGGATTTGTGGTGTATAGTGATGCGTCGCATAAAGGACTCGGTTGTGTGCTTATGCAACACGGCAAAGTCATTGCTTACGCGTCACGACAATTGAAGGATTACGAGAAACGATACCCTACCCATGACTTGGAGCTAGCGGCAGTAGTTTTTGCATTAAAAATTTGGAGGCACTACCTGTACGGAGAAAAATGTGAGATATATACAGACCACAAAATTCTGAAGTATATTTTCACACAGAAGGAGCTAAATATGAGACAAGGGAGGTGGTTGGAATTAATCAAGGATTACGACTGCGAAATTCTTTATCACCCAGGAAAAGCCAACGTGGTAGCTGACGCGCTGAGCAGGAAAGGAAGGGAGAAACCGTTCACATTGATAACTCAGGAGGAGTTAATAAGAGACATGCAAAAATTGAAAATAGAAGTTGGGGAACCTCGAGGGCCCAGTGAAAGGTTGTTTGTAATGGAAGCTCGTCCAACATTATTGGATCGAATTAAAGAAGCACAAGAAACGGATGAGGAGTGCGAGGAAATAAAGAAGCAGATAACAGGGAGTGAGGAAGAAAAATTCCGAATGGATAAGGATGGTATTTTAAGATTCGAGAATCGAGTGTGGGTGCCAGCTATTGCTGAACTAAGGGAGGAAATTTTGCGCGAGGCACATAGCACGATATATTCTGTTCATCCTGGAGGAACGAAGATGTACCGGGATTTACGACAACATTTTTGGTGGCCCGATCTGAAGCGAGAGGTTGCAGAGTACGTCAGTAGATGTCTCACTTGCCAACGAGTCAAAGCAGAGCATCAGAGGCCGAGTGGTCTACTTCAACCGCTGGAAATACCAGAGTGGAAATGGGAGCACATTACGATGGATTTCGTGGTGGGACTTCCAGTCACACAGAAGGGTTTTGATGCCATTTGGGTTATCGTGGATCGACTAACAAAGACAGCTCACTTTTTACCGATCAAGATTCGTTTTAACCTGAATCAATTAGCAAACTTGTACGTAAAGGAAATAGTTTCGCGACATGGAGTGCTGGTGTCAATAGTTTCCGATCGAGACCCGCACTTCACGTCAAATTTCTGGAAAAGCCTGCAAGAGAGAATGGGAACACAACTGAGGTTGAGTACCGCGTATCACCCTCAGACAGACGGATAAAGTGAAAGAACCATACAGACACTAGAAGATATGCTTCGAGCTTGCGTAATGGATTTTAAGAGAAACTGGGATGACCATTTACCCTTAGTAGAATTCGCTTACAATAATAGTCACCACGCGAGTATCGGTATGCCACCGTACGAAGCTCTCTACGGGAGGAAGTGTAGAACACCGTTGTGTTGGGATGAAGTCGAAGAACGACGACTTTTGGGGCCGGAAATGGTTCAACAGACGGCCGATGCGGTGACCACAATAAGAGCCAGATTAGTAGCCGTTCAGGATCGTCAGAAGAAATATGCAGATTTGCATCGTCAGGACCGAGACTTTGAAGTCGGTAGTTTCGTATTCTTAAAAGTATCTCCCTGGAAAGGAAAGATCAGATTTGGCAAGAAAGGAAAATTGAGTCCGAGGTTTATAGGACCGTTCGAAGTTTTGAAGCGAGTGGGCGAAGTGGCATATATGGTAGCTTTACCGCCTGAGCTAGAACACATCCACAACGTGTTTCACATCTCCGTGTTACGTTCGTACAAACCCGACTATAAGCACGTGATTTCCTATGAGCCGATTCAAGTAGAGAAGAATCTGACTTATGAGGAAATTCCTGTCCAGATACTAGATAGGAAAGAGCAAACCTTGAGGAATAAAGTCATATCTTCTGTAAAGGTAGTTTGGCGAAACCACGACGCCGAGGAGGCAACGTGGGAGTTAGAGAGTAAGATGAGGAGGGAGTATCCCCATTTGTTTGTGTAACCTTGTATCAATTCCGAGGACGGAATTCTTATAAGGGGGAGGATGTAATACCCGAGAATTTTGAATAATATTAATATTGACTTTTCGATTTAAGTTGAATATTTATTCGATTATGAGTATACGTGATCTACCATTTTGGTAGTGGTGTGATAAAGTGACTTCTTGTTTATTTATTAAAGAAATGATTTATTAAGAAAAGAAATTATTAATATTAATTAATTATTGTGTGACTAATAATCTCTATTAGATTATTTAAGTGTTATATGCCATGCTACTTGAGGTATAACCGTGTGATGAAAGGTGTATTATTTGTAATAAAGTATCGATATTCATTTAATAATATAAAGGAGATGTGTGACATTTAAATTGCGTAAACATTCTATATGAGATATTGATGTGCAATATGGACTATTAAATGTGCATTTTAATTACAGGAGGTAATAATGGAAGTAAACTAATAATTATTTTAATACTAGAATGTTTATTGTAATAATATTCTATTATAGAAGCAATGGAATAATAATGTACATTAAATACTGAGTGTTAGTAATTTATTAGATTTTACTTAATTAATGTGCATGGATTATGTGATATGTGTACATGTAACTTTATTAATGCAATGTGGTGGCATTTAATTATTTAATACATCTTGACCTAAGTTACATTTTAAATCAAAGTGTGCTAATAAGCCTTGTTGGAATGTCTGAGTATTACTCTTGTCCCAAATTGAGAGTCTCTTCCTTGCCCAAACAATACCCACGTGAATAGCCAATTTGCTGAGAATGCAAAAAGGCTATGGTTTCTTGCATGATGAAGCTAACAAGGGAGGTAATGATGGTGGGGGGAGTGGCTCAAATAGTAAACCACCAACTCTCCATTAACCAACATTCTTCTTCTTCTTCCATTGGTTGGAAACAATGAGCAAATGCATTATCCGGGCATACAACCTTCTATAAATTGGAGCTCACCCTCCTCTCAAAATTCTTTGCTAAATCATCTGGTAAGTTTTGGTAGAGAGTATTGTGAGAATTGAGTGAGCAATTAGTGTGGGTAGCGGAGAAAATTCCAACTCAAGCTTCAAGAAGGTAATATTAAGTTTATCATGCTTTTGATTTTAAGTTTGTCAAATTCTTCGAAGTACATGAATCTCTCTTATTAATTAGTTGGTAATTGATGCTATAAGAGTCGATATGTATGCTAAAAATATAATGTGTTTGAACTGGAGCCTGTTAAATGAGAGTTTTCATGCTTGGGCTTGATTTCTGCCGAAGCAGAGACCTTTTTGGCTCGTTCAGGGAAGGGCGCAGCTGCGCGCTCCCTGTAGTTCAAAACGGCGCAGCTGCGCCGTGCACCAGACAAGGATACTTGATTCTGCTATTAGCTGTTGCTTTCTAACATGGTTAATGAACTTAGGCATGCCTGAAAATATGTTAAACATGTAGTGTAAGATCCCTTTGCAAAGCATGAGCATCCTAGCTTCGGTTCGCATGTGTTTTTCGAAAGAAAACTTATAGTTTTAAAACTAGACTTTACCGAAATTCGCAAGGTGCAAATTAGTGTAAGCTTGTAAGAATAATAACTTGCAACATAAGAAACTAGTACACAATAAAAAATTGCACAAGTTAAGGAAACTTACATTCACTACAATAAAGTGAATAAAGTTAGGAAACTTGCACTCACTAAAGTAAAGGAAATAACGATAGGATACTTGCAATTAAATTGTCCTTCAAAAGACCTACACATTTCATTAAGGTCGTTGTACAAATTAGTCACAATTAAACTCAATTTATTGATTTAATATACATTTTAGTTCAATACATAAACTTAGTTTTTAATATTTAAAAGTTCATGACATTTGTTTTCTTTAAAACATCATAATGTCAAACCACATATTTGATATTTTTTTAAGCATTTCTTAAATACAAATGGCACCTGAGGGTTCAATATCCAAATTTTCTTGACAGAAGGGGACTCGTTTCGCGTCGACCAAAAGAAAGAGGCTCAATACCCAAAAACACCTAAAATTCAGTGGTCACATTTGTATTTTACCCATTTAACATTGGATTGAACTTTCGTTACCACCCTTTCATGAATTAAGCATAACCGAAAATTCTAAAGCAGATTATAAAATAGTGTCTTATATGTGACGTCCCCAAATCCGTGTATCATCAAACACATGATGTGGTGTTCACGGTACAACATAGTCCAACATCTAACTAAATAAACAACTTAATTCAATAATAAATACATAATAATAACCGAATAAAATCCTAGGTTTACACAACCTTAATAAACTTAAACTTAGCGTTCAACGCTTATTACATCAAATGCGAAAACTAAACTATTACATAACGTAAACTATTCATTCATCTTTGCTTTCCCCTTATCCTTGTCCGATCCTTCTGTCTTCTCACACTTAGCTGAAATATTTAAGCAAAAATGAGCACAAATTGCTCAACAAGTAAATAAAATAATTTGATAATGAACATCGAGGAAAGAAACATCTGTTTAGGCATCCTTCAACAATTGAAACAATAATTGTGATGAAATCTTGAATGGCAAAGATAAGAGTTTTATTATTTTTCGTCAACATACTAAGCGATAATAAATACATTGAACATTGTTTTTATTTTATGAAAAACCATCAGAAGTTTTGAAAATCAAATAGACTATAAAACATTCTCCGCAAGTACTCTAAGTGATCAACCTATCGTACCCTACACTGTGCACAACGTATTAAGTTTGACGCATAAGCGTAAAATGGGACTATATGCCCGACATCGGTTACTCCGTTATTCGGGTTGTTCATCTTAGTTTTCATGCGAGACCGCACCCAAAGCAATTTGGATTGGTAGATTTTAAACAGCTACAATGAATTTGAATAATTTAATAATATAACATTTCGCATCAATAGTATTTAGCCGAAACAAATGTCCAGAACGCATTCATAAAAACAGTTCATAAATAAATAAGAACTTATAAATAATTGGAATAATAATTGAGTTGTAATCAATAGAATTTTCACAATATATAAGCTTGTAAGAATAATAACTTGCAACATAATAAATTTGTACGCAATAATAAATTGCACAAGTTAAGAAAACTTGCATTCACTACAATAAAGTGAATAAAGTTAGGAAACTTGCACTCACTGAAATAAAGGAAATAACGATAGGATACTTGCTTGATAAATCTTCTACAAATAATGCAATTAAATTGTCCTTCAAAAGACCTACACATTTGATTAAGGTCGTTGTACAAATTAGTCACAATTAAACTCAATTTATTGATTTAATATACATTTTAGTTCATGACATTTGTTTTCTTTCAAAGTCATAATGTCAAACCACATATTTTATATTTTTTAAGCATTTCTTAAATACAAATGGCACCTGAAGGTTCAATATCCAAATTTCTTGACAGAATGGGACTCAGTTCGCGTTTACCAAAAGAAAGGGGCTCAATACCCAAAAATACCTAAAATTCAGTGGTCACATTGGTATTTTACACATTTAACATTGGATTGAACTTTCCTTACCACCCTTTCATGAATTAAGCATAACCAAAAATTCTAAAGAAGATTATAAAATAGTGTCTTGTATGTGACGCCCCCAAATCCGTGTATTATCAAACACATGATGTGGTATTCACGGTACAACATAGTCCAACATCTAACTAAATAAACAACTTAATTCAATAATAAATACATAATAATAACCGAATAAAATCCTAGGTTTACACAACCTTAATAAACTTAAACTTAGCATTCAACGCTTATTACATCAAATGCGAAAACTAAACTATTACATAACGTAAACTATTCATTCATCTTTGCTTTCCCCTTATCCTTGTCCGATCCTTCTGTCTTCTCACACTTAGCTAAAATATTTAAGCAAAAATGAGCACAAATTGCTCAACAAGTAAATAAAATAATTTGATAATGAACATCGAGGAAAGAAACATCTGTTTAGGCATCCTTCAATAATTGAAACAATAATTGTGATGAAATCTTGAATGGCAAAGATAAGAGTTTTATTGTTTTTCATCAACATACTAAGCGGTAATAAATACATTGAACATTGTTTTTATTTTATGAAAAACCATCAGAAGTTTTGAAAATCAAATAGACTGTAAAACATTCTCCGCAAGTACTCTAGGTGATCAACCTATCGTACCCTACACTGTGTGTACGTATTAAGTTTGACGCATAATCGTAAAATGGGACTATATGCCCGATATCGGTTACCCCGTTATTCGGGTTGTTCATCTTAGTTTTCATGCGAGACCGCACATGTGACGAACTAGAATTTTGTAATTTAATTTAAATATTTATTGAATTAAATAAATATTTTTCGATGATTTAATTGTTGAATTAATTGATTTATTGATGAAATTGTGGTAGATTAATTTAATTATATATGTTACATTAGTTAAATTAATGTGGAGAACTTTTATATTTAAAGTATGTGTTTAATTGAATTTATTTGATTAAATGCATTATTTAAATAAGTATAATGTTATTTCTAATTAATTTAATATTAATTAAAGGTTTAATAATTTGTCATTACTAATAAAGGAGAATTTTTATTTATGTGACTATGTGATTTAATGTAGAATCATTTTATTTTATTTAATTGATTTTATTAAGATTATTTAATTAATTAAAATAAGTGACATGAACTATATTATAAGCTATTTATTAAAATAAATTAGAAATGAGGAATGAATGGGTAACCAAACATGGCATTAGTGGGAGTTGGTACCAGTTATTAACTCACACCATGTTCTGCCATTTAATTTTTACGTCCCGATCATTATTCATCAGTTTTTAAGAGTTGGCACAGAGAGAAAAAGAGAGAGATTTGAGAGAATTAGGGAATCAAGAAGAAATTTCCATTCAATTGTTGCATAATCCAAGCACTAATCAAGTTAACTCCTTGATTTCAGACTTTAATTTATATTCTTATGGGTTTTACTCCATGAACGTATACTGTATTTTCTGTAAAGTAAATTTTATGGCCAAATTATTAAGAATTTAATGTTAGATGTTTGTAAGCATGCATAAATATGTTTTATATGAATTATATTTGATTTAGAGTAGTTAAACCCATGAGATTATGTGTTTAAATGAAGTTCTGAAAGTTACAGAGTAGTTACATATGAATATGAACTGTATGTAAGAAATTGATGTTTATTTTGCATACTAATCGGTTAAATTGATGACTAATTATGTTTATGCATGTTAAAATAGAGAAAACAAGGATTAAACGGTTAGATTTGTTTACCAAACGAATTTACAGTGATTAATTTTGTTAACTGTATCAAAACTTGATAATAAAGTATGAACAGTTAGATTTTAGCCTTTAATTGGGTTGTTTAGGTTATCTGTAATGTTAAAATCATTGTTTATGAAATAGGTGTTGATTTCATACCGTATATAATGATTGGGTAGTGATTTAATCGGTAAATTGCGAAAAACTTTGGCCAAATTTGGCATTTTTCTGCGTTCTTCGCGAACTGCAGAGTCTGGATTTCGTGTTTCTCGCCCCGGCGAGCTCAGTGAACTGAGTCTCTCGCCCCAGCGGGAGCTCGCCCCAGCGAGAGATTTTGTGAAGGAATTCTCGCCCCGACGAGATCACTGCAGGAAATGTTAAATTTTTCTTTTCTTTGTAGTTACGCTATGTCACCCCATGCATGTTTAAAACTTAGATTAATGTGTTGAACGAATACCAAGATGTTGAGTTGAATGCTAAGCATATACTTGTTGATTATAGAATATAAAGATTGATGAACCTTAACGTGACGTTGGGTTTTAGGAATTATTAAGTATGATATCACTATTATTAGTCTTATAATTTCTGAAGTGAGACTGATAACTAGAAAACAGTTTAGATATTAAAATGAAAATTTGATGTGATTGAACCCTGAAATGTTTATAATACTGTAACTAATTTTGTTACTGCTTTATAAACCGGATGTATAGGTTGATTAAGGAACATGTATTTTATTTTATAATCTACGCACAAGGCAAGTTTTCTACTCTTAATCTTTTATTTTATCGAAAGCAAGTTTACTATCTCTAATCTTGTTATTTCATTGAAAGCAAGTGTCTTATCCTTATTATTTCTACGCAAGTTCCTGAACCTCATCCTTTTATCGTGCAAGCTTCATAATGCTATTACTTACTTGAACAAATTCTTAATTCTATTTCATTCAATTGTATCTTTTGTGAGATTTAGTCTTTGATTCTCAAACATTTATTATATCTTATTGAACCTTGATTGACTAGCGAACCCTTATTGATTCGACTAGTCTATAGTTGATGAGCGTTCTAAATTCTAGAAACGTTATTGAAGTAAATCCAAACCAAACTTCTTTTGGTGCGGACTCTGATGTCAAACTGAGATGAACAACCCTTATATAGGAGATTTTATTTACGCGTTAGCGTTAAGATGTTGTGCACATACATGGTACAAAGGGCTGATCCCCCTGAGTATGAGAAGTAAGGTCCATATAGTCTTACGACTGTTAAAGGTTTAAAGTAGAAATACTTGATAACCTGGGACATAGTTCGTGGTCTTAAGACTCTCAGACGTTCTTTTGAACGTTGTCTTATATTCTTGACTCAAAAGCTGAATCTTCGATTATTCAAATATCCGTTGATTTTTTTCGTATGTTATTATTATTGTTGTTGTTGTACTTGCTGGGCAATCATTGCTCCCTCTTGCATAATAATATTGCAGCTAAAGTTGAAAGAGTTGACGAGCTGTCCACTAGTAAGGGCAAAGGAAAAGCAAACAAGTGATGAAGACTTGTTGTATTTGCTTTAATGAAGTTTATGTATTAGACTTGATTATATTTTCGCATTTGATATTTTATTAAGGTTAGATGACCTGAGATTTATTTATTAAAGATGTTGTAACCCTTTAATGGGAGATTTCTATTTTATTTAAGAGTTTTCATTTATATTTGAATGGGTAGTTAGATGTGATGTGATTTATTTGGATAGTGAACACCAAATCCTAAGGAAACGAAGTACCCGGATTTGGGGGTGTCACAGCACCCAAAGCAATTTGGATTGGTAGATTTTAAACAACTACAATGAATTTGAATAATTTAATAATATAACATTTCGCATCAATAGTATCTAGCCGAAACAAATGGTCATAACGCATTCTTAAAAACAGTTCATAAATAAATAAGAACTTATAAACAATTGGAATAATAATTGAGTTGTCATCAATAGAATTTGCACAATATATAAGCTTGTAAGAATAATAACTTGCAACATAAGAAACTAGTACACAATAAAAAATTGCACAAGTTAAGGAAACTTACATTCACTACAATAAAGTGAATAAAGTTAGGAAACTTGCACTCACTAAAGTAAAGGAAATAACGATAGGATACTTGCAATTAAATTGTCCTTCAAAAGACCTACACATTTCATTAAGGTCGTTGTACAAATTAGTCACAATTAAACTCAATTTATTGATTTAATATACATTTTAGTTCAATACATAAACTTAGTTTTTAATATTTAAAAGTTCATGACATTTGTTTTCTTTAAAACATCATAATGTCAAACCACATATTTGATATTTTTTTAAGCATTTCTTAAATACAAATGGCACCTGAGGGTTCAATATCCAAATTTTCTTGACAGAAGGGGACTCGTTTCGCGTTGACCAAAAGAAAGAGGCTCAATACCCAAAAACACCTAAAATTCAGTGGTCACATTTGTATTTTACCCATTTAACATTGGATTGAACTTTCGTTACCACCCTTTCATGAATTAAGCATAACCGAAAATTCTAAAGCAGATTATAAAATAGTGTCTTGTATGTGACGCCCCCAAATCCGTGTATCATCAAACACATGATGTGGTGTTCACGGTACAACATAATCCAACATCTAACTAAATAAACAACTTAATTCAATAATAAATACATAATAATAACCGAATAAAATCTTGGGTTTACACAACCTTAATAAACTTAAACTTAGCGTTCAACGCTTATTACATCAAATGCGAAAACTAAACTACTACATAATGTAAACTATTCATTCATCTTTGCTTTCCTCTTATCCTTGCCCGATCCTTCTGTCTTCTCACACTTAGCTGAAATATTTAAGCAAGAATAAGCACAAATTGCCCAACAAGTAAATAAAATAATTTGATAATGAACATCGATGAAAGAAACATCTATTTAGGCATCCTTCAACAATTGAAACAATAATTGTGATGAAATATTGAATGGCAAAGATAAGAATTTTATTGTTTTTCATCAACATACTAAGCGGTAATAAATAACTTGAACATTGTTTTTATTTTATGGAAAACCATCAGAAGTTTTGACAATCAAATAGACTGTAAAACATTCTCCGCAAGTACTCTAGGTGATCAGCCTGTTGTACCTTACACTGTGTGTACGTATTAAGTTTGACGCATAAGCGTAAAATGGGACTATATGCCCGACATCGGTTACTCCGTTATTCGGGTTGTTCATCTTAGTTTTCATGCGAGACCGCACCCAAAGCAATTTGGATTGGTAGATTTTAAACATCTACAATGAATTTGAATAATTTAATAATATAACATTTCGCATCAATAGTATCTAGCCGAAACAAATGGCCAAAACACATTCTTAAAAACAGTTCATAAATAAATAAGAACTTATAAACAATTAGAATAATAATTGAGTTGTCATCAATTGAATTTGCACAATATATAAGCTTGTAAGAATAATAACTCGCAATATAAAAAACTTGTACACAATAATAAATTGCACAAGTTAAGGAAACTTACATTCACTACAATAAAATGAATAAAGTTAGGAAACTTGCATTCACTGAAGTAAAGGAAATAACGATAGGATACTTGCTTGATAAATCTTCTACAAATAATGTAATTAAATTGTCCTTCAAAAGACCTACACGTTTCATTAAGGTCGTTGTACAAATTAGTCATAATTAAACTCAATTTATATATTTAATATACATTTTAGTTCAATACATAAACTTGGTTTTTAATATTTAAAAGTTCATGACATTTGTTTTCTTTCAAATGTCATAATGTCAAACCACATATTTGATATTGTTTTAAGCATTTTTTAAATACAAATGGCACCTGAGGGTTCAATATCCAAATTTTTTGACATAAGGGGGTTCGTTTCGCGTTGACCAAAAGAAAGGGGCTCAATACCCAAAAACACCTAAAATTCAGTGGTCACATTTGTATTTTACCCATTTAACATTGGATTGAACTTTTCTTACCACCCTTTCATGAATTAAGCATAACCGAAAATTCTAAAGAAGATTATAAAATAGTGTCTTGTTTGTGACGCCCCCAAATCCGTGTATCATCAAACACATGATGTGGTGTTCACGGTACAACATAATCCAACATCTAACTAAATAAACAACTTAATTCAATAATAAATACATAATAATAACCGAATAAAATCCTAGGTTTACACAACCTTAATAAACTTAAACTTAGCGTTCAACGCTTATTACATCAAATGCGAAAACTAAACTATTACATAACGTAAACTATTCATTCATCTTTGCTTTCCCTTATCCTTGCCCGATCCTTCTGTCTTCTCACACTTAGCTGAAATATTTAAGCAAGAATGAGCACAAATTACCTAACAAGTAAATAAAATAATTTGATAATGAACATCGAGAAAAGAAACTGTTAGAGTTTATGCCCTAAAGGCCAATTATTTAATGTAATTGCTTAACATTTATTTTGATATTTGATTGAATAAATGAATTATTTTATTATGGTTTCATTTACTGTGTTATATAAATGTTAGCATAATAAAAGTCCTTAGAATAATGATACAAATTGTATAGCTTCAAGTATGTGACTTGAAAATGAGATTATATAATTACAATTAGTATCATTACTCTTAAATGTCACTAGTCGAGTACCATTGAGAATGAGACAACAATGATACATTGAGACTAGTATGTGGATTGACTGATGGCCAAATCTCATTGGTCATTAATATATGAGATATTAAGTCAATGCATAGGTACATGTTAGAGAACAATGTACTGGACAGACCCATCATGAGAATTCTACGTGGAGCATTATGCAAAGTGTCATAAGCAATTCTCATAGTGACAATGATGTAATGGTCCTCCGACCTGAAATCACTATATTACTATACGATAATTTATGTACTTTGATATCATCAAAGGTCACCTTTAATAGGGTGGACAATAAAGGTGATTATTGGGTACATCATGAATCGTGTGAGGAATATGAGTGATCTAGATGGAATTTAACCCTCCTATATATTAGGGGTGATATCCATAGGCCTCTTGATTGAGTAGGACTATGAAATGCATGGTCATGCTCAAATAGTGATTTGTTTTATATAGTCTACTCATTGATCAAGAAAACTCAGATTAAATTATGAAGAGTATGACACATTCCATGGCTCGAGTTTAATCTAGGATGTCAAGGTTAAAAGGATTAAATTACATTGAAACATTAGTCACAAAAAAGTTGCATCGAGTCACCGATCTTATTATTATTTGGGTAGCAGTGATGCATTACTAGATGTCACTCACTGTTTATAATTTTATAATATAATTTTAAAATTATTGCCAATATAATAATAACCTATAGGGTCACACACTTAGAACGTAATTAAAAGAGAATTAATTTAAATTGTAAGGATTTAAATATATCAATATGATTGATAGTATTTAAATTACGAATTTAAATTAACAGGATAATTTGCATATATGTATATTAATTAAGTAAGACTTAATTAAAATATAATATATATATAAATTCGGATTTTACTTTTCTAATAGGATTAGGGTTTTGTTTAATTACTTTTTGGACGTTATATATATCTGATATATTAGCAGTCTGAGGTACGAAAAAAAACCAAAATAAAACAAAACCCTAGCCGTTTTAGAAAAGAGAGTTGAGAGCAACACTTGAGAAAATCCAGATCTTGGCGGCTAGTACCGGAGTTCTCTTTGCTTCAGATCATGTGACGATTTGTGGGACGTTCGTGTGGATACTGTAGAGACGCAGTTCCGTTGGATTGCGTTGGAGATTCGAAGTCGTTCTCAGTTTCATCGTTCCATTCAAGCTCGGATAATCGGTAAATAAATCTAAACCTCTGAATTAATTTGTTCTGTTCGCATGGATCCTGTTTTAGGGTTTCAGAAAATTGTTTTAAAATTTTAAATTCTGCTGCGTTTATGTGTCCAAAACCCTACAGAAACATCTGTTTAGGCATCCTTAAACAATTGAAACAATAATTGTGATGAAATCTTAAATGGCAAAGATAAGAGTTTTATTGTTTTTCATCAACATATTAAGCGGTAATAAATACCTTGAACATTTTTTTTATTTTATAGAAAACCATCAGAAGTTTTGACAATCAAATAGACTGTAAAACATTCTCCGCAAGTACTCTAGGTGATCAGCCTATTGTACCCTACACTGTGCACAACGTATTAATTTTGACGCATAAGCGTATAATGGGACTATATGCCCGACATCGATTACCCCGTTATTCGGGTTGTTCATCTTAGTTTTCATGCGAGACCGCACCCAAAGCAATTTGGATTAGTAGATTTTAAACATCTACAATGAATTTGAATAATTTAATAATATAACATTTTGCATCAATAGTATCTAGCCGAAACAAATGGCCAGAACGCATTCTTAAAAACAATTCATAAATAAATAAGAACTTATAAACAATTGGAATAATAATTGAGTTGTCATCAATAGAATTTGCACAATATATAAGCTTGTAAGAATAATAACTTGCAACATAAGAAACTTGTACACAATAATAAATTGCACAAGTTAAGGAAACTTACATTCACTACAATAAAGTGAATAAAGTTAGGAAACTTGCACTCACTGAAGTAAAGGAAATAACGATAGGATACTTGCCTGATAAATCTTCTACAAATAATGCAATTGAATTGTCCTTCAAAAGACCTACACATTTCATTAAGGTCGTTGTACAAATTAGTCACAATTAAACTCAATTTATTGATTTAATATACATTTTAGTTCAATACATAAACTTGGTTTTTAATATTTAAAAGTTCATGACATTTGTATTTAAGAAATGCTTAAACAAAATATCAAATATGTGGTTTGACATTATGACGTTTGAAAGAAAATAAATGTCATGAACTTCAACACCAGCGCAGCTGCGCTGCTATCTAGCGCAGCTGCGCCAGCTCTCTGTATGCCCTAGCGCAGAGGCGCTGCGGCCAGACAGCATCAGCGCAGTTGCGCTGCTGCCTGGCGCAGCTGCGCCAACTCCCTGGATGCCTTAGCGCAGAGGCGCTTGACCTGCTGTTCTTAGTTCTGGAAAAATTTTAGCCTTTTTCTTGCAGCCTAGTTTGCTATTTTATAACTACTTCAGCACATATCACATGACAACCATTTTCGGATATGCTAGACTTCATGCATCATATTATTTTACAAAAATATAGCATGTAAGAAATTAACACAGCAAGGCATCAAATCTGCTACCTCAAATAGCGTGCACGACCTGTTCTTGACACTTAGAAAATTATGGGTTTTCTAGATTTTGTAGATTTTTCTTATTTTCATAGCAGTTCCCGAAAATCACAACTTACTCATTTTAATTCTGATTACATTCAAACTTGGTCAGATTACACATCATATTACCTAATATTTTAAAAAATTAACACATGCTCGAAACGGTTTAATTAAGGCCTAATTTCAGATGTCCGAAATACCCGAATAGTCACAGATTATACCAAACTCAACTTTGGCAAAATTCCATGAATTCGCTTCTAGCATGAAGATAAATTGTTCTTAAGGTTCAAATCATCTAATAAAACATATATGCACATAACACAACTTCTGACTTTAACAAATTTCCACTTTTTACATAATTAACTTCTTTGTGGCAATTTTTCAAACACAAAGCATGCATAGATAAGATCATCGAATTTTAGAACATTGAAGACATGATTAATCCACGAATTTCATTCATGTCTCACCTATAACTATCAGTCATTACATACATAACAACACAACATCCCAAACAACCATTTCCCATATTTAACATGCATTATTCTCACTATTTTCTTGCACATAAATGAAAGTTTCATAATCTTACCTCTTGAATGTTATTCCCTTTCGATGTAATCTGATATTGCTTCACCCCTTGCTTTCTTAATCCCTCAGAACCACTCAAAATTCTCCTCCTACACCCGAGCTCTCTCACACTCAAAATTTCTCTCGGTAGATAGTTTTTAGCAAAAATGGGGAAGTGCTCTAGGTGGGGAAACTTATAGAAATAAAAATCTTGGTAGCTATTCAATCTCCAATCCATCAGTTTCCAACTCTTTGCATACCCAATCATCAGTTTCATCAGTTAATTTTCACTCATCAATTGGTAGAGAGAGAGAGGTTAAGAGAATGAAGGGGTTTTGGGTTTAAAAGAAGAAATAACTCCTTCCTTTCTAATTTTTATACATCCGTGCCTCTCTCCAACTTGTCCTAATTTAACAGTCGCGTGGGTCCCACTAAATCAGTTGATTTATTTTATTTTTCTTTTAATTATTCAATTAATCAACTAATTGGTCATTTGACCATTTTGACCCTCGGAAATCAACTTTTTCGTAATAATAGTCGATTTCTACTAAAATCGACGTTCTGAACGTCATGGGAATATTCGTTTCGCCAAATTAGTTTTTGAAATTTGTGTTTGACTTTTTACCCGAAAAAGTCAACCGATTAACTTTGACCAAAAAGTCAACCGATTGACTTTGACCAAAAAGTCAACCCCGATATTTTTTGTGTTTACAGTCTATTTTTACTAATTTCGACGTTCTGGATTCAAATTCGCAGTCCGTTTCACCAAATTCTACTCCGAACTCAAATTCGAGTTTTAACTTCATTTCTTGCGTTTTATATAATTACTAGATTTCTTAGTTAATTCAAACAATTAAATTAGTTCAAATCAATATTAAAATACATCTCATCACATAACTAAAATTGAATATACATATATTTAATTAATCACACAAGAGTTTCACATAGATTTATTTAAATAATATTCATCAAGTTACATAATGATCTCGGTTATTACATTATACGGGTTAGTAATCTAGTTTAAGATATGAAAGATAAAAACAGTTTAAGAATTACCATTCTACAGTCCAATTTAATAAATGCAAGTTATATATTCTCTCCGTATCAAAATAAAAGTCTTTATTATTATTTTAGGTAGTCTCAAGTTAAATGTCTACTTACCTTAAATAATTTATTTTTTATAATAATTTGCCTATAATACCCTTAGTATTAAATATCATATTTCTATTCTATATGCATATTTATGGAGTATCACTAGTCATGTATAAAAAATTATGCAATTAGATGAGAATTTAAATATGGATATTTTTATCATTTGACTCTCTTTCTTAATATGCACAATAAATCAACCAAAACTATTATCTTGGGGAGGGAGTAATTAATTATAATTATATGGTGATTTAATGATGCCATTAAAAAGTAAAGATCGTTAAATAATCAAACACAAAAGCACATAAGTAAATAAGAAGATATTTTTGAAGCCCTAAAAAAGAATCAAGATTTCAATAATTTAGGGATGATATTGTTTAAATTAATATTTAACTACAAAATAGAAAATTATTGCAAACTAATTTTAGGTAATGTAGTACACACAAATAAAAAAAATTCATAACAGAATTTAAATTTGAATTTTAAAGTCTTAGTAAACATTAATATTCAGTAATAAATTTTCTACTTTAGAAAATTAATTTTTATTTTTATGTTTTTTGAAGAAAAATAGCAGAGTACTCATATTAAAACTAATGACCATAAGATAATCTAAAAGGCATAACTCCTTGGTAGATCCCTAAACTAAGGTGTTTTTTCACTTTTAGTCCTTAAGAAAAAAAACTTTCATACTTGGTCCACTATCTTTATTTTTTTAACAAAGGTAGTCCAATCCGTTAAAAATTAAAAAAATAAATAAATAAACATTAAAGGCGCATAATTGTCTCCAAACATATTTATCTTTTCCATAAATTTCTCTCTCTCTCCTCCACATCTTCTTCCTTTCTTTTTTTTCATTCTCTCTCCTCTTCATCTATCTCCACCTAAATTCACATCTTGTTCCTCCCTTCTCAAATCAAAACCACTCCACGGGTAACAACATATATGAAATCTAATATCATTTATATATCCAGCAGCAAACCAGGTAAATTGAAAGAAAATTAAAAAGCAAAAAAAAATCCAACACTATCACGGTAGTTTCAATCATAAACCTCCATTTTTCCCTCCCCTAGCTCACTCATAGGAAAAACTTCCTCCTTCAAATGCTCCTCCACAGGAAATTCTCGTTCTTCTTTAAACATTACTCCAAAATCATGGTATCAAACTCCCTAATTTGGAGGGAAAAAATTATAAATCCAAATGGTAGAAAAGCAACCAGGCTCCATAGAGATGATTTTATATATCCAAAACATGATAGCATTTTTAACATATAGCAAATTTTGTAAATAGAAATCATCCCAAACTTTTTTGTTTTAGAAGAACAAGAAAAAATCATCCCAAACTTGCAAGTAATTTTCTACACCCAAATATTTTTTTGTATTTAAAAAAAAATCTTTATTCACAATAGAGTTTAAATATGAGTTTCTAAGTTTTAGTATATTTGTATTCTAAAATAGTAATATGTCTTCATATATAAAAATAATATGCAAATTATATTAAGCTAAATTAGCCGAAGATATTTTCAATACCAAAAATGACTTTATATTTGAACAAGAGAAACGGATTCTACATAAGGATCATATATGTGCTACATCAAATGACCTAATAACAATCCTAAAAATTTTAGCATTCATAATAGCTAAAAAAATAAAAGAAAGTATAAAAAAGAAGCAAATCATTCGTAATAAAACTTCCACCCATAATAATATATAGTTAAACCACCACTATCACAGGTTTGTTAATTACATGCCCAGAAAATTTAAACCGACTAACAAAGTTCATAATACTCTTAATATTATGCAAAGTTTCAAACAGATTGTTACCATTGGACTTTACTATCCCATCTATTGCTCTTGGTCAGCTAAACAAAAAACAATACATACATAAGATCATTACCAGCTTCCTCCTGGAGTACTCCTACTCCCGAAGATATTCCTTAGAGGCACCTTGACATGGGGCGTGTCCACATAATCATCACCTTGATTAATAAAAACTAACAAAAACTAAATATGTCCGCATATATTTACAAACCACAGTATGCCGAATAGGCTTGGATTAGAATCACGATTGAGAAACCAATCTTACCCAACATTTGGACATATAGATGCATAAGATAATCCTTCCTGTACTTTCCAAGGGGTAAACTAACAGCTTCTGCACGTAAGGATTCACGCGGGCAGAAATTGAATCCTCACGTAAAATTTTGATCTTAATATGTCCGCAATCCCTATCACGAGAATTGTGCGCCTCTTCTCCAGTCTCTCAAATGAAGACCGCAACGAATCCGACCCAAAGGGGATTCTTAATCAAAATGGGCTCCCGCGATATAGAAAGATAAAAACTCTATATCTATATGTTCATTTTCTATATTTGAATTATATATACGTAAGTAAGACGGGGGATAAATTTATTTATTTTTTCCTAATTTTACAGAAAGAATAATTCACCCTTTTACCTTGTGGATAGAAGTTTCTTAATTAGTAATCAGGAATATAAATATAGAAAAAAAGAGTTATCCACAACTTTAACTTTTAATTCTTTCTACAATTAGATCTTATGCCAACAAAGAAACTCCGTTCGTCTTATTTTAACTTGGATTCCGATAAACTAACTACTTGTTTGCTACAAATAAAAAAATGGAACTTAATGCTCTTTAATTGAATTTTGATTCAAAAGAAAGAGAGCGTGAAACTGAAATATCTCACCCAGAATGCTTTTTAAAGAATTACATGGCACGATTAGATTGAATAAACCCTTCTGCAATAAATATTAGCCGCTTGTGAACCTTTGGTACTATTTTATTCAATATTTAATTTGTTCAATTATTTTTTCACCCAAAAATGCAATGTAGGCATTGGGTTTACGGGTATCTGTAATTTCGTGTATGTGCACACCTAGAAGGGGGGTTGAATAGGTGTTTATACTCAAAACGATTAACAATAATAATTTCAAATTTTTCTGCTACAAGATGAAATCAACAGGTAAAACTTATGTGATTAGGTGTCTGCTTTAGACTACGTTTTACTTTAGATATAAATCAGACAGGTATGACCTTTCAGTTAAGGTGTCTGAGTTAGTTTACTCAAGTTTTCAGTAGAACAATATTATGCAGATATATGTGAACTATTCAAATGCAGATTAAAAACTTGAATGACAGGATTAAGCAAACCACACAAATTAGCAAACCATAGACACCAAGATTTTTACGTTGTTCGGCCCTAAACCTCTAAACTAATAGCCTAATCCACGTCTAATACTAATTGGTATTGGAGACTCCTTTTATTCAAATAATATTAAATCAGTTACAAAATAACTCCCTGTACAAATAGCTCTGAATTTGATAGACACCACTGCCCCCTTTGCACAACTGCAACCTCTTGCACCTCTGCAACCTCTTGCACCACTGCAACCTTAGAGCTTCTTTTGTACAGGCATATCCACCACTGGCTTGTATATAAGTTTTAATATGAACGAATATGATTACAATATATCTATGAATTTCTAGCACAAGAAATTTAGAACAAGGCAAAATCAGATTGCTAGAAGCTTTTCTTTTAGAGCACAATTTTGTATTTTCAATTCGTTGGTTTGAAACTTTAGCCAAGAATGATATATATAGAATAAGAGAGCAACGGCAAGAAACAAACTTCCTCAATTTCAGAATCCCAAAGAAAGATATGAACAAACTTAGAAGGAAGAGATTTGAATTTGAAAAATCAAACTGCTAAAATCAAAGGATAAGGATTTAGAAGAAACAACAACATGAAACACTATAAGAAAATGGTCCAACAGCGACCAAGACTTTCAACGACCGTCGTTTTCGGTCGCTAATGTTATTAATATCGACCGCTAGTAGCGACTGCGGGTTAATCTAGTTGCTAGTTAATATCAACGATCGCATGCGGTCGCTGATTTAATTTTGCCGCCATAAATTTGGCACAAATGTTGGCGGGAAGGTTAGCTGCGACCAATAACTTTCAACGACCGCTCTACGGTCGCTAATACATTCATGCCATTAAAAATCAGCGACCGCAGGCGGTCGCATATATGGTCAGTGATCCTTTTTAATCTAACAAGAACCAGGCAGTCGAGCAGTCCAAGAACGGGGAGAAAGAAAGAAAAAGAAGAAGGAGAAGAGAGGGAGAATAGGGAAGAGGTGGAGAAGAGGGACAGGCCGCTGCCAAGCAAAACCGTCGTCATAAACCGCTCTTGAAGGTATGTTTTCTGCCCTATTCTCCTTTAATTTCTTGCCATTTTCATCATTATCATCATCATCAATTTTATTATTTCTTTTCTTAATAAAAATCACCATGTTGTTGGGGATAATAATTGAATCTTCAGTATGAATTATTATCTTATGATATAACATTGTAAGATGTTCAGTTGCTAAAATCTTTTGCTCTTATAATATAGTATTTATTTTGTTACTGATTAAGCATCTAGATTTGGATGTCACAAATAAGTGTGATTGAAAAACTCCAACCTTGGTATCATGGCCAAAGGTTTTGTTGTGTAGTATAGCAAGAAGCAGTTTCTGTTAAACTAGAAACACTCCTAGTACCTTGGGAATAAATTTGTATTTCTTATATTAAATCATATTTGGACTATTTCAATATATAGTAGGATTAAAAAAATAATGATCTCTAGTATTTAGTTCGAACTCTTATTTATTCCACAGTCGCTCATAGTAGCTTATAATCTAATTTCAGTCATTGTCACGTGGTCAGTTAGTTATTGTAGTACACTGGTAGTGGAACATCATTTGGGAGTCAAAACTTTGATAATGATTAATTTTCTAGTAGTGGAACATCATTGGGGAGTTAAAACTTTGATTGTTGTCTTTGACTTTTTATGTTTTCTCTTAAGTTATCTCACATACCTATACAACTACATTAAAATCTAAATAATGAACTAAGTAGTATTTACTTAGTTTCTCAATACTAAATAAAATAATTCAAAATAAAATAAAATAAATAAAGTAAAATAAAGTAAAATAATATAATATAATGAACTAATTAGTATTTACTTAGTTTCACAATACTAAATAAAATAAAGTAAAGTAAAGTAAAGTAAAGTAAAATACTAATTAAATAAAATAAAATAATAAACTAAGTAGTATTTACTTAGTTTCTCAATACTAAATAAAATAATACAAAATAAAATAAAACAAAATAAAGTAAAGTAAAATAAAATAAAATAATAAACTAATTAGTATTTACTTAGTTTCTCAATACTAAATAAAATAAAATAAAACAAATAAAATAAATAATATAATGAACTAAGTAGTATTTACTTAGTTTCTCAATACTAAATAAAATAAAATAAAATAAACAAAATAAATAAAATAAAATAATGAACTAATTAATAGGACCGTTGTGAAAGTTGGACTATTAATAGAACTGTTGAGTTTGCTGGGGGGCTGAGTAGGGGGCCAAGTAGGGGCCAAGAACTGACCTGCAGGGGGAGAGCTCAGCCATATAGAGCTAGCTCTCCACCCACCCCCCACCCCCCCTCCCCAAGCTGTTAGTGCATTGTAATTGAACAAATGAAGTAACAATCCAATAAATAAAGAGGAAGAGAGGGCCAAAACTGGAAACTGGAAAGGAGTGGAGCATCAAGGGGCCACCATTCTTCTTGTCATTCATCCCTTATATATTGAGTTGTTCATTATTTTTATTTTGGTTTGAACATGTATGACTGAGGATGTGTTGTTGTTTGTATTGTGTTAGGGACCAGGTAGGGTCCTGGAGTTATAAAGGGGATTATATAAAGGAGTTAAGTGTTAATGTCATACTAGATATGCAAGAAATTAAAGCTCAAGTCATATGCTTACAAGTATGCTTAGAGAGTCTGACCGTTCTATACATTAATAAGCTCATGTTGTCTACGGTAGGTATTGTGGTATCATGGACCTCTATTAAGACTGTAGTTGGATGAGACGACGAAAGTCAAGTGCCCAGATAGGTGTTACAGCTGAATTTAGAACTGGTTGCCAAGTATTTCTGTATTATGCGTATAGTCACCCGGAATGTGTGAATGATCAGAACAAGATAAGATGCCCTTGTTTAAAGTGTAAGAATGTAAATTATATGGACAGAGACATGGTAAACTCTTATTTATTTGTTTCTGGGTTCATGAAAAATTACGAAGAATGCTGGTGGGTACATGGGCAGAGAAGAGATAGTGGCATTGCACAAGTACACAATCCGGGCAGCAGTACCCATCATATGAATGACATGGTTCATGATATTGCAGGGCCGGATTTTGATTGGGAACAAGGAAGAGAGCAACCTATGAACCAGGATGCCAAAGCGTTCTTTAAGTTGTTAGACGAGGGTAGCGAGCCTTTGTGGCATGGTTGCACCAAGCACGCTACATTGTCTGTAGTGGCAACATTACTCTACATCAAGGTTGATCACAACATAAGCCATTAGTGTTTTGAGTCATTATTGAAGGTCATTAAGAGTATGTTGTCTGACGATAAAAAATTACCCGATAACTACTACTATTGTAAGAAAATAGTGAAGAAGTTGGGTCTTAGATACCAAAAGATCGATGTATGTCCAAACGATTGCATGTTGTTTTATAAGGAAAATGAACATAAGACAAGGTGCACGTTTTGCAGTCATGATCGGTTCAGGCCTAATAAAGAGGGTGTGACTACAAAATAGACAAATATACCTTTTAAGATTTTAAAGTATTTTTTAATTACACATATAAAGCCTTGTACTTTTATATTCATTCTTTGGACGACTGTATGTTTCTTCAGTTCATATTGGTTTATTAATGTTTATATAGTTTATATTGTGTTGGTTTATGTGTTTGCATATGGATGGATGTTTATATATATTGTTGTGCATGTGTTGGGATATATAGCATGGATGGATGTTTATATATATTGTTGTGTGTTGAGATATAAAGTAAGTACAAAACAGGTACAATTTTTTTGGAAAATCCACAAAATAGGCAAAATATTTTTTTAATTAAGTATCAGCGACCGCTAGTGGTCTGAGGGTATCAGTGACCGCACCGGTCGCTACTGTTGGTCGCTGCCACGTGGGCCACGTTATCCCTGAGACCCGGCTCACCGTGACTCAGATGAGCGACGGATCCGGTCGCTATTGGCGGTCGCTGATATTGCGGTCGCTAATGTTGGTCACTGGTGTCCACTCAACGACCAGATTATGTGCGACTACTATCAGCGACCGCAGTCGGTCGTAGATGGGTATCAGCGACCGCAGTCGGTTGTTGATAGGCGGTCGCAGATAAGCCTTTTTGTTGTAATGAAATCAGTTCAAGAAAAGATCTTTTAACTTTGTAAATCAAGGCTGAGAATTTTCACAATTGATTTTGTTTCAAAAAATAACTTCCCAACTTTTGAATTTGAATTTTCAGCTTTTTGAACTAAGGAATAAAAACTGAATTAATTGGCCTTCCAAAACTAACATCTTTAAAAGATTTGAATCTTTTAAGCACGTGAAAGCATTCTTTTTAAAATAATTTCCAACATAATGAATTTGCCTTGAAATTAATTAATCAATCAAGAAATCCTTACATTTGATCTCCTAGATAAAGTCTTAGGGACCTAACCATGTGGTGGCTCTAAATAACATTTCTCATTGAACCACTTGAGATCTTGATACATGCATAATCAGTCCATAATCTGAAAAACACAAAATATCTACATACAAAATATATGTTGTCATCATTAAATAAAAATCATAAACCAACATTCTCTCCCTTTTTGATGATTACAATATATTACTCCCCCTAAATATATGGCTCCCCCTAAGATTATGCATATAATCATTAAGCACAAGATGATTTATTTAACTCCTCATAAATTATAGTATATACATATCAATTTAGTTATCTCTCTCCCCCTTTATCATCAACATAAAATAATAAATAAAAACATTCATATACATAAAATTATAAGAAACTTGATCATAAAAACTTGTCAACATAATCAATTTAGTTATCTCTATCCCCCTTTGTCATCAACAAAAAATAATAAATAAAAACATTCATATACATAAAATTATCAACATAATCAATGATATACCCATTGTTGGAGGTTTTCACAACCTATAAACTCGCGCAAGTATACGCGGTCTAACAAGTAGTATAGATAAAGTTGAGTGTCGAACCCACGAGGACAAAATATTAGGTAGTAGATCAAGTATTAAAAAGTATCCCAACGGTCTTATTTAAACAAGTGAATAAGAGTTGTGTGTTATAATCAATTTGGCAGAAACAGATAGATAAAAAGGCGAGTTGTAACAAAGATGTCAAGCTAGGATTACAACTCCCCTAATGTCTCGCCTAATAATCCTAACTCTCCATTTAACTAACAAATCACAAGAATGGTTAACCGAGAACACATGGTACACATAAGCCTCTTCCGATGGTCAAATGCATATCCCTTAGCTAGATAAATCACAATATTCCTATGGTGAAAATAACTAGACTAAGGGTCATTAACAATAATCTCAATGGTTACACAGGGCAAATAGACATATTCCTATTCTATCAAGCAATTTGTGCACTCATTCCCTAGGGCAATGGTCATAACAAGTGTTGTTGCACTTAAGGAAAGGTATAACATCAATTTTCCAATATCAGTTAACACCTAAATCAATTCCTATCTCAAGCAATTGATGAATAAGCATGAAATACAACAATCCATTCAAAACATGATTCATTATATAAATATGAGAGTAATTCATATTAAGCTAATCATTAGGTTACATTGCAATCCTAGAAATGTAATTAGTTCATAACTATAGAACTAATTAATACATTCATTCTGTTCAACATAATCAAAATTACACAAATGGATAACAGAATTTAAAGAGAGAAAACTCCTGCGCGGAAGTGTTTCAAGCTTAAGCTTCTCCAAATGTGTTGCTGCCTCCCTTTCTTGGTTCTAAGATTTCTCGCCTCTCCTCAAGTAGCCTCCTAGCATTCCTTATGTAGCACAAACTAGGTTGAAATAGGAAAGCCAGGTGGCTGGGAACCGGGCCTCACGCTGCGGCGTGGGCCTTGCGCCTTGCAATGGCGCTGCGGCGTGGGCTCCGTGTCCTAGCCAAGGAAGAGTCGCTGCAGCGCCAACCCATGAGGGATTGGCCCCACTGCAGCGTGAGCTCCGTGCATTTGAAAGGGGAGGCTCGCTGCAGCGCCAGCCTATGAAGGAATGGGGTCGCTGCAGCGCGAGCTCCGTGTAATTGGCCAAGGACCTCTCGCTGCAGCGTGACTCCTAGGCTTGGTTATGGTGCTGCGGCGCGGGCCTCGTGTCCTTCATCTATCTTGCTGTTCTTTTCCCCATTTTACACCAAATGAACACACCTCTCACCTGAAAAGCAGAAACAATAAGATAACAGATAAAACATAAATTTGCGCTAGAAGATGATATAATCAAGCAATTTCTTAAGTGATAAAGAACCCGATTTGCAGGTATGAATCCCGCTCATCAAATACCCCCAAACTTAAGCATTTGCTTGTCCCTAAGCAAACAAAAATATAAAAAAAACATTAAAACTCCAGCCTCAAGCTTAGGCTAAGAGTGATCTAAACTACTATATACCTGCATTGTGGACTCAAGGGTCAGAATTACAATTTCAAGGTAGAAACAAACTCATTAATAAAATCTAGCTCAAAATTCTAGCGTAGACTGCTACTGATCCAAATCTGTGTGTGTGTGTGAATACCAACTGTTATAACCGTATACATCTCAAACACAAACTCGATTGCAAAGATGAAATTGTTGACACCATCACTCATGCTAAATCAAGCATTCAAAACAAGATATCAAATGTAAGAACAGACCACTAGGCATTAAAATGTGAGCAACAAAACTAAGTGAGACATGTGCAAAAGTTTAATTACATTAGGCTATGCAGAGTTACTCCTTTAACGAGCTTTAGAACAATGACTCCCAAGCTTGAAGGCTTTAGGGCATTAGGTGTAGAACACCCCCAAGAATTTACTAACTCGAGTAACAAAGGCCACGTAATTAGACTTGAGTCAAACTATAGTTTATTTATTGCCAACGCCTTACCCTAATCTCAAGAATGACCGTGCAGTGCCTGAATACCTTTGGCTCTTCAAAGTTACCCGTGTAACGAGTGTTTGATCAAGGACTCCCAAGTCAGGTGACTTTAGGGCAATGGGTGTGAAAACACCCCAACGGATCTACTAACTCAAGTAACAAAGGCCACGTAAATAGGCGTGGTCAACTGGGGATTCGCGTTTTTTTTTTTTTTCAAAACATATGCCAACGTATCTGTCTGTTTCTTACAATCTTTAAATCACATACGAACGAACGAGATGATAGCAACAATTTCCTTAGCCAAAAACCACTTAGGCTCGGTTGAAATAATAACAGTTCTAACATTTGGTATGTGCGCAATAGAATAGATAGGATCCACAGCAGTGCTTACTAAACAAAATGATCTAAGACTCTATCACTAAATGTTTAACAACATTGATAAAGCAATACTTCAATCATATCAACGGCCACAATCAGAAATTTCAATTCATTTACCCCAAGATAACTATAGCACAAAATAGGGTAATGAAAACCTGTGAAAGCCCCAAAAGATGGGTAAAAATCAAAACTGGAAGACACCCATAGGCTAATCATGCAGATAAAACCAGAATTAGGCATCCATAGATAATAATTAATAAAGCATCCATAAGTTCTAAATAAACCAAACTATGCAGTTCCTACATTAAAATATCCAAGATAAACCATCCTAACTACCGCAGTTCAAACATAAACCATAACTCATAAAAAGATAAATAACTAAATAGAAATCAGCTAAAAACTCCCCCAAACTTGAACTGGCCAATGTCCTCAATGGCTGGAATGGGCAGGTGGTGCTGGTGGTGCTGGTGGTGCTGGTGGTGCATCCTCCGCAGTATCGCCCTCAGCATCCCCCTCATCACCCTCCTCGTCGTCAGCCTGATCGCCCTCTGATGGTGATGGCGGCGGATATGGTGGAAAGACAGGAGGCTCAGGGAACTGGTACGGCATGGAGTCCATGCCATCACCGCCTGAGGCTGCATAGATGCTGGCGACCGTGTTGGCGAACTCAGCATGATACTGTGCAAAAATGTTCTGCCTCTGAGCAATAGTGTCCTGTCTGCGGCCGAACGAGCCCATCCTGCTGTTGATTGTGTCTATCTTTTGGTGCATAAGGTCCATTGATGCCATCAACGCAGCAAGTGGACCAGCAGAGGTGGAGCCAAGATCTGGAGTCTGGGTAGAAGTCTCACCCACAATAGTAAGGGGCTGATTAGGATCTGGCAGGTATCCCTCGCCACACTCATGAGAAATGCCCCCTGGCCAAACAGTAAACCGCTGAATGACATGGTGATCGATGACTGACATGGGTGCCTGCGTTGGGTCATCCGGTCCCCACTGAACTTTGGCCCGCTTGCAGAGACGGGTGATGAGAGAAGGGTGCGGGAGGCCTGAACCAATGTTACTCTTTATGGCCTTCCTGATGGACTCCTGAATGATCACCCCAATGTCGATGTCAAGCCCAGTGATGATGGCAAAAAGTAGCACAGCCCGCTCACGGGTGACATCGCTGAGGTGACGAGTGGGCATGATGCTGGAGCAGATAAAGGCATACCAAGCCTTCCCATAGCGGCTGAGGGCTGGCTGAGGGAAGCTCGTCTTTTCCCCCTGGAACTCATTCACCTTCCAAGCTGTGCCAGGCTGACAGAGCCGCGTAATGATCTCATCCTGGCTATAGCTGCGGTAGCCCCGCTCCTGGAAATCCTTGCCTCCAAAGTTGGGCAAGTCAAACACAGCATTAATGGTCTTGCTGTCAAACTTCACCAATTTGCCCCTGACAGTGACCTCGGCTGGTCCCTCAGCACTGGCGTTGGCATAAAACTCTCGAACCACTGAAATAACTGCAGATTCGGGTGACTTAGTGAAATGGATCCACCTCTTCTTCATAATCATGTCAGCCAATTTTCCATCCTTATTGAGGTCCGGCCTAAATCCACGCTCAGGCAGAAGGTTTCGCTTAGCAAAGGACTTGTTGTAGCGATTCCACGCCTCAACACTCACAAATTTTGATTGGTCCCATTGTGGGGCCGATGAGGATGAGGAACCCCCTATGCTAAGGCGCTGACGTTTTGGTGCCATGGCAAAATTCAAGCAACAATAACCCAAGCGAAATCCAAAGTCCAACAACAAAAACCAAAGCAGAACTCAACCCCAAAGCAAGCCAAACACAGTGTCAATGCCGAACAAAACCAAAGGTTTAAGCAATTCAGAAGCCAACTTAAGCACAAACAAAACCAAGGTGTTACTCAGGCAATTTATCAAACACAAGGCGCGCGTGGCATAAAACCTAAGTGGAAGCAACTTTAGCCAGAGATGAAAACCCGAACTTGTTGGTTACAGTAGATGAAGTAGCCCAAGATGAAATCCCACTCAAGCACAACAATAATCACCCAAGCAATACACTCACAGAAAGAACGAAATCAAACCCCACAATTTCACTTTAGAACTTTAAAACTTACCTTGCGAAAATCGGAGAAGATTGCAAGATGTGATGTGAAGAATCCCCCAATCAAACCCACAACGATGCTGTGTGCGAAGAGACCAAGGATCCGTCCGTGACTATGCTTGGAAATATTTTTAGTTGAGAGAGAGGTATGGCAATGGCTAGGGCAAGTGTCGGCGGTTGTGGCTGGGATGGCTGCAAATGCCGGCCTTCCAGGCTTTTTAAAAAACAAAAACACGCAGCTCGCGCTGCGGCGTGGGCTGGTGAACGAGAACTCACGCTGCGGCGTGAGCTCCTTGTGCCTGATAATAGAGCCTCGCTGCAGCGTGAACCTTAGGCAAAATTGGTCACGCTGCAGCGCAACTCTCCAGTAGCTTCAACAAGGGACTGGCGCTGCAGCGTGGATATTTGCCGCTGCAGCGTGAGAACTTCGTCCTGGAAAATAACGGGCTTCGCGCTGCGGCGTGGATAATGCTTTGTAACGTCACGCTGCAGCGTGAGCTCCGTGTATTTGAAACGACCATCTCGCTGCAGCGTTAGCCATAGGCACATTTGGCCACGCTGCAGCGCAATTCTCCAGTAGCTGTTTTAGGGGTAAGCCGCTGCAGCGTGGAGGGAAGAGCAAAGAGTCACGCTGCAGCGTGAATACCAGTTTTGCACAAAAAACTTGATGCAGCTCCTGCATTACACAAGAACCCTGTTAGCAATTTTGACCAAAAATTTAAAGACAAAAATAGCATACCACTTCATAGAGTGCATGTACCCTGAAGAACTGACACTAACTACCATGAATCAATGCCTAGCTCAAATGCTCGACTCATGGTCCCAAAAATTTATTTATTATTAGTATTATTATTATTTATTTTTTATCGCAACACTAACACATGCGAGACTACAGATTACAGAAATGAATCTAGATCCTATAGGAACTGAAATCAGACTTACGCTAATGCAACCACGACTCGTAGCTATGCGAACTTGAAATTATAAACAATAAAACTATTGAAATGAAACAGAAAACGTGAAAAGGATAGAAATCGATACTCGGGTGGGGTTGCCTCCCCACCAAGCGCTTGTTTTATAGTCGTCGGCTTGACTATTCGGCCGGTTCATACCGGGTCACCAAGGGTGATTGAGGTCATTTGGCGGTCAACCTCGCCGCCCCAGTAATGCTTCAACCGCTGACCGTTCACCTTGAACGTTCTATCGGAGCCCGGGTCCTCCACCTCAATTGCTCCGTGAGGATATACCTTAGCTATTGTGAAAGGTCCTGACCAACGGGACTTCAATTTCCCAGGAAATAACTTCAGACGGGAGTTAAAGAGGAGCACTTTCTGCCCCGGCTCAAATTCTCTCACAACAATCTTCTTGTCGTGCCACCGCTTTGTCTTTTCCTTATATAACTTAGCATTTTCATACGCCTGGAGACGGAACTCGTCTGACTCATTCAGTTGTAGCAGCCTTTTCTCACCAGCTGCATCCATATCAAAGTTTAGCTCGCGAATTGCCCAATAGGTGTTGTGCTCCAACTCGACGGGGAGATGACATGCCTTTCCATATACTAGCCTATACGGAGACATTCCGATAGGCGTTTTATAGGCAGTGCGGTATGCCCATAATGCATCATCTAGCTTTTTGGACCAGTCCTTGCGGTTAGGGTTCACTATCTTTTCCAAGATCCGTTTAACCTCCCTGTTGGACACCTCCGCTTGACCACTAGTTTGTGGGTGGTAAGCGGTGGCTATCTTATGGGAAACCCCATATTTTGCAAGAAGGGCTTCAAAGTACTTGTTACAGAAGTGCGTGCCCTCGTCACTAATGATGGCCCGAGGTGTGCCAAACCGAGTGAAAATGTTCTTTCTCAGAAAGTTCAACACAACCTTAGCGTCGTTAGTAGGCAGAGCAACAGCTTCCACCCACTTGGATACATAGTCCACAGCGACTAGAATGTAAAGGTTATTGTAGGAGGATGGAAATGGACCCATAAAGTCTATTCCCCAGACATCAAATAACTCGACCTCAAGAATGTTTTGCAGTGGCATTTCATGCCTCCTCGAAATGGTTCCTACCCTTTGGCAATTATCGCATCGCGATACATAGGAATGAGCGTCCTTAAACAGGGTTGGCCAGTAAAAACCAGATTGAAGTACCTTTGCTGCAGTTCGTTGCCCCCCGAGATGCCCTCCATAATTAGATGAGTGACAATGGTGGAGCACACCCTCAATCTCTCCTTCAGGCAGACATCGTCTCAAAATCTGATCTGCACATAGTTTGAACAAGAACGGCTCGTCCCAGAGATACTGCCTAGCATCATGCAGGAATTTCTTCCTCTGGTGATAGTTCATGTCAGGAGGTACCACATCACAAGCAACATAATTAGCAAAATCTGCAAACCATGGTGCCACACCCTTGACCTCATATAACTGTTCATCCGGGAAGAAATCATCGATATCAAGCTCATTCTCTTTCGAGTTATTTGGATTCTCCAATCTCGATAGGTGATCCGCCACTTGGTTTTCAGTTCCCTTTTTATCACGAATCTCCAAATCGAATTCTTGGAGGAGAAGAACCCAACGAATCAACCTCGGCTTAGCATCTTTCTTTGAGATTAGATATTTGATCGCCGAATGGTCCGTATACACAATGACTTTAGTTCCGATTAAGTATGGGCGGAACTTGTCAAAGGCATATACTACTGCCAGAAGCTCTTTCTCGGTGGTTGTGTAATTAAGCTGAGCATCTGTCAATGTTTTACTGGCGTAGTAAATGGTGTGAAACACCTTATCTCTTCGTTGTCCCAGAACTGCCCCTATAGCATAATCGTTGGCGTCGCACATGAGCTCAAAAGGCAATGTCCAGTCAGGAACCACAACAATAGGAGCTGAGACGAGTCTCTCCTTCAACAAATTAAAAGCTTGTAGGCAGGCCTCATCAATCTTAAAAGGCATGTCCTTTTCCAATAGGCTACACAACGGCTTGGTGATTTTCGAGAAGTCCTTGATGAACCGCCTGTAAAACCCTGCGTGCCCCAGAAAACTCCTAACTCCTTTCACTGATGAAGGCGGGGGTAGGTTATCAATAATATCAACCTTTGCTCTGTCTACCTCAATCCCACTAACAGACACTCTGTGTTCCAGAATAATCCCTTCTCTAACCATGAAGTGACATTTCTCCCAATTCAGAACCAGGTTTGTCTCAACACATCTTTTCAGAACTGCGGTCAAATTTTGCAGACACGCGTCAAAAGAACTCCCGAAAACAGAGAAATCATCCATAAACACTTCAAGTGTCTGCTCCACCATGTCAGAAAAGATAGACATCATGCAACGCTGAAATGTGGCATGAGCGTTACATAACCCGAAGGACATTTTTCAGAAGGCAAAGGTCCCATATGGACATGTAAATGTTGTTTTCTCCTGATCATCGGGTGCTATAGCAATTTGATTGTACCCCGAGTATCCATCCAGAAGACAGTAGAATTCATGCCCAGCGAGTCTATCAAGCATTTGGTCAATGAATGGCAGAGGAAAGTGGTCCTTGCAAGTGGACTTGTTCAGTTTCCTGTAGTCCATACATACTCTCCATCCAGTGACTGTTCGTGTTGGGATCAGCTCGTTATTCTCATTAGACACCACTGTCATGCCGCCCTTTTTTGGTACACACTGAATTGGACTCACCCATGGACTGTCAGATATGGGGTAGATAATGCCCGCATCTAGTAACTTAATAATTTCATATCTGACAACCTCTTTCATGATGGGGTTCAACCGTCTCTGATGCTCAATAGAAGGTTTAGCCCCCTCCTCCAGGAGGATTTTGTGCATACATACAGAGGGACTGATGCCCTTAATATCTGAGATAGACCACCCCAAAGCTGTTTTATGCGCCTTTAGGACTGCGAGGAGCTTTTCCTCCTGTACCTCATCTAGTGATGCAGAAACAATAACTGGCAAGGTAGACGCCTCACCTAGATAGGCGTATCGCAAGTGGCTCGGCAATGGCTTAAGATCAAGCTCGGGTGGTTCTATAACTGATGGGTGTGACTGGGATGTGGGTGCTTCATTCTCATTCAAAGGCTCAAATTGTCGCTTGAACATATTTGATCTCGGGGCTGATTCCAACCACTGAACATGCTCAAGATGAGAGGGATCGTCAATATTATATGCTCCAATCAAAGTGGACTCAAGCGAGTCAGGAAAACAATTTTCATAGAATACTTCTCGCACAGCTTCGTCAACAACATCGACACGGAAACAATCATCAGAGGCACTGGGATACTTCATGGACTTAAAGAAATTGAACGTTACTTCCTGGTCTTGTACTCTCATGGTGAGTTCCCCCTTCTGTACATCTACCAATGTTCTGCCTGTTGCAAGGAATGGTCTGCCCAAAATGATAGGGACTTCCCTATCCTCCTCGCAATCCAGAATAATAAAATCAGCAGGGAATATGAACTTGTCTACTTTGACGAGCACATCTTCCACAATACCCTTAGGATGAGTAATGGATCTATCGGCCAGCTGTAGAGTCACACTGGTAGGCTTTACCTCATTAAGCCCCAACTTCTTGTAGATAGAAAGGGGCATCAAATTAATGCTAGCTCCTAAGTCACATAGGGCTTTTCCGATAAATTGATCCCCAATTGTGCATGGGATAGTGAAACTCCCGGGGTCTTTCAACTTGGTTGGAAGCTTGCTTTGAAGGATTGCACTGCATTCCTCAGTAAGTGCCACTGTCTCATAGTCCCCCATTTTCCTCTTCTTGGACAAGATGTCCTTCATGAATTTCACATAGCTGGGCATTTGTTCTAATGCCTCAGCAAAAGGAATGTTGATGTGAAGTTTCTTGAAAATTTCTAAGAATTTTGAGAATTGTTTTTCAAGCTTTTGCTTCTGAAGGCGCTGGGGAAATGGTAGGTGTTGAGCCAAAGGACTTGGCTTGCTAACAGTTGGGGTCGGTATTGTGGATTTCTCCTTTTCACTCTCCTCTCCCCCAGACTTGTTACAATCAAGCTCCACAATGCGTTCCTTTTCTACAAACCTCATGATGCACTGTTGAGGTTCCTCCTCCAGTCTCAATCAATTTGGTGCCACTTCGAAGGGTGACTGCCTTACATTGCTCCTTGCCCTCCCGTTTTGGGTTGACATCCGTGTCACTTGGCAATGTGCCTGCAGGACGGTTATTCAAAGCAGTTGCCAACTGTCCCAATTGGACTTCCAAATTCCGGATCGCTGCCTCTTGACTGAGGCTCCTTGTTTCATTTTGAGCAATATATCTCGAAAGGAGATCTTCCACACTAGGTTTCCTTTCCTGTGGAGCTGGGTAAGATCCTTGAGAATGTTGTTGATTCTGAGATTGAAATCCAGGAGGTTGTGCAAAAGGTGGCCTGGTGGTAGAGGGTTGTGCTTGGGCATTGTTGTTATTACTCCATGAGAAATTTGGGTGATTCCTCAGTCCAGGATGGTAGTGTGTGGGGAGATTGGTATTCTGTTGTCGCCCGTAGTTAGAGACATACTGAAACTGATTCCGAGCTAATGGGACATTGTTCAGTCGGGTGACTTCCCGCACACAAATCACATGGCACAATGACACTGTGCACCGGCTGCTTTCCCATGGCCTGAATTTGCTTGGCAAGGCCGTCGACCTGTGCAGATAGTGCAGTTACTGTGTCAATCTCATATATCCCGGCCATTTTACTCGGCATTTTCCTTTCCGTTGGCCATTGATAATTATTTGCTGACATAGTTTCCAATAACGCATAAGCCTGGTCATATGTCCTCCCCATAAATGCTCCTCCAGACGCAGCATCAATACTTGCTCTGGTCTGCCCTGATACCCCGTTATAGAAAGTCTCCACCAATAACCAATTCGGCAAGCTGTGGTAAGGGCATTTCCTTAACAGGTCCTTGTATCTTTCCCATGTTTCATACATTGTCTCAGCATCTAATTGTGAGAAAGACATAATGTTATTTCTGAGCATGACGGTTTTCGCTGGCGGGAAGAACTTTGCCACGAATTTCTGGGCCAAATCAGCCCATGTGGTAATTGAGCCCGAGGGGAGCGAGTTCAACCAACTCTTAGCCTTATCCCGTAGGGTAAACGGGAACAGCCTGAGCCTGATTGCATCTTCGGTCACTCCATGGTATTTGAAGGTGTCACATATCTCCACAAAGTTGACCACATGATCATTAGGGTCATCATGCGGCAACCCCCCAAACTGCAAATTGTTTTGGATCATTTGAATCGTGCCTGGCTTAATTTCAAAGCTATTAGCTTCAATAGCGGGCCGTTGGATACTGGCATGTAGAGTTGTGACACTCGGCATTGCATACTCCCGCAGAGTTTTCTGAATTTCCTCGGCCATTCTAGGAGGAGTAGGAATTTCCCTAGCTCTCTCTCTTCTCCTTCGTCTGAAAGTTCTGTCCACCTCAGGGTCAAGAGGTATTAAATCCTGATTCCTGCGAGGTGGCATGCACAGTCTAGAGTACCTGAGAGAAAGATTAAACAGATAAATCAGTCTAAATTAAGATCGTTTTGAAGTAATATTAATATTGAGAAACAACTAATACTGAGTCCCCGGCAACGGCGCCAAAAACTTGTTGGAGGTTTTCACAACCTATAAACTCGCGCAAGTATACGCGGTCTAACAAGTAGTATAGATAAAGTTGAGTGTCGAACCCACGAGGACAAAATATTAGGTAGTAGATCAAGTATTAAAAAGTATCCCAACGGTCTTATTTAAACAAGTGAATAAGAGTTGTGTGTTGTAATCAATTTGGCAGAAACAGATAGATAAAAAGGCGAGTTGTAACAAAGATGTCAAGCTAGGATTACAACTCCCCTAATGTCTCGCCTAATAATCCTAACTCTCCATTTAACTAACAAATCACAAGAATGGTTAACCGAGAACACATGGTACACATAAGCCTCTTCCGATGGTCAAATGCATATCCCTTAGCTAGATAAATCACAATATTCCTATGGTGAAAATAACTAGACTAAGGGTCATTAACAATAATCTCAATGGTTACACAGGGCAAAATAGACATATTCCTATTCTATCAAGCAATTTGTGCACTCATTCCCTAGGGCAATGGTCATAACAAGTGTTGTTGCACTTAAGGAAAGGTATAACATCAATTTTCCAATATCAGTTAACACCTAAATCAATTCCTATCTCAAGCAATTGATGAATAAGCATGAAATACAACAATCCATTCAAAACATGATTCATTATATAAATATGAGAGTAATTCATATTAAGCTAATCATTAGGTTACATTGCAATCCTAGAAATGTAATTAGTTCATAACTATAGAACTAATTAATACATTCATTCTGTTCAACATAATCAAAATTACACAAATGGATAACAGAATTTAAAGAGAGAAAACTCCTGCGCGGAAGTGTTTCAAGCTTAAGCTTCTCCAAATGTGTTGCTGCCTCCCTTTCTTGGTTCTAAGATTTCTCGCCTCTCCTCAAGTAGCCTCCTAGCATTCCTTATGTAGCACAAACTAGGTCGAAATAGGAAAGCCAGGTGGCTGGGAACCGGGCCTCACGCTGCGGCGTGGGCCTTGCGCCTTGCAATGGCGCTGCGGCGTGGGCTCCGTGTCCTAGCCAAGGAAGAGTCGCTGCAACGCCAACCCATGAGGGATTGGCCCCGCTGCAGCGTGAGCTCCGTGCATTTGAAAGGGGAGGCTCGCTGCAGCGCCAGCCTATGAAGGAATGGGGTCGCTGCAGCGCGAGCTCCGTGTAATTGGCCAAGGACCTCTCGCTGCAGCGTGACTCCTAGGCTTGGTTATGGTGCTGCGGCGCGGGCCTCGTGTCCTTCATCTATCTTGCTGTTCTTTTCCCCATTTTACACCAAATGAACACACCTCTCACCTGAAAAGCAGAAACAATAAGATAACAGATAAAACATAAATTTGCGCTAGAAGATGATATAATCAAGCAATTTCTTAAGTGATAAAGAACCCGATTTGCAGGTATGAATCCCGCTCATCACCCATCATGGACAGAATACAAACAAGTACAAAACAAGCAGGTTCCAACAAATAAACAGTTAAGCACAATATCATCTAAGTATCAATGCCAGAAAATAATAAAGTTAGAACTAATAGCCATAATTAATAAAGTTAAAACCACAACCATAATTAATTCTAATTCAGTTTATAACCAATCTCTCCCCCCTTTGTCATTATCAAAAAGAATAATCTAAACAATAACTATAAGTAACTTCTTCATAGAAACCTGTTAATATAGTCATTCATATACTCATCATGAACACAATGCAAAAAGGATTAAGTTAAAATAGATTTCACAGTAACATCAATTGCATATCACATACCCATAATCAAAATAGAGTACCAGAGCCAATATAGTACCAGCAGATATTAATAACATATCAAAGCATCAAGGTACTAAAAACAGATTAATTGATTACCCAAATAACAGTCACATCCGAATTATCTCTTCGTCTCCTTTTTAACCTTGAGACATCTACAAAACAACCAAATAGTCATCTACAAAACAACCAAATAGTCTCTATCTTTTTAGTACCCAGATCTTCTTGGGTCTTTTTGAGTTAATAACATATAAATCACATTTCTTTACCCAAATTTATTTTATTCTAATTTTATTACAATTAGAATTAAAATGACCTTTAAAACCACATTTTTTTTACAAGTAACAAATGGTGAACAATAAAGTGATTTATCTCTTCGTCTCCTTTTTAACCTTGAGACATCTACAAAACAACCAAATAGTCTCTATCTTTTTGGTACCCAGATCTTCTTGGGTCTTTTTGAGTTAATAACATATAAATCACATTTCTTTACCCAAATTTGTTTTATTCCAATTTTATTACAATTAGAATTAAAATGACCTTTAAAACCACATTTTTTTACAAGTAATAAATGGTGAACAATAAAGTGATTTATGTCTTGGTTTACTATTAATCATTCTAATATTATTATTAGTTCTATTTTTCACATTTTTAATAGGATTATACCCAATTCCTTGCCTATTAATGCTAGATCTTTGAGCCCCTAATATTATATTTTAATTTTCTTCTCCTTATACAAATTTTGCAAGGTCCTTTTTCAAAGATACTATTTCTTCATTTGTTACATTATCATGATGTTGCACATTCATCATTTTTTTCATCATTAAAAGCATCTATGCATGCATCTCTCATCTTCAAATTTTCTTTAAGACTTTATTTTCATTTTTGAGATATTCATTTTCTTTTCTCTCTTTAATAAAAGACTCAACTTTATTCATTAGCTCATTTACGCAATTCTTGAAATAGTCAGTTTTCTTTTAGAGTTGTTAATTTTCATTTTTTAAAGCAAGATAATCAAACGTAGTTATTTCAAAAGCTTCATGAAAATTGGTTACCTCAAGTTGATTATCATCTTCTAGTCCCATGAAACAAACTTGGGCAATTTCTTCTTCTTGTTCTGTTTTGGACTTATTCACTGGAGTTTAGCTACCATTTTGATTCTTCCTTTGTTTATTCTTTTGGAGTAGTCTCTCGAGTTTTCTTGATAGCATTTTAATTTCTTCATCGAAATTTTTGTATTGATCATGATGACTGTTCTCAGCTTGAAGTGCCAATGTTTTCTTTGTTGGTGTCTCATCTTCTTCATCGTATCTTCTGAGCTGATTTTTAAATTCTTCAAGCTCTCCAAATAGTGTAAGAGTCTCCATAGTGCTAATTGTTGATGAGTCTTAGAGAGTGGTAATTTTTGGAGCAAATCTTTTTGGTATGATTCTCAACTGCTTTCTATTGATTTCCTTTTAATCAATTTGTCTCCCTAGTATGCTGAGTGAGCTCATTAGTGTGAGGAACCTTGCTTGAACTTCTTGAATTGTTTCATCTCTCTCTAATTTGAACATTTCATATTCTTGCATCAACATGTTTAACTTTACTTCTTTCACCTTAGTAGTTTCCTCATGACTCATAATAATTGTATCCTAGATTTCTTTTGTCGTATTACATGCAGAAACCTTGTCAATTTCAGATTAGACCATTCCACTCAGCAGCGTGTTCATAGCTTTTGAGTTGTAGGATCCCATATATAATTCATTTGCATCCATCTCCATGAGGATCTTAGGTCTGCCATCATCATGCCTTGGAATGACAGGTCCATTTTCAACTACCCACCATTCCCATGGGTCCCTATTGAGATAAATCTTCATTCTGAATTTCCAGAATGTTAAGTTCTCGCTGTCGAGCAATAAAGGTGGCCTGCTAGTGGACTGCCTTTCTTGGAAGTTAAGATATCTACGATCTGCAAAAACCAATATTAGTAGAGACAAGCTTTGATACCAATTGTAATTTCGTATATGTGCACACCTAGAAGGGGGGGTTGAATAGGTGTTTATACTCAAAACGATTAACAATAACAATTTAAAAATTTTCTGCTACAGAATGAAATTAGACAGGTAAAACTTATGTGATTAGGTATCTGCTTTAGACTAAGTTCTACTTTAGATATAAATCAGACAGGTATGACCTTTTAACTAAAGTGTCTGAGTTAGTTTACTCAAGTTTTCAGTAGAATAATATTATGCAGATATATGTGAATTATTCAAATGCAGATTAAAAACTTGAATGACAGGATTAAACAAACCACACAAATTAGCAAACCATAAACATCAAGATTTTTACGTGGTTCGACCCTTAACCTCTAAACTAATGGCCTAATCCACGTCCAATACCAGTTGGTATTGGAGACTCCTTTTATTCAAATAATATTCACTTAGTTACAAAATAACTCCTTGTAGAAATAGCTCTAAATTTGATAGACACCACTGCCCCCTTTGCACAACTACAACCTCTTGCACCTCTGCAACCTCTTGCACCACTGCAACCTTAGAGCTTTTTTTGTACAGGCCTATCCACCACTGGATCACACAAGCCAAACTTGGCTTATATACAAGTTTTAATATGAACGAATATGATTACAATATATCTATGAATTTCTAGCACAAGAAATTTAGAACAAGGCAAAATCAGATTGCTAGAAGCTTTTCTTTTATAGCATTGTTTTATATTTTCAATTTGTTGGTTTGAAGCTTTAGCCAAGAATGATATATATAGAATAAGATAGCAACGACAAGAAACAAACTTCCTCAATTTCAGAATCCCAAAGAAAGATATGGATAGACTTAGAAGGAAGGGATTTGAATTTGAAAAACCAAACTGGTAAAATCAAGGGATAAGGATTTAGAAGAAACATCAGCATGAAATCAGCTCAAGAAAAAGATCTTTTGACTTTGTAAATCAAGGCTGAGAATTTTCACAATTGATTTTGTTTCCAAAAATAACTTCCCAACTTTTGAATTTAAATTTTCAGCTTTTTAAAACTGAATTAATTTGCCTTCTGAAAATAACATCTTTAAAATATTTGAATCTTTTAAACATATGAAAGCATTCTTTTAAAATAATTTCCAGCACAATAAATTTGCTTTGAAATTAATTAATCAAGCTAGAAATCCTTACATTTGATCTCCTAGATGAAGTCCTAGGGAACCATGTGGTGGCTCTAAACAACATTTATCATTGAACCACTTGAGATTTTGATACATACATAATCAGTCCATAACCTGAAAAACACAAAATATATGTTGTTATCATAAAAATAAAAATTCTAAATCAACAGTATCAACATTCCAATTATAGATAAGAGAAACAGAACAAACAACACCAGAATGTGAAGAAAGGCAACTTGGCTACTAAATGAAGGTTACGCCTCCTCTCAAAATGAGGGAGGCATGGTACTATGAGTGCTAAAACATCATGATTTATTGTGTGTATTTCTCAATCACCAAGCAATCAGCCTTAAGTTTCTCAACTTTTTCTTCCAACAACTTGTATCTCTCTTTAGGCAAGATGCCTAAAATATAGTGTACATTAATAAAAAAAATTAGTAGAAATAACAAAAAGCAATTACTTGTGAGTGTACAAAGAGAGAGAAAACAAAGCACGAAATTTACCCATGTTTTCAGGTGCAGTGGAAATTTGGACAGGGGTGAGCGCTATCATTTATCAAAAAATCAAATGAACAATATTAAGTATTATATAAGAATGTTAGTATGTAAATAACAAAAAAATATAATTTTTTTTTGAAAAAACAAGATATATTAAAGAGAAAGGAAAAAGGGATGATAATAGTCGGGGCATAATTACATGGCATTCAGACGTGAAAATGTATAAAATGGACAAGAGTGACATAACCTATTAGACAACACAAAACAGTCATATTACCGAAAAGATAAAAAGTAAATTAACATATGTATGACCTAGCTATGCATATAGAACTAAAGAGAAAACTGAAATAGGGACGTTCCTGAGCACGAGCGGGAGGGTCGATCGTCCTGGGCCCCCGATTAGGGGCCCCAAATTTTGTGTGTGTGTGTGTGTGTGTGAAATTAAATATATAATGATATAGGTCTACCAAAACTATTGCACATAGTATGAAAATTGATCTTGAATTTAATTTTCTAAGAAACGCCAAATTTGTAGAAAGAAACAATTTGATGAGAATTTCAGTGATGAGACGACACAATCAGCTGAAGAATGTTTCAGAATTAATTATTTTCTTGTTCTAGTTGATATGGCTATTACTCAACTGAAGAATAGGTTTTTACAATTGCAAACATTTGAAGATGTTTTTGGATTCTTATATGATCCAAAAACATTAAGAATACTGGATGATATCAGATTGAAAGAACGTTGTGTTAATCTTGAAAAGGCTCTGAAACATGACAAATTTTCTGATGTTGATTCAAATAATTTGTTTTCAGAATTGCAAGTGTTACAAGTAACTTTGTCAAGAGAAATAGAGTTTGTCATTGAAATTCTGGAGTCTGTAAAAGTTTTGGATCGTTTTCCTAATATTTCAATTGCTTACAAGGTATTACTAACTATTCCTGTGACAGTGGCATCTGCTGAAAGAAGTTTTTCGAAGTTGAAATTATTGAAAAATTACTTGCGGTCAACTATGACACAAGAAAGGTTAAATGGGTTGGCAACTATGTGCATCGAGAAAGAAATGTTAGACAAGCTTAATTTTGAACATTTGATTGAAGATTTTGCCTCTAGGAATACTAGAACAAGTATCTTTCAATAAATGTATTTTCATATATTTTGTTGTAGTCGAATTATTTAGTCGAACTTCTCATATATTTTGTTATAGTTGAAGTTCTCATATTTTGTTGTAGTTGAATTATTATATTTTAAGTTACGGAAAGGTACTTTTTTAGATATAGTCTGTATTTTTTTTTAAATTTATTATTACTTTTTTTTGTGAAGACAATGTTTTGAAAAGAGGCTCATTTTTATTTTTCACCTTGGGCCACCAAAATCTCAAGAACGACCTTGAATGAAAAGGGCAAAAATATCTATAAAGTTATAAGTTATAAGAACATACCCGACTAATTATCCTCGTGAACAGCAACAAATTGATTACCCTCAATAATAGTTGGGTCATCTATTTACATATTATAAAAAATACAAACTAACATAAGTATATATAATGCCCGTAGATAATTACTTATTTATTTATTTACTTTTGTGCATAAATTGGTATTAGGCATTGTAAGCATGGGTCTAAGTGTTAAATATTCGGGCTTCTTTAATATATAATTTAAAATAAAAGTATATTAATAAATAAATAAAGGGGTTAAGGAGGTTAACTCTTAATTACGTTTATAAAATAATTGCGGTTGTATTATGTTTGTAAGTTAGCCAAACGGAAACGAGAAAAATATAAGAAACAAAGATGAAGGGGTTTGGCGGCAAATAAGTATGATGCAGTACTCGCTATTTGTTTTCTTCTAAAGGTTAAAAGATAGAAAGAGGGAGTTATTGAGCAGTAAGCAATATTAATGTAAGTTTTATGATCATTACCCATGTAATTATTATATGACTGTGCCTATATAGTGTAACACCCCCATTCCCGAAATAGGAAAGCGAGGTCACGTGCAAAGCACAACAGAACTAACAAAATAAATCAATAGATCTATGCCTCAAAATTTAACTCCAATAATTAATAATCTCCACAAGTCAAACCAGTTCGAACCACAATTTAAAATTATTTATTACAACTCCAATAACTGAATATCTCCATAACACAAATTAAAATACCAAAACCTAAACAAAATATCTAAACCACTTGGATAAAAGGAAATTCTCGTCACACTTGCCCTTGATCCCCCTGATTAACTATCGGAAGGAAAACACAGCATGAGCTAATTGCCAGTACATAGTACAGAAATAATGAACTGAATTGAAACGAACAAAACTAACACAACGAAATAATAGGCTGAATCAAAAGGACTGGGTGTTATTTCATACCAAGCTCAGAAATATACCTTTCCACACAGGCAAGTCAAATAACGTCACACAAGCAATCAAAGTAATGCCACATAGACAATCACACATTGGACCGCGAATCTAAATGCATGCAAAATCGGAAGGTGTGTTTAGCACAACATCACCAATCCGCAGAACAAAACAGAACAGAAAACTAAGGTCGACCCCATACGCCTCTCACAACAAATCACCAAATGGCCAACTCCCATCGGAGCACAAAACAGAGACGTCGTGGACTAATCACACCGCCACGGAAGTGTCATGTCTCTCGTGCCAAGACGACATGCATGTGGTACCCCCACAGGTGGTTATAGCTCAAGTATACCCTACAGTATATTCTAACAAAATATGATGTCACAACACATGCGACATAATATCAACAAATATGGTGTTTTAATATGTATATGTCAAATCAAAATGAATCATCAACACAAGTCTCCAAAATATATTGACATATACATTTCTATAAATATCAAAATAAATACTAGACATGATAATTCAACTCAAAAAGTATAAATACGAGTTCTATGTATCAACGCTAAGATAAAACTATTATATTAATTTCACAAGAAACAATTATGTAAATTAATAACGAAATTCAAAATGAGGAACAAAACGAATTAATTAAATCTCAAAAGAGTATCGCTGAAGGAGTACGGAATCCGTACCTAGAATAAGTAATGTAATACCCAAATTTATATTCCAAATATAACTCGTTAAATTCTTTCTGTCCAAGCTAATTACATAAATAAAAATAAATGTAAGATTAATAATAATAATTTCAAATTGAATAACCATTAAATTTTATAATTTTGTTAGATATGTATGACAACCAATTTCTATATCGTATTGTTACTACTGACTTAGTACAATTAATCAATTCAGCTGCCTTATTAGATATTATTCTACAAAACACATGCAGTCACTTATTGTTGGACAAGGATACTTGTCCAAGTCGAAGTCCATTAACAAATAGTTTAAAAATAATCAACATATCAGTATACTAAAGTTTTTCATGCTATTAAGTTCCTGATTATTAACATATATATTATACACACACACACATATATATATATAGGTGATACTACTTATAAATTTACACACACACGGATATATATATATATATATAGCTTATACAAATTAGTGCTTCCTGGAAATTTAGAACCCGAACAAGAGTATCGATAAACTTTAATAAAAAAACAACTATTAATCAATTAAACTCATTACATGATATCCGAATTCATGTTTTATACATACTGGATATAAATTACAAAAGATGTATATTAATCAAAGAAATGATATAGATTAACAAAGTAATAATATTACCTTAACTGAAATAATTTCCTTTTCATTCTTAGCAGTCGTCGCTTCCTTCTTCCTCTCTTTCCCACGATTTGTATAACTTATGAGAGAGGATGAAGAGTTGGGTCTGATATAAAGAAAGGAGAGGAAGAGGAATAGTTTATTATTATATTATTATTCTTTCTTCCCCCTTTTATTCAGCCAACAGGTATGGGTTTATTATTAAAAAGAAAAGAAAAGTGAAAGTAGACAGCAGCTCATGGAAAAAGTGACAACCATTTATCAGCCAAATTTAAGATATAACCTCATATGTCCTACCACAAAGGAAAGAAGACATAACATAAATAACATACATATATAATAAGGATCTACTCACATGCAATACGCCAACATAATAAGACAAATAGTATAAGGTCCAATAAAATAAAATAAAGAAAATATCATGGGTATTACATTACCTACCTCTTAAAAAGGATTCCGTCCCCGGAATCAAAAGAAATGAACGAACCTAGTTATCGAAAAGATGTGGATATTTCGCTCGAATGGATTCCTCCATCTCCCAAGTAGCTTACCGCTCCGAATGGTTCCTCCACAAAACCTTAACAAACGGAATTGTCTTCCTTCTCATAATCCTCTCTTGACGATCCAAAATCGTCTTGGCTTGCTCCTCACAAGTAAGATCCCCCTGAATCTTATCGAACGGATATTGCACCACATGCAACGGATGATAATGGTAACTCCTCAACACCGACACATTAAACACATTATGCACATAAGCTAGCTGTGGAGGCAAAGCTAACCGATATGCAACCTCGCCAACTTTCTCCAAAATCTCAAATGGGACAATATAACGCAGACTAAGTTTCCCTTTCAACCCAAATCATCGAATACCCTTCTAAGGAGAAACTTTTAAAAACACGTGCTCACCAGGTTCAAACCCTAAGGTCTTCCTATGCTTATCAGCATAACTCTTATGTCGTGATTGAGCCGACTGCAATTTCTCCTTAGCCACTACTACCTTCTCCGTAGTGATTTGAACTAACTCAGGCCCTTCTATGGCCTTCTCACCAACCTCATCCCAATAAGTTGGTGCCCGACACTTCCTACCATACAACGCCTCAAACGGAGCCATCCCAATACTTGCATGTCAGTTGTTTTTATAAGCGAGCTCAACTAGACTCAAGTAATCATCCTAATTTCCTGACCACTCCAGTGCACAAGACCTCAACATGTCCTCCAACGTCTGAATAGTCCACTCAGATTGTCCATCGGTTTGTGGATGGAAAGAAGTACTAAAGTTGAGTCGAGTTCCACAAGCTCGTTGAAACCCTTTCCAGAACCGTGAAGTGAACCGCGGGTCTCGATCCGAAATAATAGATGTTGGAGTACCATGAAGTCTAATAATCTCTTGCTAAAAGATCTGTGCCAACCTATCCACTGAGTAACCCTCATGGATAGCCAAGAAGTGTGTCGATTTGGTCAACCGGTCCACCACGACCCAAATGGCATCATTCTTCCTGAAAGTCTTTGGCAAACCAGTCACAAAATCCATCGTGATATCCTCCCACTTCCAAACTGGAATGTCTAATTGTTGCAGCAAATTACTAGCTCATTGATGTTCTATCTTCACTTGATGACAAATGAGGCACTTACCCACATATTCAGCCACGTCTCGCTTCATCCCATTCCACCAAAAATTCTCCTTCAAATTCTTGTACATCTTTGTGGAACTTGGATGAATAGAAAATGGTGAACTATGAGCCTCAGCCAACACAGCTTCCCGAATGATTGAATCCAATGGTACACACAACCGTTTACCTAACCAAATCACACTGTGGTCATCAATATGAAACTCGGGCTGTTTGTCCTCCTCTAGATTCTGCACCATACCCCACAATTTCCCATCTTCCTTTTGAGCTTCTTTAACCCGTGAGATAAGAGATGATTCCACTCTCATACCTGCCAAATGCCCATCTGAACCTTTCACATATAACTCCAACTCTTGCCGCTCTATATCCGAAATAAGTTGAGGTTGTGTAATAAGGGTTGCTACACTCCTTGAATTCTTTCGGCTAAGAGCATCTGCAACCACATTCGCATTCCCCAGGTGATACTGTATTCTCGCATCATAATCTTTTAGAAGCTCCAACCAACGCCTCTGCCTTATGTTAAGCTCCTTTTGAGTGAAAATGTATTTAAGACTTTTGTGATCGGTAAAGATGTCACAAGTCTCTCCATACAAATAGTGCCTCCAAATTTTTAAGGCAAATATTACTACTGCCAACTCCAAATCATGAGTGGGGTAGTTCACCTCATAAGGTTTAAGCTGCCTAGAAGCATAAGCAATCACCTTACCGTGTTGCATCAAAACACACCTCAAACCTTTCTTAAAAGCATCACTATAAATCTGATAACCTCATGTCCCCGACGACAATGTAAGTATTGGAGTTGTCACAAGCCGCTTTTTCAACTCCTCAAGACTCATCTCGCACTCCTTATTCCACACAAACCTCGTGCCCTTTCTCAACAACTGAGTCAATGGCAAGGCAAGTAAAGAGAACCCTTCCACAAACCGCCTATAATACCTTGCCAAACCCAAGAAACTCCTAACTTATGTCACTATAGTAGGTCTCGGCCAATTAGTGATAGCCTCAACCTTCGTAGGATCCACCTTAATGCCTTCAGCAGACACAGCGTAGCCTAAAAATGCAACTTGCTACAACCAAAACTCGCATTTAGAGAATTTAGCATACAACTTCGCAAAAATCCCCAAAACTGTACGAAGATATTCCTCATGTTCTTCCCTAGACTTAGAGTAAACCAAAATGTCATCAATAAAGACAATAACATATTGGTCCAAGTACTCTCTGAACACCCGATTCATCAAATCCATAAACACCGCTAGAGCGTTAGTCACCTCGAATGACATCACCAGAAACTTGCAATGCCCATAGCGAGTGCTAAAAGCTGTCTTAGAGATATCCTCATCCCTTATTCTCAACTGATGATAACCCGACCTCAAGTCTATCTTCGAAAAATACTTTGCCCCCTGAAGTTGGTCAAACAAGTCATCAATCCTCGGCAATGGATACTGATTCCTGATGATAATCTTGTTCAACTCCCTGTAGTCTATGCACAACCTCATAGACCCATCTTTCTTTTTCACAAACAAAATCGGAGCACCCCACGGTGAAACACTAGGCCGAATTACACCACGATCTAACAGTTCCTGCAACTGCTCCTTTAACTCCTGCAACTCCAACGGTGCCATCCTATACGGTGACTTAAAAATAGGCTCCGCACTAGGAACAAGCTCGATGGTAAACTCAATTTCCCGCTGTGGTGGCAACCCAGACAATTCCTTAGGAAATACATCGGAAAAATCACGAACAACTAGAACATCCTCAATACGAGACTCACCCATAGAGGTATCATTCACAAACGCCAAATACCCATCACAACCCTTTGCCATCAACTTCTCAGCCTTCAAAGCTGAGATCAACTTCACCACTCTACTTGGTTGTGAACCCTAAAACACGAACTCCGAAGACTTCACATCTCCAAATATAACCTTCTTCTCCTGGCAATCGATAGTGGCCTGATACTTATCCAACCAGTCCATTCCAAGAATTACATCAAAATCATGCATACCCATCGAAAAAAGATTAGCCCTATAAATTTTATCTCCAAAACTAATCGGACACTTTTGATACAAATCAGAAATAACTACAGAAGTCCCCATGGGGGTAGCAATAGACATAACAAAATCTAAAGATTGAGATGGCACACCAAGATTCCGAACAAAAGACTGAGCCACAACTGAATGAGTAGAACCAGTATCAAATAAAACAGAAGCCTCATGGTTGCCAACTAAAAGAGTACCAGAAATAATATATGGCGCACCTGTTGCCTGGTTATATGTCATGGTAAACACCCGACCACCCTGACGTTGACCTCCATTGTCGACATTATTACCACCTCCACCATTACCACGTGGTCCGGTACAATCCCTAGCAATATAACCCATCTGTCCACATAAGAAACATGCACCGAAAACTCTATGGCACTGCCTCCCCGGATGATTACCCCCACAAGTAGCACAAGGAACTATAAGAATCAGATTAAGGTTACCCCCATTAGTTGGTCCTGGGTAACGACCCTGATTCTGCCCCTGCTGACGATTCTGCCACTGTTGGCGATTCTGACCTTGCTGAGGTAGCTGAAGTTGACGATTCTGCCCCTGCTGAGGCAATTGCTGATAATCCCTATTCTAATTTTGACCTCGTCATTGCCCCTGCTGACCACCACGGTTCTTGTTCCACTGACCACCCTGATTCCTCCCATGTTGACCCAAAGTTTGACCCTGTTGATCATTTTTGTCCCTCTTTCGACTCCCTTCTGGTTTAGAAGACCGAAAGTCTTGTCGCTCTATCTCAATATTTTTGGTTGCATTAGCCACTGCCGACGCATCCATAAATTTTTTGTTAATGATATGTTAGCGATACTTATATTGAATTCTCCACTTAAATTTCTCTGTCTGTTCCACTGCAGTCCCTACAGAGGTTCCCACAAAGCCTGCCAACCTGATGAACCTCGTCATAAAGTCCATGATGGATTCATCATCTTTCTGCCGAATAGACAGATACTCTCTACCATAGTCCTCTTTATCAGCAGCTGGGAAGTACTGTTGATAAAAGACCTCACAAAACTCTGCCCAACTAAGTGTCTCAGCATAACCATCACCCTTTGTTGTTTTCATTGCCTTCCACCACCTCTGTGCATCCCCTTCTAGCTTATAAGCTACAAGCAACACTTTATGATTATCCGAGCACCCCAACACATCAAAAATCTTTTCCAGATGAGCTATCCAAATCTCTGCATCAATTAGAGTCGGAGCTAAACTAAATGAACGTGGCTTCTGCTTCTGAAAAATTTCTAACCATACATACATTAGAACCACAGGCTAATCAAGACCAACTGCATTCCCTTCCTCTCCGTTTACGTATGAACCATTAATTCCTGGGTTCCCTTGCTCAGGATTTTTTGGCGGCTGCTGTGACGCCCCCAAATCCATGTACTAGCTACAATGGACTGGTGCTCACTATTCAACCTAAACTTCTTCTGAGTATATAAAGTTTAGACTCACACTATTGACAACCAGGCAGTTCCCAGGAAAGAGGGGGCCTTCCGCATAAACGGCGCGCAATCAAATAACCCATTTTCTTGACAGAACATTCTAGACATTGTCAATAATGTTAAATCTAAATTAAGAATTCACACATTTAACTAAACATAACTTAGATAGTTAATTTCAAATATCTCTGTCTAGTCCCAAGGTTCTTATAACCTTTACAAATACACACATATATAAAATCCTTCAAATTCATTACAAATATTATAAATATTTAATTATTGCATAACATGCTTCCTATTCATCCATCTTTCCTTTCCCTTTATCCTTGCCCGATCCTTCGGCTTTTTCATGTTTAGCTGCAAATATTAGGTTTAAGCAAGAATGAGCACAAATTGCCCAGCAAGTAATATGAGAGTTTAACATCGAACATCAAGAAAAGGGATCATCTACATCTGAGCTTCAACAATTAGAATAAACTTGAGAAGTACTGAGTGGTAATAAATACCTTGAACAAATAAAACCATCAGGACGAATATCAACCAGAAAGACCGACAAACATCCTCCGCAGGTACTTTAGGGGATCAACCTATCGTACCATATATTGTGCACATATATAAATTTTTAACGCCTAAGCGTAAATGAGATAAAATACCCGACATCTGTTATCCCTTTTTCAGGGTTGTTCATCTCAGTTTTATACCACGAGTCCGCACCAAAGCAATTTGGATTGGTTTAACTTTAAATAACATCTATGATTTGAACGAATTCAACAATATATCATCGCACATCAATATTGTCTAGCCGGAACAATTGGCTTCGACGTATCTATTCAACAGTTCATAAATATTAAGAACTTTAATAACATAAGAAATTCGATAACGAAACAACGCTTTTAATGTACATAAGTACCATCAATTGAATAGTTTATAATTGAACAATAAAGGAGACTTGCACAAAATGTAAACTTGTGTAAGTTATAACATCATTATCATAAGAACTTGTACGGAATAATAATTATACAAGTTAGGAAACTTACATTCAATATAGAAATCGAATGAAGTTAGGATACTTGCCTGATATGTCGTCTAAATATAACGTTATTAATTTGTCCTTCAAAAGACCTACACATATTATTAAGGTCATCACACCAATTAGTCACATACGTCATATGCCGTCATATTTTAGCCGATAAAACTTTACTCGAATTAATTGTTTTACCTTTACATAAATCAATTTTATTTATTAAACGTAGTTAACCATTTTATTATTTTTCTTCCTCCTAGCCACACATACTTAGAAATATTCCCCATGTAAAAATAATTTTATTATAATATTTTAACTTTATTAAGTATTTTTAAAAGGTGTCATTTCGGTTCAAAACTTAGCAATTTTGCTATAACGAACTTAATTCCAAAAATTCCCAAATTTGGTCAGTATCTTAATCATATTAAAGTATACTTTCAGTTAAAATTTCATAACCATCTGAGTTATAGAAGTAAAGTTATAGCAGTTTTCGTCGAGAAAACCCTAATATTAAATTGGTCATATCTCACTCATCCGAAGTCGAATTACGTTCATCTTTGGACAGGAGATTTGTTATACCATATAGTTTCATTACCCAGAAGGGCTTAATTTTTCTCACGAGTTAAGTAGACAAAACTGTCCATGAAAAAAATGTGCAGCAAGCTTTTACCGATTTTCTAGTTTTTCCTGTTTTAGTAGAAATTCCATCATAAATAACTTACAATGTATTTTCTGGAAATTCCAGTTGGAGGGGTTAGGGAACTCATATATCTATCACCACAAGTTGACCACACTTAAAAATTCGAAATATAATGAGAGTTATGGTTGTTCAAATTTCAGTTTCTGTTTTTAGGAAAAACAGATTTTATCTTCTTTATTGCAACTTTGGTTCTTCAACTATTTTTCATCGTCTAAGTTATTTAACATCAATATCTAACATATTTACATATATATGAGTATGATACATGTTTATATACATATATCCAAGACCTTTACAAGAAAATTAAATATAGGAAGGTTTTAGGTATTACCTTCACTTAGTTGGTAGAACTTCCTCCTCCTGCTCCTAACATTTCCCCCAAGCTCTTAAACTCTCTCTTTCTCTTATCTCTAATTTAGTTTTCTGAAAATGAAGTAATGTAATGCAAGTTTTCTTGGTGTTGGCTATTTATAGACCCAAATGAAAGAATTGCAAGTAGCTCCTCCTTTCTTGGTTTTCATTTACGGTCCACTCCCTCATCTTTTCATCTTCTCTCATTTGTCCTAACTATTTACCCTAGTCATCCAATCAATTAAGTTAGGATTTAGGGTAGTCAAACTAGGGAATCATGATCCCCATTTTCCTCCTTCTTTTCTTCCCACTATGTCTCCCACCATCTCTTTTTTTTAACTCATTTCTTACATCATTAATGCATCACCACTTCTAGAAGTTGGATCAAGGACATGGGCTTGGCTTTTTGGGCTCCTTACAAGATTTATTAGGGCTTGTATTGGACTCATGCTTGGGCTATTTTAATTCTTTCTTGGACTCTCCCGATTAACATTTATTTTGGGCTTATCAACTAGGTTTAATTCCTTAACTATTTTGCTCCATTAGTAACTTACTTGCATAATTAATTTGGGCTCTCTTTTAAATTGCCATACAAGGCTAGTAACCAAGCTTTGTTAGTTAATAACCTAAGCTTTAATGCTCTTAACACTTAATCAACTTGATTAAATTATTTTTTTTTATTCCTTAGTTAGTTCAAACTAATTAAATTAATTAGTCTTGTCTAACTATTAACTTGCATCTCTCATCACTTAAATAAATATATTACACATATATTTATTCATTTATAATATTTGCATAAAAATTTAAACAAACTTCATTTCATTAATAACTATACATAACCTTATTTACAATGCTACATGATTTTCTCGGTTATTACATTCTTCCTCCCTTATAAGGATTACGTCCCCGGAATCACTATTATAAGATTAAATAAAAAGATGAGGATAATTTTTCTTCATCTTTTCTTTGAGCTCCCACGTAGCCTCTTCGGCATTATGGTTTCTCCAAACTACCTTTACCAAAGATATTATCTTAATTCTTAAAACTTGTTCTTTCCTATCAATTATCTGAGTAGGAATTTCTTCATATGTTAGGTCTTTTTCAACTTGAATAGGCTCATACTCTATCACATGCTTGTAGTCTTGCTTATATGGTCGTAACACTGACACATGAAACACATTATGAATATGTCCCAGCTCAGGAGGTAAAGCTACTTCATAAGCCACCTCACCTACTCTCTTTAGCACTTCGAATGGTCCTATAAATCTCAGACTCAACTTACCTCTCTTTCCAAACCTTATCTTCCCTTTCCAGGGAGATACCTTTAGAAACACATAACTTCCGACATCAAACTCTCGTTGTTGCTTATGCTGATCTGCATACTTCTTCTGTTGATCTTGAGCCGACACTAACCTTGTTCTTATCTTCTTGACAACCTCTGCAGTCTGTTGAACCAGTTCTAGTCCAAGTAGTCGACGTTCCCCTACGTCATCCCAACACAATGGTGTCCTGCATTGTCTCCCATACAGCGCTTCATAAGGCGGCATGCCGATACTCGCATGATAACTATTGTTATATGCAAATTCTACTAACGGTAGGTGGTCGCCCCAATTTCCTTTGAAATCCATAACGCATTCTCTTAACATATCTTCTAGTGTCTGAATCGTTCTTTCACTTTGACCGTCTGTCTGAGGATGATACGCCGTGCTCAACCTCAACTGTGTTCCCATATGTTCTTGGAAACTTCTCCAAAAATTTGCTGTGAATCGCGGATCACGATCAGACACAATCGATACTGGCACTCCATGTCTAGAAACTATTTCCTTGACATAAAGTTTGGCTAACTGGTCTAGCTTGAACCTTACCTTAATTGGCAAGAAATGTGCTGATTTAGTTAAACGATCCACGATCACCCATATTGCATCATATCCCTTATGAGTAGTTGGAAGCCCTACCACGAAGTCCATCGTGATATGCTCCCACTTCCATTCTGGAATTTCTAAGGGTTGAAGTAAACCACTTGATCTCTGATGTTCAGCCTTAACTTTTTGACACGTTAAGCATCTACTGACGCATTCTGCAACTTCCCTCTTCATATTTGGCCACCAAAAATGTTGACGAAGGTCTTGGTACATCTTTGTACTCCCCGGGTGAATCGAATAGTTCGAGCTATGAGCCCCTTATAAAATTTCTTCCCGTAATTCAGGTACTAACGGTACCCAAATTCTATCTTCAAATCTCAACAATCCTTCGTTATCCACCCTGAATTTAAGCTTTTGTCCTTCTAAAATTCTCTTATTTATCTTACCACATTCTTTATCATTGCTTTGTGCTTCTTTTACTATGTCCAATAAAATTGGGCGAGCCTCCATTGCAAACAATTTCTCTTCCAACTCATTCGGAAATTTGATTTTTATTTCCATCCTGGCCATCTCTTTGATTTGCTCTTCTCGAGCTGTTAACATTAACAATTTCTCTTTATTCTTTCTAGTTAAGGCATCGGCAACCATATTAGCCTTCCCCAGGTGATATAAGATTTCACAATCATAATCTTTTATCAATTCCAACCATCTCCTCTGCCTCATGTTAAGCTCCTTCTGTGTGAAGATATACTTTAGACTCTTGTGGTCCGTATATATCTCACATTTCTCACCATATAAATAGTGCCTCCATATTTTTAGGGTAAATACTACCGCTGCCAATTCTAGGTCATGGGTAGGATATCCCTTCTCATAATCCTCCAACTGTCGTGACGCATACGCAATAACTTTACCATGTTGCATAAGCACACAACCAAGTCCTTTGTGCGACGCATCACTGTACACCACAATCCTCCTGTATTATCTAGTAAAGATAACACTGGCGCCTCGCTCAATCTTTTCTTCAACTCTAAAAAGCTTTTCTCGCACTTTTCCGTCCATTCGAATTTCACTGATTTCTTTGTTAAATTAGTTAGAGTTCCAGCTATTTTCGAAAAATCTTGAATGAATCTTCTGTAATAACCTGACAATCCCAAGAAACTCCGCACTTCTGTTGGTGTCTTCAGCTGCTCCCAGTTAATCACTGCTTCCACTTTTGCTGGGTCTACTGAGATTCCATTTTTATCAATCACGTGTCCCAAAAATTGAACTCTTTCCAACCAAAACTCACACTTGAAAAATTTTGCGTACAATTTTTCCCTTCTTAGTGTTTTTAACACCAATCTCAAATGTTCAGCATGATCTTCCTGCGTCTTAGAGTAGACTAGGATGTCATCTATGAACACAACTACGAATTTATCCAAGTACTGCTTGAATACATAGTTCATCAAATCCATAAATGTTGCTGGAGCATTCGTCAACCCAAAAGACATCACCAAGAACTCATACTGGCCATAACGAGTCCTGAATGTTGTCTTTAGTACATCCTCCTTCTTCACTTTCAACTGGTGATATCCAGATCTCAAATCTATTTTAGAGAAATATTTCGCTCCCTTCAACTGATCGAACAGATCATCGATTCTAGGCAATGGGTACTTGTTCTTAATCGTCACCTTGTTCAGCTCCCGGTAGTCGATACAAAGTCTTAACGATCCGTCTTTCTTCTTGACAAATAAAACGGGTGCTCCCCAGGGAGACACACTCGGTTGAATATATTTCTTATCCAATAACTCTTGTAATTGAACCATCAATTCTTTCATCTCTACCGGTGCCATTCTATATGGAGCTTTCGAAACAGGCATTATTCCTGGTAATACATCGATAACAAACTCAATTTCTCTATCAAGCGGAAGACCTGGCAGATCCGCTGGAAATACATCTATAAACTCTCTCACCACATGTATCTGTCCTATCTCTGCTCCCACCCTCTGGGTATCAACAACGTGAGTCAGATAACCTGCACATCCTTTTCTTAACAGCTTCCTAGCTTGCATCATCGTCAAACAACAAGAGTGTCTAGGCGATTTATTACCATAGAACACTACTTTAGTCTGACCTAGAGTCTGAAAGTTCACTATCTTCTTATAGCAATCTATCATTGCCCCATGGTTATACAACCAATCCATTCCTAAGATTACATCAAACTCGCCAAGTTGAATTGGAATTAAATCCACATACAACTCATGCCCTCCTATAGTTATGCAACAATTCATGTGAATATGCCTAACGAAAATTACTTCCTTATTTGCAACTTCTATGTTCAGAGGATACTCTAATTCTTCTTGGGGTAATTTTAATCGTTGCACAAAATCACATGATACAAATGAACAGGTAGCACCCGAATCAAATAATACATATGCATTTATATCATTGATCGGAATGATACCTGACACCACATCCTTGGACGCAACTGCATCTTACACGGTCATATTGAAAGTCCTTGCGGTTGGTCGATTAAGTGGGGATGGACCAGTCATTGTCTGTTTGCCATTGTTGCTCCCCTTGTTCCCATTTCCTCCACTCGTCCCCTTTCTCGGACAGTTCCTCGCCTGATGGTCTAATGTTCCACAAGTAAAACACCCATTCTTTTTCGGGACGGGACAATTAGGAGAAATGTGTCCCTCTTGCCCGCAATTGAAACACACATTCTTACCCTTTAGACATGCGCCCGAATGGTTCTTCCCGCACTCCTTACAAGTGTCTATCTTCTTCTTTGAATCTCCCGGTTTATTTTCAGAATTTCCTGGCTTATTGTTATTCCATTTCCTTTTGTTAGTACCTCCACTACTTCCTTCACCTCTGTGCACTCCTTCATTATTGTGCTTCTTCTGTTCTTTGTTGAACTTCATCAGAGCCTCGCTACCTCCCTCAGTAATTATGGCTTTTTCCAAAAGGGTAGCGAAACTGTTTGTCTGCAGCACTGATAGCCTATTATACAACCACGGTTTAAGACCTTGCTCAAACCTCCTAGTTTTCCTTTCTTCTGTATCAACCTGGTGAGGTGCAAACCTTGCTAGTTCGTTAAATTTTGCAGCGTATTGAGGTACAGTCATATCCCCTTGCTTTAGTTCCAGAAATCGTATTTCCATGCGACTCTGCATGCTTGTAGGAAAGTAATTCTCAAAGAATACTTCCTTGAATCTCTCCCATGGTATTATTCCTGCTCCAACCCTGTTTCGGTTCGCCTCCCACCAAAAGTTAGCTTCGCATTTCATCATGTATGTAGCAAAAGTCGTCTTCTGCTCTTCCGCTACTCGAGCGATTGTAAATGCTTTCTCGATCTCTTTGATCCATGCTTGAGCCTCAATCGGCTCTGTGGTTCCTTTGAATTCTGGAGGTCCCACACTCTTAAAATCCTTAAAACTAGTCACTTGAGCCATCATAGGGTTTTCATTTGTGTTATTCGTAGCTCTACCCTGGAGTGCCCCGACTAACAAATCTATAAATTGTTGCATGGGATTTGGTGGATTCCCAGCGCCGTTAACAGGCTCTTGTTGTTCTCTTTGTCTTCGAGGTCTTCCTCTTGGCATATTTCTGTAACATATATATTACTATATATTATCGCCCCATCATTTATTCTCACATCATTATAAGTTGAAAAAAAAATAAATAAATAAACCATCACATCGCATATCTTAATAAACATATTTATATTAATATGCATATCGTAGTACATAGTACTTTACATCTGCTAGCTTTCTGCTATTTACATACATATCCTCTATTTTACATAAGAGCTGGGATTTATATAATATTTACATACACACTCATATATATATATATATCCACTCATTATTTATGGAAGCATTCCATGCTCAACTGCTTCATCGTATTCCTGATCCATTATACGAATCATTATCTCTCGATCCATAGTGAATCGAGGCTGACCGAACTGCTTTGGGTAATTATAAACTCGGTATTGGGTTCTCTCAAATGTTGTCCAAAAAACATATCCCATATCATCTATCTTGGCCTTTTTAGATCGGACTTCTCTTTCTACAATATCAACACGTCGTGCAGCTCTAACCCATGCATCTTCCATCCTTACTCGTTCAGCTGATTCTTCTTTCAACTGGCCTTTGATATTTTCTTTCTCCAATTCTAACTCTACTATTCTATGTTCTGCCTGAGCTAGTTTTTGTTCAAGCTCTGCATATCGGGTAGCAAAATCTTGAACTACTATGTCTCTTTGTTCAATAATATTTTGCCACTCTTCATCCTGCTCCTCTAACTCTCGGATTCTATCCTCTAGTCTAATATTCTTATCCATCAGCTCAGCTAACATGTTATCCTCAATTGAGGTATCATCTTGGGGTATTCCATTTGAGTCCTCCACGGGCTCTTCTTCCTCAGGGTCCTCTTCTGGTTCACTCTCATCTGCTACCTCTGTGACTGGCTCGGGTGCAACTATTAATTCTTCACTTACCACATGAATATCTCTAATTCCTTCTTCGCCTGACATCCTACAATCAAGTTTAATAACTTAATTAGTATCTCTCAATAATCAACTTTGTTTTAGCAAAAATATTTTACTCATCACTTAAAACTCTACATGAGTTTATCTCCTCACTATCTCTACTAATTTTCTCTACGGTTATATCCTAAGGTACTCCTACCTAAGGTTTATAACCTATAGCTCTGATACCAACCTGTGACGCCCCCAAATCCATGTACTAGCTACAATGGACTGGTGCTCACTATTCAACCTAAACTTCTTCTGAGTATATAAAGTTTAGACTCACACTATTGACAACCAGACAGTTCCTAGGAAAGAGGGGGCCTTCCGCATAAACGGCGCGCAATCAAATAACCCATTTCCTTGACAGAACATTCTAGACATTGTCAATAATGTTAAATCTAAATTAAGAATTCACACATTTAACTAAACATAACTTACATAGTGTATTTCAAACATCTCCGTCTAGTCCCAAGGTTCTTATAACCTTTACAAATACACACATATATAAAATCCTTCAAATTCATTACAAATATTATAAATATTTAATTATTGCATAACATGCTTCCTATTCATCCATCTTTCCTTTCCCTTTATCCTTGCTCGATCCTTCGGCTTTTTCATGTTTAGCTGCAAATATTAGGTTTAAGCAAGAATGAGCACAAATTGCCCAGCAAGTAATATGAGAGTTTAACATCGAACATCAAGAAAAGGGATCATCTACATCTGAGCTTCAACAATTAGAATAAACTTGAGAAGTATTTGAATAACAAGAAATAATGAGATTTCAAGTTGTTACCATCGTACTGAGCGGTAATAAATACCTTGAACAAATAAAACCATCAGGACGAATATCAACCACAAAGACCGACAAACATCCTCCGCAGGTACTTTAGGGGATCAACCTATCGTACCATATATTGTGCACATATATAAATTTTTAACGCCTAAGCGTAAATGAGACTATATGCCCGACATCTGTTATCCCTTTTTCAGGGTTGTTCATCTCAGTTTTATACCACGAGTCCGCACCAAAGCAATTTGGATTGGTTTGACTTTAAATACCATCTATGATTTGAACGAATTCAACAATATATCATCGCACATCAATATTGTCTAGCCGGAACAATTGGCTTCGACGTATCTATTCAACAGTTCATAAATATTAAGAACTTTAATAACATAAGAAATTCGATAACGAAACAACGCTTTTAATGTACATAAGTACCATCAATTGAATAGTTTATAATTCAACAATAAAGGAGACTTGCACAAAATGTAAACTTGTGTAAGTTATAACATCATTATCATAAGAACTTGTACGAAATAATAATTATACAAGTTAGGAAACTTACATTCAATATAGAAATTGAATGAAGTTAGGATACTTGTCTGATATGTCGTCTAAATATAACGTTATTAATTTGTCCTTCAAAAGACCTACACATATTATTAAGGTCATCACACCAATTAGTCACATACGTCATATGCCGTCATATTTTAGCCGATAAAACTTTACTCGAATTAATTGTTTTACCTTTACATAAATCAATTTTATTTATTAAACGTAGTTAACCATTTTATTATTTTTCTTCCTCCTGGCCACACATACTTAGAAATATTCCCCATGTAAAAATAATTTTATTATAATATTTTAACTTTATTAAGTATTTTTAAAAGGTGTCATTTTGGTTCAAAACTTAGCAATTTTGCTATAACGAACTTAATTCCAAAAATTCCCAAATTTGGTCAGTATCTTAATCATATTAAAGTATACTTTTAGTTAAAATTTCATAACCATCTGAGTTATAGAACTAGAGTTATAGCAGTTTTCGTCGAGAAAACCCTAATATTAAATTGGTCATATCTCACTCATCCGCAGTCGGATTACGTTCATCTTTGGACAGGAGATTTGTACCCAGAAGGGCTTAATTTTTCTCACGAGTTAAGTAGACAAAACTGTCCATGAAAAAAAATGGGCAGCAAGCTTTTACCGATTTTCTAATTTTTCCTGTTTTAGTAGAAATTCCATCATAAATAACTTACAATGTATTTTCTGGAAATTCCAGTTGGAGGGGTTAGGGAACTCATATATCTATCACCACAAGTTGACCACACTTAAAAATTCGAAATATAATGAGAGTTATGGTTGTTCAAATTTCAGTTTCTGTTTTTAGGAAAAACAGATTTTATCTTCTTTATTGCAACTTTGGTTCTTCAACTATTTTTCATCGTCTAAGTTATTTAACATCAATATCTAACATATTTACATATATATGAGTATGATACATGTTTATATACATATATCCAAGACCTTTACAAGAAAATTAAATATAGGAAGGTTTTAGGTATTACCTTCACTTAGTTGGTAGAACTTCCTCCTCCTGCTCCTAACATTTCCCCCAAGCTCTTAAACTCTCTCTTTCTCTTATCTCTAACTTAGTTTTCTGAAAATGAAGTAATGTAATGCAAGTATTCTTTGTGTTGGCTATTTATAGACCCAAATGAAAGAATTGCAAGTAGCTCCTCTTTTCTTGGTTTTCATTTACGGTCTACTCCCTCATCTTTTCATCTTCTCTCATTTGTCCTAACTATTTACCCTAGTCATCCAATCAATTAAGCTAGGATTTAGGGTAGTCAAACTAGGGAATCATGATCCCCATTTTCCTCCTTCTTTTCTTCTCACTATGTCTCCCACCATCTCTTTTTTTTTAACTCATTTCTTACATCATTAATGCATCACCACTTCTAGAAGTTGGATCAAAGACTTGGGCTTGGCTTTTTGGGCTCCTTGCAAGATTTATTAGGGCTTGTATTGGACTCATGCTTGGGCTATTTTAATTCTTTCTTGGACTCTCCCAATTAACATTTATCTTGGGCTTGTCAACTAGGTTTAATTCCTTAACTATTTTGCTCCATTAGTAACTTACTTGCATAATTAATTTGGGCTCTCTTTTAAATTGTCATACAAAGCTAGTAACCAAGCTTTGTTAGTTAATAACCTAAGCTTTAATTCTCTTAACACTTAATCAACTTGATTAAATTATTATTTTTTATTCCTTAGTTAGTTCAAACTAATTAAATTAATTAGTCTTGTCTAACTATTAACTTGCATCTCTCATCACTTAAATAAATATATTACACATATATTTATTCATTTATAATATTTGCATAAAAATTTAAACAAACTTCATTTCATTAATAACTATACATAACCTTATTTACAATGCTACATGATTTTCTCGGTTATTACAGCTGCTGCATTGACTGAAAAACGTGCGCCACCAATTGCGGTAAGGCCTGATTAACTACTTAATTCACCAAGGCAGCCAATTAATCATTGATCTGATTATTCGGTTGCTCATTAGGTTACGCACTGGGTTGGCCCTCATTACTTCCTCCATTGTTACCTCGCCTCCCAGTAATTCTAGCGGATCTACGAGCCATCTAAGAAAGAGATCAACGAATAGAAGTAAAATAATTTAGAGACAGATTCAAATATAACTGATACGAATGTTGAACAGAAAATTAAACAGAATAAAACCTAACCCAGAAGTCTACCCATAGCTCACAGGTCAAACCTAAATAGGTTTTCTACAAGAAAGAACCTAAGCTCTGATACCAACTCTGTAACACTCTCATTCCCGAAATAGGAAAGGAATGTCACGTGCAAAGCACAAAAGAACTAACAAAATAAATCAATAGCTCTATGCCTCAAAATTTAACTCTAATAATTAATAATCTCCACAAGTCAAACCGGTTCGAACCACAATTTAAAATTATTTATTACAACTCCAATAACTGAATATCTCCATAACACAAATCAAAATACCAAAGCCTAAACAAAATATCTAAACCACTTGGATAAAAGAAAATTCTCGTCACACTTGCCCTTGATCCCCCTGATTACCTGTCGGAAGGAAAAACACAGTATGAGCCAATTGCCCAGTATGGATATATAGTACAGAAATAATGAACTAAATTGAAACGAACAAAACTAACATAACGAAATAATAGGTTGAATCAAAAGGATTGGGTGTTATTTCATACCGAGCTCAGAAATATACCTTGCCACACAGGCAAGTCAAATAATGTCACACAAGCAATCAAAGTAATGCCACATAGGCAATCACACATTGGACCGCTAATCCAAATGCATGCAAAATCGGAAGGTGTGTTTAGCAAAACATCACCAATCCGCAGAACAAAACAGAACAGAAAACTAGGGTCGACCCATACGCCTCTCATAACAAATCACCAAATGGCCAACTCCCATCGGAGCACAAAACAGAGACGTCGTAGACTAATCACGCTGCCACGGAAGTGTCATGTCTCTCGTGCCAAGACGACATGCTTGTGGTACCCCCACAGGTGGTTATAGCTCAAGTATACCCTACAGTATATTCTAACAAAATATGATGTCACAACACATGCGAGATAATATCAACAAACATGGGGTTCTAATATGTATATGTCAAATCAAAACAAATCATCAACACAAGTCTCCAAAATATATTAACATATACATTTCTACAAATATCAAAATAAATATTAAACATGATAATCAAACTCAAAGAGTATAAATACGAGTTCTATGTATCAACGCTAAGATAAAACTATTATATTAATTTCACAAGAAACAATTATGTGAATTAATAACGAAATTCAAAACGAGGAACAAAACGAATTAATTAAATCTCAAAAGAGTATCGTTGAAGGAGTACAGAATCCGTACCTGGAATAAGCAATGTAATATCCAAATTTATATTCCAAATATAACTCGTTAAATTCTTTCTGTCCAAGCTAATTACACAAATAAAAATAAATGTAAGATTAATAATAATAATTTCAAATTGAATAACCATTAAATTTTATAATTTTGTTAGACATGTATGACAACTAATTTATATACCGTATTGTTACTACTGACTTAGTACAATTAATCAATTTAGCTGTCTTATTACATATTATTCTACAAAACACATGTAGTCACTTATTGTTGGACAAGGATACTTGTCCATGTCGGAGTCCATTAACAAATAGTTTAAAAACAATCAACACATCAGTATACTAAAGTTTTTCATGTTATTAAGTTCCTGATTATTAACATATATATTATATGCACACACATATATATAGGTGATACTACTTATAAACTTACACACACCCTCATATATATATATATATATATATATATATATATATATATATATATATATGTTATACAAATTAGTGCTTCTTGGAAATTTAGAACCCGAACAAGAGCATTGGTAAACTTTAATAAGAAAAACTATTAATCAATTAAACTCATTGCATGATATCCGAATTCATGTTTTATGCATACACGATATAAATTACAAAAGATGTATATTAATCAAAGAAATGATATAGATTAACAAAGTAATAATATTACCTTAACTGAAATAATTTCCTTGTTATTCTTTGCAGTTACCGCTTCCCTCTTCCTCTCTTTCCCACAGTTTGTATAACTTATGAGAGAGGAAGAAGAGTTGGGTTTGATATAAAGAAAGGAGAGGAAGAGGAATAGTTTATTATTATATTATTATTCTTTCTTCCCCCTTTTATTCAGCCGACAGGTATGGGTTTATTATTAAAAAGAAAAGAAAAGTGAAAGTAGACAACAACTCATGGAAAAAGTGACAACCATTTGTCAGCCAAATTTAAGATATAACCTCATCTGTCCTATCACAAAGGAAAGAAGACATAACATACATAACATACATATATAATAAGGATCTACTCACATGCAATACGCCAACATAATAAGACAAATAGTATAAGGTCCAATAAAATAAAATAAAGAAAATATCACGGGTATTACATACGGTTACTAAGGCAATAAGCTACATATGTATTATTGTAATTTGGTTATAGTTTTAATGTAGTGTGGAGCCAATGGAGTTAATAAAAAATAATAATAATACTAATAATAATAATAATAATATGTGGTATTAATGTATGGAAGTTTAACAGTAACATGTTTGATGTATTTGTAATACTTACATAATAATTTAGTATGCTATCTCACATATATTCACTAGAAAACCAACATGGGATAATTAATGTACTCTAAATTGGGTCATGATATTAGTTGGTAAACATGGAATCACAATCGGGCTAGAATAAATTAAATTTTAGTTGGACATGTATCATGCATAATTTAAATATTGCCAATTTAGCAACAAAAAAAATATTGTCAGTATATTATAAGGTAATTTAATATAATAACACTTTGTATTCTAAATTAATTTCTGGAAGATACATTCTGAACATAATAATAGTAATGATAATTTTATTGTTGATTAAGGTTTAATCATAGTACTTGAAAAATTATACTAGAAATATTATAATACAGGTTACAAAGATTATAAATGTATGGTTAGGCTTATATATGTATTCTACTATGAATTTTAGATTGGACAGAAGAGGACTGGTAGATTATTGTATTGGGCCTCTATAGTGTTTTGACATTTTTCAGGTATGGATTTTTGATTTAACCCTTTGAAATTTTGAGTTAATCCCAACTAGTTTAGTTGTTTTGTGACCAGTAGTTATTTCTCTAATTTTGGATTTATAAACTATCGAGACTTATTTCTAAACAAGTATAAAGGTTTTTTAAATTAAATTTTGGATAACGAAGATCGATAATAGAATAATGTGGTTGCTGTGACATTCACATATTGGTTATAATGTCATGATATTGATATATTATCCAATTTGATTATGTTAATTTTATATACATATATATAATAAATATATAGGAAAAAGATTTATAACCACAGTTATAAAAATAATATAATTTTACAATACATCTTTCACCATTTAAAATTTAATTTAATAACCAAATATTTCAATCGTCCACAGCTAAATTGTGGACGAAGATTCACTGTGTGATTTGTCAAAAATATTCTCTTTTTAAAAATAATTATCTTCTGTACAATTAAACTGCAAACAACAATTATCGTCCGCATAACTAAAATGCTAACAAAAATCCTTATTACGTACCTATAACGTAATTCCTTTTTGTTTACTTTTCTCGTCTTACGATATCTATATATTGATTCATTTTGTCATCCTCTAAACTTGTAATTCAACAAAAATACAATTATATGATAAAAACAATTGGCTAACAAGTAACAAGCTGCTCCAACTGCCAACACATCACGAATATCCATTTTTAGTGAAACTACTACATGTGATTAATACAACCATATATATATATATATATACACACACGTGTGTGTGTTTGTGCGTGTGTGAATATTTAAAAATTTATATATATATATATATATATATATATATATATATATATCATACTTAGTGAGACTACTACACATGATTAATACGACGATATATGTGTACATATATAAACATGTATATATATACACACATATATATTGAAAACTAGGACTATAACACGAAAGCTATCAATCTTTTTGCCCCCCCCCTACTATTGCGAAAAACTCCCTCTCCACAAAAATCAATTATTTGTGCACGAACTTAGAAGTGTTTGGTCGCTCTTAAGGTATTTTCCTTTTATTTATTTATCCCCTTTCCTCTCTTTCTTCTTTTCTCTTTTTTCTTTTTCTCATTTTCTTGTTCAGTTATCGTGGCCGAGTGAGAATTATGAATTAGACTTATATATTAATTTTTAGGGTTTAATTTGTTTAGAGTTTGATTTTTTAGATGCATGATTCAATTTTAGAATTTATGTTTCAATTTTCAGGGTTAGGATTCAAGTTTTAGAGTTTAGAGTTTGTTAATCACTCTTTTTTTTGGGGGGGGAGGGCTGGGGTTTAGGATTCAATGTTTGTGTTTAGGGTATAAAATTTTAGATTTAGAGTTTCTAATGTTAATTTAATTTTGTTTTGAAGTATGTTTATAGAATTTTTAATTGGGTTAAATTCAGATAACCACCTGGGTTTTGGGCGCATTCCCACTTAACCACCTCTAGTCAGTAAACCTACATTTAAACTCCCAACTTTTTGAGTTGAAGTGAATAAATGCTTTCCGTCTTAACTGCGTTACCTGAGTTGGCTAAAGACTTAATTACCCTCCATATATATTCAAAACGACAGACGAGATAGGGTTTTGTTTCATTTCATTTCCGTTTTACATCTAGGGCTAAAGAGAGGCGATCGGTCGTGGGTGTGCAAATCAGAGAGACATTGTTCGCTGGTGTGCAAATCGGAGAGAAATTGTTCGTCGGTTACTGTGTTCGTGGTGGAACTGGGAGATTAAAGGCATCAATTTCTTTGATAAAAGGTATGTTGTCGCCATTACACATTACAAATATGTGCTCTGCTGTAATTTTTGATTAAAAAAGCACATTTAAGAGGATATGCATCCACTTTGTTTATTTGTTGTCTAATGGGTACAATTGGGTGCATTTGTCTGATGGATTAAACATGCATGCACTTTTTTTGTCTATTTAGTGAGTATATTTTGGGATTTGATGTCTGAGAAATTGTATTGGTATGATAATATGGTAAAGACTATGTGCTGGATTTGTTAAATGTTGTTTGATGTATATGCATGCATGCTTTTTTGTGGAATTACTTAGTATATTTGGGCCTGGATAAATGATGCTCAATAATATGGTCCCCCCTGTCTTTATGACTTTGGTCCTTACATTATGAGTGAAAAGGACTCCTCAACTAGCTGTTCAAATTAAAGATTCCATATGAATCTTTAATATGCTTTTTTGTTGTTATAATGTATTATATATTATTCAATCATTTCTCCTTCATTTGTTTAATGCAGAATGTTTGTCAGAGTTGTTTTTCATTATGGTGGGAAATTTGTTGAAGATCCAGTTAAGAAATATGTTGGGGGTAGTATTGAAATACTAGAAAAATATGATTTGGATTACATTTCTTTGCTTGGTATAAATGACTACCACTTTAGTTTAAATCCAGCCCCAAATGTGAATTACTATTATCTTGCACCGGGCTTTGAAATTTCGGAGGGTGGGGCATTAAGTATTACGGATGACAAAGATGTCATTGATATGATTGATTTGTTAGTACATGAACAGAGTGAGGAGGTGCATATATATGCAGAAGTAAGGGAGGGTCCCACACAAGTTGTTGGTATGCGAGAATTTGACGAAAATGAAGATGAAACTGTTAGGCATATTAGTGGTTTGACAACTGATAACATTAACCAATGTGAAAATGAACAAGACAATGGTGTCCAAAGTGAAACAACTGATAACATTAGTGAAGAAGCAGAGCATCCACCATGGATGGATGAGGATCTAGAGGGGCCTGGGGATGATGTTATATTTGAACAAGGCAAAAAAAATACAGATGAACCAAAGGTGAATGTGAATGATGTCTTTGTTGAGGATTGGTGGAGTGATGATGACGGAGAAGGGAAAGATGCATTAAGGAGGAGGTTTGTTCTGTCAGACGATGAGGACAATTTAGATGGGGATGGATGTATGGAGTTTAATGAGGCAACTGATATGGGTCAGATAGAATTTGAGATTGGAATGGAATTTACAAATCATGAAATTTTTAGACAAGCATTAGTTGAGTTTTCTGTTAAAGGTGGGTTTGACATAAAGTATATCCAAAATGATAGAAAAAGAATAACTGCGAAGTGTAAAGATGAAAACTGTAAATGGAGGATTCATGCATCAGTCAAACAGGGTGAACAAACTTTAAAGATAAAATCAATGGGAGGGGACCATACATGTGCTGCACAGGATAAGAATCATCTTGTTGACAGTAGGTACTTGGCAAAAAAATATATGCATGACTTGAGAGATAATCCTAAGTGGGATTTGAAGGCATGGAAAAAGAAGGCACAAAAAGAATGTAATTCTAGTCTAAGTAAATCATCCCTATATAGAGCTAAAAGAAAGGCCTTAGAACATATGCAAGGTGATGTAGGACAGCAATATAACAGGCTGATGGATTATGTGGAGACAGTCAAACAGTTTAACCCTGGAACAGTCTTCAAATTTTGTAGTGAGGGTCTAGATGAAGGACCTAGTTCACTACCTTTTTTCAGAGGCTTTATATGAGGCTTGATGCTTGTAAAAATGGCTTCCTAGTTGGGTGTAGACCTATTATAGGATTAGATGGGTGTTTTTTAAAAGGGGTCTTTGGAGGGCAGCTACTGAGTGCTATAGGAAGAGATGGTAATGACAACATATTTCCCCTTGCAGTTGTTGTAGTTGAAATTGAATGTAAAGATAGTTGGCAGTGGTTTCTTACTCAGCTTCTAGATGATATAGGTGAAAATGAAACAAGAAGGTATGTTTTCATTTCTGATAGGCAGAAGGGGCTAGTAGAGGTGTTCAATACAATGTTACCAAATAATGAACATAGATTTTGTTTAAAGCATTTGTACAACAACTTCAAAATTAAGTTTAGGGGGAAGCTGCTTAGGGATTTGTTTTGGAATGCAGCTAGTTGTGGTGACATGTTTTCATTTGAAGCAGCTATGAAGGAGCTGCACAAAGTTGATGCAGAAGCAGCTAAGTGGTTAATGGCTGTTGGGCCCAAATTTTGGGCAAGATCTCATTTTTCACCCCATTGTAAGTGTGATGTAGTAGTGAACAACTTGAATGAGTCCTGGAATAATTACATCTTGGAGGCAAGGGATAAAGGTATAATAAACATGCTAGAGTGGATAAGAAAGAAATTAATGGTTAGGTTTCAGGTAAAAAGGGAAGGCATGGAACAGTGTGAAGGGTCAGTTGGGCCCAGAATTCAGAAAAAATTGGAGATGAATAAGAAAGCTTCTAGGGGATGCACTGCTTTGAAGTCTGGGGTTGGAGAATTTGAAGTAGAAGTTGATGACAGAACATGGGTTGTGAATTTGAATGAAAGAATATGTGGTTGTAGAATGTGGCAGCTTAGTGGGATTCCTTGTAGACATGTTGTGTGTGCAATATGGGCAAATAGGGAGCAGCCAGAGGCTTATTGCCATCCTTGCTATAGCAAGGATGTATACTTGAACACATATAACTTTTCCATTAAGCCTGTGCCAAGTCATCATGAATGGGTTCATTCCAATTATGCACAGATTCAGCCTCCACTTTATCATAAGCCCACTGGCAGACCAAGGAAAGTCAGAAGAAAGGCTGCAGATGAACCAAAAGATCAACACAAAGCATCAAGAAAAGGTGGGACTGTCACATGTGCAAGGTGTTTAACACTAGGGCATAACAACAGGGCATGTACATTGCCTTTTCATCCTAATTCAAAGATGAACAAGGTATATACTTTATGTTTTTCATACTATCAATTGTATTTTTAACATTTATTTATAACAGTTTACTATGTTTCGATTTTAGACAAAGAGCAAACAAAATCAGTCAACTGCACAACCAGACAAGCACACCAGATCACATCAGTCCACTAAAGGGACTGCAACTAATGTGCAACAGATTCCTGTTGAGGTAAATTTTGTACATACTATACTATGTGGTTTGAAACTTTTATTTGGGATAACAAACATGTTTTTGCATTGCTTTTCAGCCAAATCCCAGACCACACAAGTTGCAGACTAGAGGGCAGTCAAGTAATCAACCCAAATCAAGCTCTCAACCTAATCCCACACCAAATTTGACTACTATGTGGAGTAATCAACCTGTTGCAAGCTCACAGCCTAAGACAAAGAACATGAAGAAATCACCAGCCTCCAAAAAAATAGCAACAAAGGGCAGCATATCCAAATCACCAAAAAAGGGAGGAAGGGGGGGATTAAGGCTTTAATATTTTAATGTGTAGTTTTTGGTACTTTTTATGCTATCACTGTTTTGATAATGTTGACAATGTTTTTGGTGGCATAATTTTTGTCTAATACAGTTGGCATCAATGGGTTTGTGTTTTATAATTGGTACAATTAACAGTTGGCATTAATGGGTCTGTGTTTCAGTCAGATATGTACATGAACAAATTTATATATATTCAAGTCCATTTTGGAATTATTTTTGTAATATAATCATTTTGACCCAAGCAGGAATTTTTTACTGCACCTTGTATAATCAATAGGTACCCAAGCAGGAATAGCACATTGCAGACAGTTTATACATTCCATGAAACATTACCATTAAACATTAAACCCAACATTAAATGGTTACAAACATTACAAACATATGTCAGATACTACTAAAATATATTACCATTACCATTACCATTACACATTACACATTACAAACATTCATTTTTTGCTACTAAAATACATCATGACTGACATGAAATACAACACAAGTCCAACAACAATTATCATCTTCACATTACTTTCAACAACTATCATCCTACTTGGTATGTTATTCAGCTCACACGAACACTTGCATTTTGTTCCCCATTTTGTTCCCGTTCTGTCATTGTCTTCATTGGGGCCATTAACTGTTCCACTTGAGGTTGTTGTAGAAGGGAAACACCATGCCCAAAACTCACACTCATCGCATACAAAATATAACCTTCCCTTCGATGGTTTGTTCGAGTCAACAATTTTTATAGTTGCCTTTTTTCCACATTTACATCGCCTAGGTATGTAGCGTAAGTCACCATTCATCCTTCCTACATCATTGCTTGACGAAGACATGACTCCTAATTTACATAAACAACACGAAGGAAGACTAATATTTTAACAAACACTAGCATTTTAACAAACACCTTGTGGACAACTGTTAAAATTAAATAAGAAAATTAAATTGGAAGAATAAATTAGAAATATGGAAGAAATAAGTTGATGTGCATACCTTAGTTGTGAATTTGGTCTGCTAGTAGCCTTCAATTTCGTCTGCTAGTTTGGTCTGCGATGGAGCTGAAATGGGGAAGAAGAAATTGATTCTGAATGTCTTTTAAAAGCCAAGAAGAAGGAAGGGGGGTATTTTGGAACTTTCCTACCCTTTTTTGACCGTTACAGCACTCTCTCACGCACTCTTGGCGTCTGACATACACGCACAGTTAAAGTGGATGGAAAAGGTCACGTTTTCACTTCAACGCAAAAAGTTGAGAGTTTAAATGTAGGTTTACTGACTAGAGGTGGTTAAGTGGGAATGCGCTCAAACCCCAGGTGGTCATCTGAATTTAACCCTTTTTAATTTGATGTTAATTTTGTATTTCAAATATTTAAATATTAACTCTGAAATCATGAACAACTTGTTCTTTGCAATAATTTTAGTTAAATATACTCTAAAATATTGTTATTTATAATCTTTTGTAGAGGCTTTTAAACCGATCAATACAAACCAAACTTATCACTAATGGTTTGGTTTGGTTTGATTTAATGGTTGGTTTAAGTTACTGTTTTTCAAATCAATATACATAGTATAAAGTTAGGTTAGTAAATCTCTTGACAAACATGATCTCAACTACATTGGCGTAAGAATAATAATTTATCCCGACAAGTTATTTCTTATTACTTCCTTCATTCCTTTTTATTAGTCGTTATAGAACTTTGCACATATATTAAAAAAAAAGCTCAATTACACTCTAATTACTTCTACTCATCTTCTTTCTCTTTCCTCAACCTTAATCAATATTCATATTATCCCATCACTCAATTCTCTCATATACCGTAACTATACGCGATGAGTAAAAAAGAGTTGTACGGTATCAACGTTTGTATTTTTATTTTCTCTTTCATCTCCCTCCTCATTCTTTCATACTGGCATGCTTGCTCTCTTCTTTTAACTAAATGTTTTTTCCATTATTTTTCTTTTTAAAAAAACTACTCCATGGAGTACGTATTTAGGTTTCATAAATTTTTATAAAAAAAGAAAACAAAAACCTCCCAAAATTATTCAAAGTATTTTCACCATTGATACAATTAAAAGTATAGATTTCAATATTTGTAGTTAAAAACCTACAAAGCTATTCTCTTACTCCTTTCGTCCCTTAATATAAGTCGTTTGAGAGAAGTATTTTTATCTCTTAATATATGTTGTTTAAAAATTTCAAGTAAGCATTAGTAGTGTTCAATCGATTACGTATTAATTAATATTCGATTGATTGGTCTGCGGTTATCGACAAAAAAGGTTTGTCTAAGCCATTTCGTATTTCTCAAAACAAATGAAAAGGAAACAAAAGATGAAACAAAAATTAACTTTAATTCTCTCACTATTTTTTGCCTAATAAATATTAACACTCTATTTTTTCAATACAAGGACAATATAGGTAATTGATATTATGTTTAATGTTATATAATCATTTTCTTAATACTTGTGCATAACTCTAAAACGACTTATATTAAGAGACAGATAGAATATTGTAAAAGACAGAGTGAGAAGAAAAGACAGGGGATAATAAATGAGTTGTACGGGTATACATGAAGGGAGAGAGAATGAGCATTGAAAATTGTGAATTATTTATTAATAAGCAATTTGAAAAATTTAGAATTAAATTGTCCTAGAAATCTGATAACGTTAAATATATTTACTCTAAAATGACACATATTAAGGAATCAAGGGAATTAAAATAACAAAATACTCAACACTTTTAATGATATACTAAAAGCACTACAGCAAGGTCCAGTTGAGGCAGCAATAGATGTTTAGAATGAGTTTACGTGTATAAGAATATGTAGTAGGTATATTAAAATATAAATGCAAATTGAGATATTATTTCTATTTTTGTACTATTTGATAACAGTTTTTATAAATAAATAATTTAAAAAATATTGTAAAAATTGATAATTACAAAATTTTATATTAACAATATTAAATTACTTTATAAGTTGGATGATGGAAATAGGTGATCATGTAATGATACTATGGTCTGCAACGATATTCACAGATTCTTTATAATGTCATGATATTGATACACTATCTAGTTTGATTATGTTAATTTTTTTATAAGGATATATATATATATATATATATATGATCTAATAATGTTATAATAGTGACATCTTTAGGTTTACACGGCACAAAAGAGATATCAATATCAAATTATAACAAGACAAATATTAAGTTATTTTGATTGATCCTGAGTCAATTCAAAAATTTAATTTTAATGACTCGATAACCCAATAGTGTATTTTATATATATATATATATATTATATAATTTTTGCTAACTCTTTGACATTCCCAAATTTTATTTTATTTTTTTAATTTATGTAACTTCTTGATTCATGCAATTTTGGTATTCCAATGCATCTTAGACTTAAAGAACTCAAACTAAGAAATATATTGATTCGTGTATTCATGATCAATACATTCATGATTTTGATATTCCAATGCATGTCAGACTTAAAATAACTCAAACTAATAAACATGTCGATAGTACCTTATTATATAATGAATGAATAATATATTTATATATTTTTTATATTCATTTTTAGATCATACCATTAATCTGATAACCTTAAAAACAAAAAATGACTGTAAATTTATACTAATAATATATGGAAAACCTTCATCATAATATTAGAAAATTAATATAATTTTCAGATATGACTGCCGTATCATAAGTCGGTTCAAATTTTATGAGCCCTCTAATTATTCATATTTGTTACATCTGTATAATTGATTTTTTTAAATTTAATTCTAAATATAATAATTATTTTACTCAAACACATAAATTGAGTATTAAGTTATGTATACACGGAATTTGCAAAATCTTAATTCATGTTCAAAATATATTTGTGGCAGGGGTGTATTTTCAAACATGTAATATTTGTAAAATACTCGATCAGATTTAATGAATGGGTCTTTAGGAAAAAAAGGCAAACAATGTATTTTTTATTATTAAGAATCGAGTAAAAAATTATATATATCAAGTAATGAGTAATATACATTTGGTGACCCATGATATTTACATTGGTTTTTTTAATGATTCATGAACCTAATTAGTATAACTTATCTCATTTAACTTACTCATTCACTATAAATAACACTCTACCTACACACCAAATTACACATAAAAATTCTACAAAATCTTTATGGAAGAACATGCTCCTTTTTTTGCTAAATAAAGAACATGCTCATTTGAATCAACTTTTTCAGAGGCACGTCGTTAACCAAAATTGGTGATACATTAGTTATTTTTCAATATAAATTTGAACTTTCAACATTTGAAGATGTGCGTCTAAAAGCTGACATGTTGCAAAATTTAATAGGTAATGAATTAACATACATTTTATTAGCTTAAATGAATATATTAGAAAAATATATACTAACATTTCATTTGATTCAAAAAGACACCATAAACATCCAACCACAATTATATATAGCAATAAATATTCGTTCAAATATGTCATTTTAAAAATGTTTCTGGTATGTAATTTTTAAAACTTATTCGTGCACAAGTTATCAAGCTTGTAGAAGGAGAGTTGAATATGTTCATTTAAAAATTTTGCTTAAAGAAATTTATATAGCTAACAATTAAACTTATTGAGTTATGCATCAGATTGAGTTTGTAAACTCTTTTAGATGGTTTAGAAAAAGTATGGTAATGAGTTTATCAATCGTGGAGTTCAAGCACAGAGTAAAGATAAATGAGACGAGATTTTTTTTAAAGATTTAGAGCATAAAAATCTCTTAATCCTCTTTGAATTTGTTTGAGAATGAGTATTAGTTTACAAACCACAATCTAGAAAGAGAATTAAACTTGAAAATTGAAAGATTTTCATCATGTTTGAAGATCCACTACTATTGATCATATGGAGGTACGGAGAATGACCTTACCAAAGTACCACCACCATAACCTGAATCAGAGAAGATAATTGATAAATAATTATGAACAACTTATTCTTTACATATATCTGAGTTTTCATGGTGGGTGGGTTTCTCCATTGATGACGGTGATGGAGCTTCTAAGCTCCATTAATGGAGGCTCCACCTCCTTTACCATATGCATGCTACTTTGAATTGATATATTTACACTTATATCGAGAGAAAGTTATTGTATTGGGTGACCGTGTGGAATGAAAGACACCACCAATGAAGAAAATTAAACGATTTGTTTTCTTTTCCTTTTATTTTTTTATTTTTCGTTTCTTGTTACTTTTTATTAAATGTAATATAAAGGGTAAAACAAATTTTAGCCACATTTTTTAACAGTGTTAAAACACGGAAATTTGAATAAGAGAGAGTGTGCAATAACAATGAAACCATAAGTGGCAATTTAGAGGTTTTTCAACCACAAGGTGTTGAAGTGCTATAACGTTAAAGCAATATGTAGTAAATTACATGTTACCATTTGCTTTATATGGAATGATAAATATATTTGCATTATAATATATATATATATATATATATTAAGAAATTGCGGAATGAAATCAACTAAAAGTAGTGATATAATTATCAAATTAAAATTAAAAAGACAAATTAGTACAGTATAACTTATAGTTAATATATCTAATAAATATAAATATAGAATACAGGAGAAGTAATCATTGCAAAAAATGTATTTTTAAAAACATAATATATAAATTTTTACATTTAGTTCAAAATATATATATTTTTCATTCGTTATTCGATTTCAAAATTTTTCCATCTATATTATTTTATTAATATTTTTTATTTTCATATATTTTTTTAATACAGTTAGCATTCTTTAAAAATTCATATTTTTACTATCAATACTACTTAATTATATAATTAATTTTTATTATTAAATTATATAAGTATAACTATTTGAGTTTTATAAAATTTTACTATTACATAAATAGATGAATATATAAACAAATTAATCATTCGTTTAAATAGGAATACTATTATTTAAATAGATAAATTATTATCATTGAATTTCAAAATTTTATTTAACTTTCTATTAATAATTAATTATATATTATTAGTTAAATAATATATATTTTTTAAAAATATAATACTCCCTTCGTTTTAAATTATTTGATTATTATTAATTTTTTAAAATTAATTATAATTTTTTTTTAAATTTTAAATTAAAACAACTCAATAAAAATTATAAAAAAATAAAATTTAAAATAAATAATATTTTTAAATAATTTACGATACTAATTATTGTATTGATTAAAATTAAAAGAATTTATATTAATTTTATATTTTAAATTTAATCTTAAAAAATTAATAATAATTAAATAATACAGAACGGATGCATTATTTTAAAAAAGTAGTCCAATTGCGAGCGTCTAATAAACGCATCGTCTTCAACAGTCCAACAGTGAGAACAGTTCAATACTGAGAAAAGTTTCAGCTACTTCCCAAAACCCTAGCCCCCAATCTCTCTGTATAATTCCCTCCTTACTCTCTCAGATTCCACTTCTCTCCAAATCATGGACGATGTATGCGAAGGAAAGGACTTCTCATTTCCAAACCAAGAAGAGAAAATCCTGGAATGGTGGAGCCAAATCAACGCCTTTGAAACCCAGCTCCAACGAACCAAGCACCTTCCCGAATACATCTTCTACGACGGGCCGCCGTTCGCCACCGGGCTACCTCATTACGGCCACATACTGGCCGGCACAATCAAGGACATCGTGACCCGGTACCAGACAATGACGGGTCACCACGTCACGCGCCGGTTCGGGTGGGATTGCCACGGGTTGCCAGTGGAGCACGAGATAGATATCAAATTGGGGATTAAGACTAGAGAGGATGTGTTGAAAATGGGAATTGGGAATTACAATGAGGAGTGCAGGAGTATTGTGACTAGGTATGTGGGGGAGTGGGAGAAAGTTATTACCAGAACTGGGAGGTGGATTGATTTTAAGAATGATTATAAGACCATGGACTTGAAGTTTATGGAAAGTGTTTGGTGGGTTTTCTCTCAGTTGCATAAGAAGGGACTTGTTTATAGAGGTTTCAAGGTCTGTTTTTTATTTTTTAGTTGTAAATTTGCAAGTAATGTTTTTCCTAATTGGGTCTGTAGTGTTGGAGTTATTGGTTTCATGGATGAATATTAGATTAAGGAATTGTAGGTTATCATGGGTTATTCTATTTTACAGGGTTTCAAATTGGGAAGTTTTAAATTTTCTTTGTTGTCAATTCTGATTTTGTGGTTTTTCTGAACCGAGTTTGTTAAATATTTGATGGGTTATTATTGTAATCTGAATTGGCTACCTGTAGGTCTATGCACTTTTGATTCATCGTAATAGGTATTGAGGTGTTTTTGAATCTAATAATGCTATATGGAAATGATTTTATAAGGTTTATATTTTATTGTTTGTCTTCTGTTTTATAAATTAGGTCTTTGCATAGTTTGTGGAATTAGAGTTATCTTCTACAGTTTCATTCATGGAAAAATCTGAAGAGTGGTTTTTAAGTTTGAATTCAAATTATATGATCTGATGGGTTAAGAGGATATATTGTTAGCATGTTATGATGGATGTTAGTTCTGTTGCAGGTTATGCCTTATAGCACTGGCTGCAAAACTCCACTGTCCAACTTTGAAGCTAATTCTAATTATAAGGTTTGTAGACGAAAGTGTCTTGCTTGCTCAACTACTTGTACCACTAATACTTATAGCAATAGTTGAAATGTGTGTTTACAAAATGTTGTAATTGCTGTTAATTACTGTAGTTGGTGCTGAAATTGAATCCCTTTTGAATTTTGTGATAATAACAAACAAGCAGAAAGAATGATCTTGTTAAAATTATTCTTTTCTATAATTTGTGGGCAAAGTTCTTGTTTGTAGATGGATAGTAAATATGATCTTGTATACTTTATGGGTGCTTGGTCTGCCCCTTACTTTTCACTTTCTAGATCTATCATATTGTCACAACTGGCAACTACTTTTAATTTTTTCATTATATTTCTTCTTTTGTACTTCGGTTTCTATAAATTGTAGTAGTTTTTACTTTTTACATTCCCTATGATGTACAGGAAGTACCTGATCCTGAGATAATGGTGTCTTTCCCAGTCGTTGACGATGTAGATGGTGCAGCATTTGTGGCATGGACAACTACACCATGGACTCTTCCTAGTAATCTCGCCCTTTGCGTAAATGCTAATTTTGTATATCTGAAAGTAAGTCTACACCAATTGTTCTTTATAAAAACAATTGGATAAATGAAACACATAGCATGTCAATGCAAAATTGTTGGTGTTGTTGGTGTTGTTGCTGATTTTATTTGGTGCATTCTAATAGTATTATCAATGATTGCTATAAAAAAACACAGGTTCGCAACAAGTTCAATGAGAAAATCTACATCGTCGCTGAGTCTCGATTATCAGAGCTTCCTATTGAGAAGGCCAAAAAAGGAGTACCTAATGGAGCTGTCAATGACCCCAAAAATTCAGATTCAAAGACTAAGGGATCCTCTGCTGGGAAAACTAAGAGTATGACTGATACTTATGAAGTTTTGGATAAATTTTCAGGGGCTTCACTCATTGGAACAAAGTAAGCACTTCAAGTTATCAGGTTTCTGAACTCTATGGGTTTTCTATTAGCTTTATTACCATCTACATGCTTACTGCTTTTAGGTGGCACCTATTCTTTTAATTAGACTAGCTTTTATGAGTATATTTTATTGTCTATAATGGAGTAAAATTGATAGACTGTTTACTGCAGGTATGTACCGTTGTTTGATTACTTCAAAGACTTCTCCGATGTGGCATTCAAAGTTGTTGCAGATGATTATGTAACTTCTGACAGTGGAAGTGGAATCGTTCATTGTGCTCCTGCATTTGGCGAAGATGATTATCGCGTTTGTCTTGATAATCAAATAATTACTAAGGTGCACAAAAGTTGCTACTCTTTTGGCATAAGCCTTTTCAGGGGATTTTTGTTTGCCTTTCGTTTTCAACTGATTTCATAACAACTTTATACTGTATTTAAAATATGTACTTTAGATCCATTATGATCACCAGGCAGAAATTATAACATAGTACTTAAATAAATTTCTGGGTCTTCAACTAGATGTAAAAGTTTATATTTTGAATCTCTGGAGATTCTACTAGATATAAAAGCTAGGCCTTGTGCCTAAACTTATTGAAATTTGAGTCTGAGTGTCGACCCTACTGTTAATTATGAATTTGCCTCCTGATCAAGCTGGGTTGCATTGATTTTCTCAAATTTGTGAATTTGACCAGTCAACTATGCAAATTTTGCCATTATGTTCGTCTATGTAATTTTTTGACCGTGTGTAGCTTATTGTGGCCAGAAATGGGAAGAAGTAACATTTTCAGCCTCAAGATATAGCTTATTGTTTATTGTTACATTTCCCTATGGTTTTATTGAGACACTCTTGTATTCAATTGGCTTCTTAGGGAGAGAATCTGATTGTGGCAGTTGATGATGATGGTTGCTTTACTGATAGAATTGCTGACTTCAGGGGGCGCTATGTCAAGGATGCAGATAAGGATATTATTTTAGCAGTGAAGGTAAGAATATTCAAGTATATTAGGTATTACATGACAAGAGAGCTTAATCCATTAACAATTAAAATTACAGTAAAAGCAAGTGCTATATGTGAGTATGGAAAACCACTTTTAAAAGGATTGCTTGTATATGGTTTTTTTTTTCATTTACAAGAAACTAGATGATGTTTTGACTGAGGGTGTGTTGAAATATAATTTTCATCCATTCTTTGTTGACGATTTTTTGCAAAAGCAAAACTAAATTTATGTATTTCGCCTACAAAATGGGGCGGTCTGCGGCGTCTGCCAGATTGGTATGTCCCCCCAAGCCCTTCTTCCCAATTATGTACACTTAGAATCTTCACTTTGATCAGATAAATTATTTTGTATTGTTCAGGAGAAGGGCAGGCTTGTCAAATCTGGAAGCTTTACTCATTCGTATCCCTTTTGTTGGAGATCTGATACTCCTCTCATATACAGAGCAGTTCCCAGCTGGTATGCGTAGTTTACCAAGTCTTTGTACACTTCTGTGTATGTAACTACTATATGACTTTTACTTTGATTAGATCCATTAAGTAATATTTCATTGCCATTTCATTATGGTGCATGGGCTTGCAGGATCTCATGTTAACATTTATATTTGACATTGTCAGATCTTCATAGAGATTGATGTTGCTTCACTAATGCCCCAATTTTTTTTCCCACTTATTATCTTTGATTTCTTTTGGTTTACTATTTGGAGGACATCTTGTCCCTCGCATGCGTAGTAATTTCTTCTCTATTCATAAATTCTTCCTCTTTTATCTGTTAAAAAAAGTTTAAATTTGAGATTTTGCTATGTCTTGCTATTGAGATTTCCACTATTAACACCTGCTGCATTAGGAACTAAAGTTTAAGCGTTTCAAGCAGATATAAGTATAACCTCGTATTTTCTTGATGATTTTCTTTTAAGATGCTGAAAAGGTGGCTGCGTGAGTTATTTCAATGGGTTAAAAGAAGGATGTGAAATTGACCTCCTTAATTATCTGTTTAAAATTCAGAAGAAACTAAGTAAATACAAGCACATTTTCATTTAAGAAACATCTGAAAAAGATAGTGATGTTCTTGTATGAAATAATTTGGTGCATATTAAAATTTAGAGGACAATAACAAGAAAGAGGGTGGGGGGAGACAACAATTGGAAATTCATGCTTATTTTATTCTGTGTTATTTATGCTGCTGCTTAGTTTCATTTATAATTCTGTAGTTTGCACATGTACATATCAATTTTTTTTTGTATGTCAAAATGGTCTAAATAGTCGACATTTGCTAGTTCTACAAGGCAAGGAAATGGGAGAGTGCACTTGTGAGCTTGAAGGTTCTCGTCTTAGTTTTTGAGTTTTATCATTAACCAAGACTAAAGAGCCCAATAATAGTAATTAAGGATAATAAAACAAACTGTGATTTTTTTAGGACTCGAGGTATTTAAGCTTGGCTTCCAAATTACAATGTAATGTATCCTATGTCATTTTCCGTTGGTTTGTCGGCATTTTATTTACTTTTCCTTTCTTTACCATCTTTCGTGAAGAGATGGCATGTTCTTAGCTGTAAGGTAATGGAACTTTTGGATGGTTATATGGGAAGCATTAGTAGAGCAGCTATCACATAGCATGTTTTTGGCCTAATAATAATTTATATGGGCTATAATCTTCTATCTGGTTCGGTGGTTCCTTTTAATTGTTTGTAATGTGCAAGCAGATTTATATTATTATTTTTGGTTTAGTATAATTTTGTTTTCTTGTAGTCTTAGTTTATGTTAAATCATTTCTTCTCTAGTCTTGATACTAATAATAATTTATATGGGCTATAATCTTCTATCTGGTTCGGTGGTTCCTTTTAATTGTTTGTAATGTGCAAGCAGATTTATATTATTATTTTTGGTTTAGTATACTTTTGTTTTCTTGTAGTCTTAGACTCTTAGTTTATGTTAAATCATTTCTTCTCTAGTCTTGATACTAATTTCCAAGTCTTCACTCTTTTGTTCTATTATTAAGGTCATTTGTAATTGTTGTCATTTAATGTCAATCATGTCTTCATTGAGTTGTATCACTATCTTATGACTAGGTTCGTCGCAGTGGAGAAGTTAAAAGATCAACTGTTAGAGAACAACAAAGGAACTTACTGGGTTCCTGATTTTGTAAAGGTCTGATTCTTATTTATAACCACACTATTTATTTCAGGGTGTTCATACTATTCTTTTACTTTTTTTAGTTATATTTTTTTTGGTTTTTTTGGTTTTTTGTTTGGGAAAGTGGGTTGCTATCATCGTTGTCCATAGTAAAATTGCTAACAAATGGTCACTACAAATTCCTCCTAATGTTATACCTTTCTTAGTTTACTATTATAGATATGCAGATTGATAACTTATGTTGATTTTTTATGGTTCGTCTCTCTTTCTCTCTCTCATCCTTTTTTCCATCCTTTATAATAATAATAATTATTTTTTGCTAAATAATAATTATTGTTGTTTATGATCTCCTAACCATTGTTTTACTGTAAATTGTGAAGATTAGTACAATTGTTTCTGTGGGGGCATATCTTACATTATGGCATGATTTATTCAACCTTCTTGCCTGGTGTGAACTTTTACTTATTGTTCACTTTTTTTGACACTACGTTCAGGAAAAGCGTTTCCACAATTGGCTAGAAAATGCAAGAGATTGGGCTGTCAGTCGAAGTAGATTTTGGGGTACCCCTCTTCCTGTCTGGACAAGTGAGGATGGTCAGGAGACTGTAGTTATAGGTTCCGTTGAAGAACTTGAAAAGCTTTCTGGCATTGAGGTTTGTTGCTTTGCTTGTTACTTTAATCTTTGTTCTCCTAACTTCCAATTTTTTGGGATAACAAGCTTATATTTTGCTTCTGAGAGTGTAAAAGACTATGAAGCAGTGGTTTTTTGCAAGTTTCTCCACCATTTTTTGGTAAAGTAGCTTTTTGAAAAGAATCAAAGTTATCACTATTGTAGCTTTGGGTTGTATACATTTACTTGCCAACCTTGTTGATATTTAACAAAATTGTAATTCTCAGGAAAATAGCTAGAATGCAAGTCTGGTATGAATTTGAAGCCTATAACTCATTTATCTCTTACAAATAAAATGACTTAGGATTAGTTTTTGCAGGTATCTCCATCATTTTTTTTCGTTAAATAGCTTTTTGAAAGGTTTTGAAGTTCTCACTTTTCATAGTTGTAGCTTTGAGTTGTATACATTTACTAGAGAACCTTGTTGATATTTGAAAAATTTGTAATTTCCAGGAAAATAGCTAGAATGAAGTCTGGTATGACTTGTGAAGCCTATAACTCACATATCTCTTACAGAGTGGACTTTTCATACACACTATATGCAGAACCATTTTACACGTTTTTTTTTTCCTTTTTTCATGACAATATTTTCCTTTATTGTTTTCCCACCCCTTTTTATAGGTGAAGGACTTGCATCGTCACAAGATTGATCATATCACAATTCCGTCCAAGCATGGTGTGCTTCATCGTGTGGAGGATGTAAGTCCATATGTTTGGGTTTCAGCTCTGTTTCTGCCTTCATATATATGATTAAATCATATTCTCTCGAAACATAGTTATGCGACATGTCAGTATACTCGTACATTTCAATATTCTCTCGAAACATAGTTGTAGCTTTAATCACATTCCGAGTACGGTGTCACACCTTTTTTTTATATTGTATATTCTTCTCCTTTCCCTTTATTTTTTTTTTCCTGTTGCTTTCATGTTTTCTTTTAGTAGTTATATTTATATATTAGCATGTTCATATTTTTATTTATTCTTGTATTCTATCCTTTTATTGATTTTTCATACTCCCTCAAGGAAGATGAACTTAAGCAAGCAAGACATCTTGAAAATTGGCTGAGCTTCTCGTGAAAGCCTTGTTGTGACCTTCAAATGTCTAGTTTAACTTTTAATAGAGTGGTTTTTGTGTTTATCTAGGTTATAGTTATAGGTATTGCATTTCAGATTTATAAAATCTTGCAGTTTCTCATGAGGCCGTCAAGTATGTGAGTAGGAGTTGTCAGGGATAAGTTCTTCAATTGGCTATTAGCAACGCGTTTGATAGGGTCAAATGGGGCTTTTTGATAAGGTCATGGAGAGGAAAGGTTATGAAGATATATTGAGGGCTTGGACGGGGTAATCTTTTCTCTTTTTATTTCTCTACAATTTTGGTGGGTTAAGGCTTGTAGGGGTTTCCGCCGAGGGGACGCAATGCCCATCTCGAAAGAGCAGGGCATTATACCCTGCTCTAACCGAAATCCCTTCTGAGTAGGGATTTCGGTTAGAGCAGGGTCTAAAGTTGCAATCTCGAAAGACGTATTGGACAGTCGAGTCTTGATGGGGTGTTGGCATTGGCGATACTTAACAAAAAGCTATATATTCCTTAAAAATAGAAAAATAATATTAAAAAAAAAGAGAATAAATTAAATACGTGCAAAGTTATCATTTAATACATATAAATATATAACATTATATAAGTCATATGATTCATAGCAGTTAGACTTGCTAATATCTTTTTGATGCAAAATTTTGAAAACGTTTCGTATCGACCACTACCATTAAGTATCGCCACTGCCAATACTGATATGTGTTGGCCGATACTGATATGCGTCGGCTGATACGTATGTGGATTGGTCGATTCTTTGAACCATGAGTGAGAGTGAGGGTGGTGGTTAGTTTGCACATATATATATATCAAATGTTTAAACGAATTCCCATTGCCGACATCTACTGCAAAGTGTTATTGTACAAAGAAATGTACTAAGTACCATACTGTGGTGGGTTTGTTCACTCTTTGTTTTTCTTCTGTGCAAATTGATTAAGACTAAGATAGTAATTGGCCGCAAAGTGGGAATACTTGCTTCCCTTCTGTGGTTTGTCCACAGATTTCAGCCTAAAGTGAAGGCTTCTCTCTATCATCTGTATTTTCAATTTTTTGATAAAATTTTCTACTTTTTTAATATTACTTCCTCCATCCAGCAAAGAATGTCACAGTTGAATTTATTTGAGTTAAAATTATAGTCACTTTTTCAAAAAAATCAAGTGAATATTACTCTATATTAGTGCGAAAAGGCTATATTTTTCTTTATTTAAATTTTCAAATTTTAATTGGAACCCAATGTAAGTACAAGCACATATGTCTGTGGGAGTATATCAGTAGTAATATTGAATAACATTTTATAATTTAGCTTTTTAACATTAAAAAGTTGCTTCCTTAATCTTACTTGAAACCATCAATTATGGCATTCATTTCAGGACCGAGTAGTATTACCTGTTAGTTTAAATTGTTATTATTATGTTATCACTTGTCACTTTTATAATGATTTCTGTGCTTGGAAAGGATTCTTTGAAGAGATGGCATTCTTTCGGTGAAGTTCCATCACTGGGCTCTACAATAAGCCTGTAATATCAACTGTGGAAATTAGAGATCAATTTAGAATGTGTATTGTGAGAACTTGTGATTTTACTTTTGTGGGTAAAAATAAGATAAATATTTTCGTTGGTTTGGTTTCCTTCTTCTCCAAAGTTTGAAGATGGTAATGCCAAATATGACATACTATCACCATAACAATAAGCGCCTGTTTGGTAATTAACTAGCCTAGGGTTTTTTATATTTTGTCTCTTTGACAAAGACAAGTAGATAACAGATTGGGGTGAATATTGATTTTAAAATACTTATCAATCATTAGCCTTGCAATCTTTGTCCTGATCTCTGGTCTCTTTTGAACCTTTTCTTCTTCTGTTGACAGGATACTCATTGACACTTTTTTTTGTGATTTTGTCATTAAATTCTTCAATACATTAAAAGTATTTATGCAATATCCTAAATTTTACAGAATGCTTTTTGCTCATAATTGCAGGTGTTCGATTGCTGGTTCGAAAGTGGGTCCATGCCATATGCATATATCCATTATCCATTTGAAAATGTTGAACTCTTCGAGAGTAATTTTCCTGGCCATTTTGTGGCTGAGGGGTTGGATCAAACTCGTGGGTGGTCAGTTCTCCTTTTTAATGCTTCTTTTTATTACTTTCTAATCGAATAAAAGTATGTATCAGAATGGGTTCTGTGCAGTAAGCTTTTTGCATCATTCTCTTTGTCAGCATTGTTTTTTACTCATATTTCTCTTAAGTCTATGATATGATTCATATTTTGTTTTTCTTTCATCGGTCATGTCTAGTACTACTAGCTGTAAAAGGCATCAAGGGCTGACTCTTCCCCTTGCTAATGTTAATTTACTTTATTCTTTTACAACACTGGCTAATTATGTGGAACTGGGATTCCCCATCTGTTGTTTCTCAAGTACAATGAACTTCATTTTCTTCAAGAACCAAAACTGGTTGGTGGAGATTAAGTACCTGCCTTGTGTACTGCAGGTTCTATACTCTCATGGTCCTGTCTACAGCATTATTTGGTAAACCTGCATTTAGGAATCTTATTTGCAATGGACTTGTCCTGGCTGAGGATGGAAAAAAGATGAGTAAAAGATTGAAAAACTACCCTTCACCAATGGAAGTCATTAATGATTATGGTGCTGTAAGTGTTGTTACTGCTCAATGATGATCAACAACCTTGGCCCTTGTTGTGATTTAGAATTGCATAAACGTGACTTAATTCCATTTCTTAAATCATTTTCAGAAATGACTACAACTAATTTACATTATTGTACAGGATGCACTACGATTATACATAATAAACTCCCCTGTTGTGCGTGCTGAGCCTTTACGGTTCAAAAAGGATGGAGTATATGGTGTGGTGAGTATTCTTTGTAGCTTTATGATTTTTGCTTTGCATGTGAGTGTTTTATTGTAGGCTTGCTTTGTCAGTTTAATTTACTTCAAATATTTAACTCTCAACTTTCTTATTTCTCGGTTAATCCGCAAATTCTCTCTTAAAATGATGTTCACGCAGGTTAAAGATGTTTTTCTACCATGGTACAATGCATATAGGTTTCTTGTTCAGAATACAAAAAGACTCGAGGTTGAGGGGCTTGCACATTTTACTCCTTTTGATCAAGCCACTCTTCGGAAGTCTTCCAATGTACTTGATCAGTGGATCAACTCAGCGACTCAGAGTCTGGTTCATTTTGTTCGGCAAGAGATGGATGCTTATAGGCTGTATACGGTTAGTTCTCTTACATTTTTTTTTGAGCAAATCACTTATTGTACTGATAACATACAACATAAACAGTGGAAAAACAGATTGTTAAGGATAATAAAAGATGGGATATATATTTGAATTCTCGGTCTTCTTAAAAACTAACTAATAGATGTTACTTTTGTCATATTAGTTAAAGACTAGAAGTATTTATACATAGGCGTTGAAGCAGGCTTGTGTTGCGATTATACGAATCTTGTTGGATTCGATGACAAGAAAGTAAAATATGATACGTATAAACAACACCCAAGTCGAATATGTAAACTTGTAGGTAGTTGGCAGAACCTAGTAAAAGGCAAGTAGAGCCTTCAAATCATTGCTGGTGCTACTTTGCTTTCATATTTGATCAAAAATAGCATTCATATGATGCAAGGTATGATTTTCCACTTCGCAGCTGCACGCAAGTGACTCAGAGGCAGCGACATGGCTTCCTATGTTACACTGACAGAATTCTTTCCACAATTTACGACTTTGATTTAGTCAAAGCATGAATTGTGTGAGGATTAACATTCAAATCGCCAAAGCAAGGATTGAGTGTGGAATTGTGACCTATAGGAGACAGATTACATTATTTATGCCCTAAGATCAGACCTCTCCTTTTTTGTATAAGGTGCCTTGCACCCACCTTGCAGGCTATAGGCGGAGCCACCTGTAGCTTATTTTGGGCAGGACTGAAATTCGGATCAAATGGTTTGGGCTCGGCTTGAAAAAATGCAAGCAAGGGCACAAAAAAGAGTAAGAGAAAAATACGAGTAGGATCTGAGGAAGGTTATATGCTATTCATTTAGAGTTCAAGCTACTCAACTTCTGAATCATGATCCGATGCATACTCAAATTGAAACTCAGATTGATGCTCATACCTACTCTAATAATGTCTATATACTTGAATATTAGTAGAATAATTGTTATTATATTTTCAGTTTGTTTATACTATAGTTGTAATTCTATACTTGTAAATTGTAATTGTAAATATTTTCCCATTTTCGAAACTCTGAAGTAAAAGTATAAGTTTGATTTGATAATGATATGTTTTGTAAAGCTTAGTATCATGTGTTGTCTGTTGACTCGAATTCGAGCTTAAACTCGAAACTCGCGAGCGTTGAATCAAATCTGTGTTAACTATTATGCGAGTCGAGTCGAATGTCAGCAGAATTTTGAAATGCAACTCGAATCTGACTCGAATTTGAGTAAGGGGTTTATCCTTTCGAGCCAAATCCGAGCAACTCTTTTTTTGGTTCAGTTCGACTTGTTTTTGGCCCTAAATTTAGGCACTTTCCACCTTGATTTCGGAAGAACGTTTAAGATACTTAATTTAAAACAAAAAGCTAAAAGTGCAAATACGTATATTATCGACCCCTTAACTTTGGTTAAAAGTTGCTTTAATAACAGTGTTTTAAAAGTTGCTAGGCAGACGTAGGCGCCGTTGGGGGACATCTAGCACTTAGGTCGGCTAGCGGTGCCTAGGTTTTTTCCTAGGTGGGCTAGGCGTTTTCTTAGACGGTCTCATTTATTTATTTTTCTATTATTCATTTCAAGTATTGTAGAGCTTTAAAGTATCTGTCTGGTTCTGCCTAGGCAGCAACCAAATCGAGGTGGTAGAGGACCACCTAGCGCCCAGACAGGGATTAATCGGACCTAGACAGAGATAATAAAATTCTCTTGGCGAAAAATCTTGGCCTGGCCTCGGCTGGAGTAAATAATCTCATATGATCCTTTGTCACATGTATAAGAAGTTTTTTGTTATGCTGTCTTACAAAAAACTTTTTACTGACATTTCCTTAGAAGCAAATTCATATAATAAAGACAAATCAACTGGTTCTTGTCCTAGCATTTTCAAGTTATATAGATATGGTAGCTTCAAGTAATATAGATATGGTAGCTTGATACATACTATTGCAAGCACGTATAGTGAGTGCATGTAACATGAGGCATACACTTTTTCACTACTTAATACTGACAAACTCATCTGTTGCTTCTTTGTATGTAGGTGGTTCCTTATCTCCTGAAGTTTCTTGACAATTTAACGAATATATATGTTCGGTTCAACCGGAAGAGATTGAAAGGACGGACGGAAGAAGAGGACTGCAGAACTGCACTTTCGACCCTTTACCATGTAACACTGATCTTTTATTGTTTATGAAGTTGCTCTGTTTGTATCTTATCGGTACCTGACTACCTGTTTTAATATGATTCCATGTTGACTTGTTTGCACATCGTGTATGTAGAATTGAAGATCTGCAGTCCTATTAAAAAATTAAAAATAAATAAAAAGAGAAACAAAAGACATATAATTAAAGTTTGCAAGTTCATGGGAGCTGATAAGACTTATTTTGGTTACTGATTTAATTTTTTGGAAGAGTCTGAATATTTATAAGGGCGTTTCGGCTTAGAGAAACTGAATCAGTCTTAAATCTAGGAATTACATATCTTACAATATAAAAATCTAGTAGTCATTATATACTTTTGGATGAGCCAGTTGTGTCAAATGACAGATATGGCATTGGCTAATAAAATTGGTGTCATCTTGGCAAAGATGATTTGAACGCGTTGCCATAGCTTTAAAGTGTCAAAAATCGTGGTGTTAATTATGGTGGTGACTTGAATAGTTACTTGATGTTACAATATGTGGCGATGACTTTTGGTGACTGATAGTGTTGGTTGTAGTCAGAACTAAAAAACATTGATGTTGACCATATGATGGTGGAGGCAGCAATTGAGGAGTGGTCATCATGATGGTCTTTGATGGAGGCAATAATGGTTGTGCTGAGGATAGTATTGACTTCCTGCACTGATAACAACATTAGCTTTTTTCATTTTTTTTTTCTTGGCTATATAACATTAGAGATAAGCTGGATTTACTTTTTCCTCATTATTATACTGATTTTGAAATTTCATTTTAAAACTGTTTTCCTGTTCTTAACTTGTGGTATAATTACTGAATGCAAGTAAATGCTTGCTTGAAACACTAAATTGAAGAACACCCATCTAGACTATAACGTCTCAATACTATGAGTCTGTTTGGAGAAATTTAGTTCGTTAGGAGATGGCAGAAGCCCTTGAAGTCAGCAAGCATGAAAGTAGTAGGAATCTACACTCTATGTTTGTGTTTATTTATTTTCTTATAGTATTTATTTTGGGAATTGATATTTCCACAAGTAAAATTTGATATTTCCACAAGCTCCCATTCACATGAGTGTGGGGTCCATTTACTATTCATGCGAGAGGGACCTTGTAGAACTATCATTTTTTCTTGTGGAAATATCAATTCCCTTTATTTTTCATAGATTTGATCTAGTAGTGTGGCATTTACAACTTACGTCTGTTGTCATTAATAAATTCTCTTATTCCAGTTTGTTGTTCAACTTTTGATTTCAGTTTCTTGCTTCCATTTTTAGTTTTCTTATATTTTATGATCTGGGCTTTGGTGTTTAGGTGCTTCTAACTTCTTGTAAAGCAATGGCTCCATTTACTCCATTCTTTACAGAGGTTCTATACCAGAACATGCGAAAAATTTGCAAAGGATCAGAAGAAAGCATTCACTATTGCAGTTTTCCTGAACTTGAAGGAAAGGTACTGTTAGCTTTGTTACTTAATGCTTTATATAGTTAGTTTCCACTATTCAAACTTAATTGCATGTTTTTCTTTTCCTTTCTTTACACGAAAAATATATTAATATTTTCTCAGAGAGGAGAACGCCTTGAACAAAGTGTTAATAGGATGATGACAATTATTGATCTTGCCCGCAATATCCGTGAGCGTCACAATAAACCTTTGAAAACACCACTCAGGTAATGCTTTTTAATTTCTGCTTCTTCTTCCCACATGCCTATAATATAGCTTCTTATAACATTATGTTTGCTCCTTTGTGTTCCATGTTTTGAAGAGTGATTCTTATTTTTTTTTTACCCAAATTCCAGGGAGATGGTTGTTGTACACCCAGATGCAGAGTTCCTTGATGACATTGCTGGAAAGCTCAAGGAGGTCTGTGATAACAATTTAAATTCATGCAAGGAACTATTTGTTCTTTATATGTTGCTCTTATATGAGACCTTAAATTTTTCCAAGTTTGTTGGATATCATAAGAGGGTTTTACCTTCTGTTTTTTGTTGGATAGCCTTCGTGCATTTTACATAGATTGTGTAGGTGATGCCTAAGTTAGTGAGGGATTCCTTAGGGTTTAGATTTTATAGAAGGCATAGACAGAGATGGCAATTGAGTGCTCACTGTTTGTGGTGTGTTAGGCCATGGTTAGCCCATGTATCATTTTAGTAAATAAATGGTAGTTGTAGGCTCGTTAGTTGGTTAGAACTTTCTACAAATAGCTAGCAAATGACTGATATACAGTGTCGGACCTTAGGCATGGCCGGGGGCGGCCATGGTCCCGTCCGATTTTTCAACAATTTTAATTATACCCTTAAGCTTTTATTAAATTTCAGTTATAATCCTGTCAAAATTTATTGGTATCTTTTATAAAACACTCTATCCGTTCCAACATATAAGATTAATTTTGACATTTTTAAAAAGTAATTTTGAGATATTTTCAAAATTTTAACTTTTAATGTTAATAAAAATCTTGTGACTAGTACTTTTTTACTTGCTTACAATTTTTATAAATATTTTGTCTAAACTTAATGAAATTCATTTACAGTTTTAAATTTAAAAAAAAATATCACAATTAATTTCCAAGCAAGTCAAAAATCAATCCCTATATTTTAAAAATTGATGGGATATTCATACAATCAATATGTATATAGACACAAATATTGAGGTACAATAACTATTTCTTTTCTATTTTTGTCATATGTTTTACCAAGCCACAATTCAATTATCAAATTAATATTATATTTATTTTCCATAATTATTTGGCCCCTTCCTGACATGGAATTGCTAGTTCCCACCACCCAATCACCGCTGATATATAGCTACTGCATGGAGTGATAGTGATAACCCACAGTGCATTTTAGCATGTAAATGTACATATTGCCAACCCTATTTTCTTCTAAAACCTAATAATCTCCATTATTGATTTAGTTGAGTCTCACTAGGTTTAATTTACGCTTGACATGTTGTTACACTTGGGAATTTATTTGAGTGGTAGTTAGTAGTTGTTTTTCGAATATAACGAGGAAGGCTATTGTTAGCAGATTCAGCATTTGTTCTTGAATCCTTTGTTCTTTTTGCTTAATAGAGTTCTAAATTCAGTATACTGGATATAGAATTTTATTTATTTTATAACTTATATATTACTATACCTTAATTTTTATGTGTTGTGGATTATTATTAGTGCACTCAAGTATTGGGAGCTTAGTTAGTATCTATTTTTTTTTTTGCTAGGTTAAGACACAACCCACTCACCCTTGGCCACATGCCAGGATTAGACCTCCCACCCTCTTGGTACACAAGGGATGGGGGGTATAACCATTGGGCCCAAAGACCTTTTGGTTGAGGCTTAGCATCTATTGTTTTTTATGTGCTACCTTCTAATATTGGATTAGGTTGTACATGGTTGGATTTAGAGGTAGTTGGTCTTGGGGTGTTTTTTGTGTCTTATCCCTTTCTGTTGTAGTTCAGTTGGGTGTAACTTTTGCCCCCATTTTTGGTTCCTTTTAGTATATATTACTTGAGATATCAATTTATTAATAGTAGGCTTGGGAATCGAATAGTTAATTGCTTGTATTGAGGAAATTTCTCAAATGCGAGACATCAGAGTATGTTGAATAACCCTATTCCCCCCTTTTATTATCCTCTTTTTTCGCTCTTTTTTTGTTTTTAATTTCTGCTGAACCCTAATGTTGATTATGGGCCGAACTGAAAACTTTCCATAATTGTTTTATTTATATTATATATCTTTTTGATACCGAGGGATTTTTCAAATGATATGGTCTGGCAACATTTATTTCCAATTTTAAGGGTATTATACTGGAGTGACAATGTTTGATATGTTTTTAATTTTAGCATCCCATCACAATGTTGAAATAGTATTTTTTGTATTTATATATTCTAGATATTTATTCTTTCCTCCTATTCTTTCTTCGCCTCCCTCCCTCGTATCTCTCTCTCATCCCTTTTTTACCCCTTTATTTCAGGATGATGTTTTGCAATTCTGTCGATGCAAATGGTTCCTTAAACTTTGAGTTCAAATGTTGGGGACTCTTGAAATTTATGGATGGACCTCTTGAGCTGAGTTCTGATATCGTGTGTGTGATTACACGTTTATCCTGATTCTTTTTGTAATGACTTGTTCTTGTAATTTAGTTTCCTAATCCCTTTGCCTTAAATGATTTGTTTATTTTATTTTACAATGATAAGTTGTAGATATAGTATTTGTGATGACCCATAAGCCAAAACATTGAAACCCCCCATAGTTTTGAATCAATTACTTGGTTCAGAAACTCTGGCTGAATGTTATGGGTTTTGTAATTCCTTGTTACCTTAATGCATACTTGGATTCATAATAGATTGACACATCGTTGAAACCATTATCCACAACCTAAAACTTTTCACGCTATTCACTTTCCCATTTGTTTTATTATTTGGCATCTGCAGTATTGTGACTGGAGGAACTCCAATGTACAATCTGTCATCCCGTGGAATGATCCTTTGAAGTATGCTTCTTTGCGGGCAGAACCTGAAATTTAGGTATTTAGTGTGATATATGTGCAAAAGTTTTTCACATTTTTATTTCTTTAAAAACTTGAGCTTTTTGATATCCTGCCTTTGTACACTTTCTTCTAGTGTGTTAGGTAAAATAAACAAGGGGGCTGGTGGTAAAATCAATGGAGGAATTGTTTGCCAAGGAAGTCAAGCGCAAATGTCTCAAGAAGAGTATTTTTAGCTTTTTGAGGAAAGCTGGTGAAGTTACTTTGGTGTGCACATTGTTTGAAGTTGACTTGATATTAAGGTTGAATAGTTGTTTCCCCCCCCCCCCCCCCCTCTTTTTTGGTATTTATTAAGGTGGGAAAAAGTCCCCCCCCCCTCTCTTTTTTTTTGGGATCCATGGTTAAGTTGAGTAGTTTGGGCTGATAAAACTTTATTCCTGTTTTTAGTTTTATCCTTCATTATGAAATAGAATTAGTTATCATTGTCTTTTATACTTTTTGATTTTTGTGAAAAGGTCATTTGAACACTTGAACAGAAAATGAACGTATACTTGTTGGACAAAACTTGAATCAATATTTAATGGAGAGAGTTATCAATCCTCTACTCTCTGAGTATGGTCTTTATTCTGATAATGAAAGTTATTCTATTTTCCAGCTTCCTTAATTACATTGGTCTTTTACCTCTTTTGAATTATTTGTAACATACTTCTGTTGCACAGTCTTCTTCACAATTTTTGGTTCTAGACCTTAACCCTTTGTGTTTTTGTTTGTTTTTCTTGGACCTACATTATATGTAATAATGGAGGTCCTTTTTCTATCTTCTAATAACACGAAGAACAATTAGATTATGCCTTTTGGCTCCTGTGGACATCTTCTCCATTGCAGATCTTTTCCAACCTTTTTCTTTTGATTCGCCACCTACCTCCATTTGTTTTCCTTTCGCCTCTCTTATTTAGAACATTGAAGTCTTCTTCTAAGATCAAGACTTGCTGTGACCTTCTGTCCTTTATAAGATGGAACCCAAAACATCTACTCCCCTTTGTTCCAAAATTAGGAGATACATTTTTCAAAAATGACGTTTTTTTATATAGACAAGTTTTCCACTTCCCACCTTTACCCTTAAAAAAATATTCAGGTTTGTGCATTATGCCAAATTTCAGGCAAACCAATACAGTATGTATTTCAGTTTGTATTGTTACTCTTGGCAGGGCCCAACTGTTCGGTGTCCTGGTTTGGTGTAAGATTCCGTTAATCGTTCACCACTTAGTAACTGTAGCTAAAAATACTAAAAATAATTGACGAGTTTGTTCTAGACTAGTAAGGAAAAATATCATCATACCTTGTTTCAACTCTCATTTTATAGAATAGAAAAGGGTAAATTGGGGTATTATTATGGTATTTTATGTCTCAAAGAATAGAAATGTGTCGTCAAATTTTGGAAAAAACAAAAAAAAAGGAAAATCTATCTCTAATTTTGGACACGGGGAGGGAGTATTTTATATGCACATGCCCAACAATTCCTCGTCTCTTAACATGTCCTGATGTGGCTCTTTACGTTGGAATATGTATGGAGTACTAGGTTATAGGATAATTTTGGAGCTAGCGGATTTCCGTGATTCTTTAATGTGTGGTTTTGTTCGATTTTTGAAGAAGGGAAAGGAAGGGAGGAAGGAAAAGCTTTACTGTAAACCTGAGAAATTTTTGCTGGAATAATGAAGCCTTGCTGTAACTGGAAGCAAATTTGTTATTATTGTGATTATAAAAAACATGCTCTGAGCATCAGATTTTTGTAATGAGTTAATACCGATCTCTTAGCAGCAGCTAGACTTAGATTGAGGGCCCTATAGATGCATATCCAAATGTTTGTATGCGATAAATACAAAAAATGAAATATGATTTTGCTGTGTTAGCATCTTCAAAAAAATAAGAAAAATTTGACTATTTTTTCTGAAATTATATTGGCTTACCTATTCTAGAACGCAAGGCTTCTGCCATATCAATTTATGAATTGGAAGATCAAAATGTAAACAGAACTGATGTATACAATAACACCAGTGAATTTGTAGATCATGATCGGTGATTTAAAACGACCTGATGAGAGGACAGAAGAGGAAATTGGATCAGCAGCAGGAGATGGTAGAAATTAGTATCTACCTTTTGATGTTCATGATCTTAAATTTGATTTATATGTTTCCTTCTCAGTTTTTACTCATTAGTGTATTAGGTGATGTGTTGGTAATATTGGATGTTGCATCGAGCTGGAATCATTATTTGAGGCTTGCGGGTTTGCGCGTCGAGTAATTCCCCCCTTGCAACAATTAATGTTTTTTTTTTGTTGTTTCTGCAGATGTCAATATTTTTATGAGATATTTGGTGGTTTTTGTTTTCTTCTGGCAGTAATATATTTTTGCGAATGCAATTGGAACAAATTTCTGATAGCATTTTTGCTTATTTTACTTCACAATTGTAAGATTGTGAATATGGATCCAGAAGTTACGGAAGAAAGCCGACCCTTGAACCCTACTGACATGGTGGTGGTCTATTTTAAATCATTAATGAAGATGAATCAATCTCGCAACAAGTTCTTGAAATTTACTCAGGTAATTATTATCTCCTAAATTTTAATTGGAAGTAGTTTCTTGACTAAATGAAGTTGTTAATAGCTATATGGTTTGTATATTTTTTTACCAGGTAATTTCACCAATTAGGGAATTGGAGTATAATATGTATTTAATTGGACAAAGGTTTTTGGGTTATAGATGACAGATGACCAAAAAAAAAATTGGTTAGCTTTGTTAACTCTAAGATGTTATACTGAACTTTTTTAAAAAAAAGTTTTAGTTAAAAAGTGGCATTGAATTATAACATTTACTAATAAGGTAGTAAATATATGACAACATTGTCCTGGTCCAATCAACATAAGCGATAACCCAATTTTGTATATGAGATATCGGGATTAAATACTTTAATAGAAAACCCTGAAATTGCGTCGATATCCAATCTAAACCATGTGCTTTTTTTTGACACTTTTTAACCTAAAAATTTGAATAAATTGTTCAATTCCTAGCTAATTCTTTCTGTAAAGTCTTGTGGGCACTGTAGATTATACCTTACAATTGCATTCTACGTTAAGTAGGTGGCATTAAAACTGGGGGAAAATTTTGGTTTCCAAACTTGTCAAGGCATCCTAATTTTAATGTAGGTTGTAATATAGTTGAATAGTAAACGTTTTTAATGACTTGATTTATTCAACTTTAGAGTCCGAATGTCTTGCAAAAAAATAAATCATAATTTGAAAGAGAGAACCAGAGGTTTTAAATGTAATTCTAATCTGGAATATATAAACAGTCATGTTTCTTAATCAGAGTTGCCACAACGAGTAACTCCCGAAAACTCTTTTTTCTCTTAACCTTTTTTTTTATTTTTTTATTTTTTGGTGCTAAGCGGGTCCAAAAAAAAAAAATCTACCAACCAGAAATCAAAGTTTGTCCACATGTGGCTACGTATGCAACAATTGTTTTAAGCTCTGATATAAAGCTACAGAGGATTATTAGGAGATTCATACAACCACATTTAAGAGAATACATTGTTATTATAGGTTACCCCAGCTCATTGCCACACTGTCTAGTTGTTAGAAAATTATTATACTTATTGATATTTCTGTTTCTAAGGGTGAAACTTTTTGGGGATATATTTCAAAATTTTCCTGAAAACTAAGAAGAAACATACTATTTTAAAATGTGGCCCGTTGAACAACGTTTTAGAGATAGTTGTACAATGTACATTGATTAGAAAACTGATACTCATTTGGTGATAATGGTCAGTTTTTGTTTATAATCTTTAGATTAGACTTCGTTTCCTCGCTGGGAAGATAAAGACGCTATATTTAAAAAGGAAATGAAAATGCTTGTTATTCACATCTGTGCATAATTATACATCAAGGAGTGCACTTGGTTCAGTACTTTGCTATCCTTCTTCTACCATGATTCCACAGCAAACCGTGAACGTTGCCATTGAGACTCTTACACGTTTAATTTTGGTTATCAATCATATACTTCCTAATATTACTTCCCTTGAACAACGAACATTTTCGTTTTCTCCTATGAGAATGGAAAAAATCTCCAATGAAAGGTGGTTTTTAATTTAATTTTTCCTTATACTAATTTCTCCATCCAAGATTTAGTTTTTGGAAAACCGGTAAATATTGTAATCACGTCCAAAATTTTTGCACCGAGACAATATTTTGCAATCAACACATCCAGTCCCCCAGTGAAAGATACTGGGTGGCAACAATCAGACATCAGCCTTCTGATCTTAACATTAATAACATGTTTGCAGTGCAGCCACTCACATGTTTTGGTCTTTAATTTTCAATGATATTTGGAGGAAATTTGGATGATAATTGAGGTTCAAAAAAAAAAAAAATCTTCATTTGTTGTAACAACCCAATCTGGAAATGTTAGCAGAACCCAAATAGATGTTGTTATATCTAGTCTAGAAAATTTATTCTTCTATGAATAGTTGTCAAATCGTGAATCGTATCGTAATATCGAGAGACCTCCCATATCGTGTTTTAAATGTATCGTAATCGGGAATCGTATCGTACGATACGAAAAATGAAATTGAAAAAATGCGGTAATATATATATTTTAAACCTTATAAAACACACAAATTTATTGGACAATCAACATATTAGCTTGAATATAAGATAAAAGTATGTCAATTAAATAAAAGTAAGTCAAGTTAAATAGTTATTATAAGACTAAAAATAAAACTGTTACAGTTAGATAGCAACCAAAATACTATAAATTGATCTATTAGATATTATTTTAGTAATTCTTTACAGAGTAACAAGAGAAAAACGAAGAATTCAGATCTCACCTTTTAACTATAGAAACAAAAGAAGAAGAGTTCAAAATTAAGAAGTGGAGATTTATGATATCTGCATTATATAAAGTGACCATGAGAGAATATAGAACAACATTCCTAAAGAAGATATAAAAACTACGCAAAAAGTGATTAAAGACTCATCAAAGACTCATCAAGCGATATAAATATGTTTATAGGTTTATACTAAAAAAAACTCTTCATTTTAAAAATGGTAGATGGCCTTAAAAGTTGTTGTTTTTACTCTTTTGGTTTTACCATCAAAAACTGTTTTCAAGTCATTGGTAACTTTAATAAAAGTATGGTGTTTTGTATCGTTTCCGCAAGAAATCGTAGGATACGTGGTCCATTTTTTAGATTCACCATGCGATATGTATCGAGAAACAATATGTTACTACATATCGTAAACCGATACTGTATCAGCGTATCATAAGATGCTGACAACTTCTCTTCTATGAGACTATGGAAATTTAAATAATTAATGTTTCATCACAAATAGAACATTAACAATAAAACTTATCTTAATCCTAAAACTGAATGACGAAAATATAGCGCAGATAAGTTTTCTAAAGGGTGAGATAATTCTGTTACTTCAAAAAGACAATGTGTTTAAATAAATAGTTCCCTGTTTTAGCAACGGGGTGAGCCTCAAGTAATAAATTACTATCCAAGGAGAAGATGGTAACATTATTTTTCTGTGAGAATCTAGCCAAGGTCCTTCTTCCTCCCGTCTTCCTTTTTCCTCCTTAGGGTTACCTTTCCTTTTTTATCTCACACTTGGAAGATAAAATTGTAATTTTGTTGTTTTTGACTTAAATCACTTAAAAAGACCATGATATTTGAACAAGTTTTGGAAGTTTTTTTAGTATGTTGTTTCATGCTCTCCATTAGCTTTTATCAGTTAAAAAAATTGACCGCTGACCTTGTTTTTGGCTAGTTTAGTCTTAGGAATTGTTTGGAAACACATACTTCATTTTAAGAATTAATGATTAGAGCCTCACATTCCATTAAAATTTTCGGTGATAGGTATTGTAATTTACCCACGCTCACCACCCCATTGTGTCGCCTGCCCTAAGTTGCAATAGCTCTTATACCAGTTGATCTCTATCCAGCCAAATAATTTATGTAACTTGAAGGAATTTTATTAGTACAATTTTTTTCCAATTGAAAGATATCCTAAGTAGAGATTTTATAGGATTTTTTACTTCTATGATTGTTCCGACAAAGATGAATACGTATGGTCTTATAGTGGTATAACATACATCTTTAGCATATGCACTCCTGTAGTAAAATAGTGTCCTGTCTTGCTTAGTTTATATTACTACAAAAGTTACCCATTATCCTATATTGGCTTTCTGTGGAGAGTGCAAATTCAAGCTAACATAAATCCTGTTGCCAATCATGGTCCTGCAGTGCCAACTGCTGCTTTACCCAAACAAGAAAACCTAAGGGAGTTGAGGCTGGGTACAAAGGAAAAGCATGGATTAACGGTGCGTGGCAATCTACACAAATCGGGGAAAAACCGAGAAACGAAGATTCGTCAAATCTTGGAAAAATATGGGGATCTTGGGAATTCGGCATATAATTTTTATTAAATTAAACTTTTATGTAATATAGGATAAAACATTCAACAAAAATAGATACTAAAAGAGAAACAAAAAACATCCAACAAACAAATATAACGTTAAATAGTTTATGAGAAATCTCATTAAAAAAACAAAAATAATGCATAAGATTAAAGTCCAAATTACATAAGTTATAAAAGGAGGATAGAAATCCCAAAGAGCTTCCCCTAAAATCGGAGTAGCCGGTGCGGAAGATAGCCCAGTTCATCGGGGTAATGATGAAAATACCCTCTTACCTGAGGATAGGTAGGGGTGTGTGGAAGGAGATATAAGACAAGTGAATTGCGAAAGAACCATTTATGTATTGTGGTAGTTAAAACCCTATTACTTTGATACCTACAATTTTGGCATATAATGGTTCATTTTGATGGTGATAAGTTGGACCATTATAATCTTTATAGGTTATTTCATGTGGATCAATGTTTTATAGTTGGGAAATGTTTTTCGAAAAAACTCTCTAGGTAACGTTTTTCCATTATTACCTGCCGATTGGTTAGGTTTGAAGTGAAATGGTGAATTAGCTTGATGGTATACATTATCATATGCAACTTTATCAAGAAAAAATATAGGAAATAGAAAGTTGTAACTACAAAAAATGGAAAATGATGTTCCTTCCCAATATCTTTTAAGACATAGCTTCGACCTCTTGCATGGAGATTTCATCTTTTGAGTTTATTGCAATTTGCAATCTTCTTATTTCATAATGCTATTGCAGGTGGTTATTGCCCAGATGAGAAACTTTTGATGGCATTTCGAATCGGTAGTTTGCCTATCACTTTCTAGTGAGACCACGTTGGTGTTTAAGACAGATGCTAATTGTGGCATTATATGCAGGTTCACCCCTTCAGTCAGTTTTTGGTGTTTAATTTTGTTTTTTTATTTTTTAATATTCTTCTATTTCACCATTACAAGCTATTTATTTTCCCATGGTTGCAGAAAAAAAAAATTCTCACAAGATTTTGCAGACGTATTTTGTTATCCAAGAGATTCATTACAATTTGAAGTCGGAGTTGCAATTAGGGAAAATGGAAATGGTTTGTATCCACTTCTTTTTCCCCTTAACGTACTTTGGTATGACAGTCAAGTTAGATGGATTAGTGATGGGTAACTAATTTCATTTGTTTGTTTTTTTCAACTCCTCCCATGCATTTGCAGATTAAGGTCGACCTGCATTGTAGATCAAGCCTGCAGCTGATGTGGTATTTGAGAGAGCAATGTTATTCTTGAACTGTTGGAGATTACTTATCAAGGAGAAAATTCTTGGTGAATTTCCGCTTTCAAATGGTTTAGTCTACAATTTTTTTTTTATCTATAAATTTAAAAGATCAAAGGCAAATGTTGGAGAAAAGAATTAAACCGAAGCCCCATATAATATGGGGATTCATAATTTTTGGGAAGATAAAAGAGCTAAAACAAAATTGGAAGAACTCTTGTTTAAAACAAAAGCATTTTTGTATAGGCACTATAGCTAATTGTTTGTTGTGGAAATTGGAAAAGCTCATTGGTAAAAGCCAACAGTTTATTTCTTGTACATTTATGTTTGAAAGGAACTGGTTGATATAAAACTTGCTCTTTCTCCCAAGCAAAAATTGAAGTATTCCTGCTCTCCTCATCTCCCAAGACAATGCAATCACAGTGGTCGATTTTTTGAATTATTAATAATATAATTCAATTCTGAATCACAAATTAAAAAAACACAAATTTGAAAATGTTACTTTGGTAAACCAGAAGAATATAAGTTGCAAGTGTTAAATAAGTGAGTCGTATTTTGTAAATGAGATTCGTCCCGTTTTATAAATTAATTTATGAAAATTACTAAGATCGATATCGACATTTGAAAATTAATATGTGATATTTTTTAAATTTAAAATTGAGTTTTATTTGACAGTAAGTTATAAAAAATTAAATCTTATACTATAAATAAGTAGTATTTTTATTTTAGATGACCCTTGTGATAATTATCATTTTGTATTAATTATAATTAAAAGAATTTATGTTTAGATTTTGAGTTTGAAAATGTTTTAAATTAATGTTTTAAAAAGGTAAATAATGAGATTATATTTTTAAATAGATTGTGTATTATTTTTTGAGAAGTGCAGACAAAGGAATAAATCCAAAGGAGTAATACCTTGGTCCTAACTAATAATAATAATAAGTAGATCTTCAAGATTCCCCTTACTGGCCGATCATAGTAAAGTAGACTTTTCCTAAAGTGGCTTATAAAAAAAACTCTCATCACAAACACACCTTATATGGCAGTGCAATCAGATTTCATCAGAATCTGCATATTCCCATCGTTTCTATGCGGATTCAAAATTTCTTTGGGAAGGTGCGTTCACCCCAGGATTGTAACGAAGTGTCCGTTCGATGTAGTTTGGTGAGGTGCGGTTAATTAAACTTACCTTTTAAATGCAGAAAAATTTTGACAAAAATATTTTGTTTTAAAATAAATTAAAACAATATATTGTTAACTATAAGTTATAAAAGCGTTTTTATAAAATATTAAATGATAAGTTTAATTTAATTGTGTGGCGTGAAATTTTTATTTCTTGTAAAATAATTTAAGAATTATTTTAAACTTTGTGTATATTTTTTATAATTGCTTTAGCAAAAAGCACTAAGTTAATGCTAGGATAAAAGTGAATTTTGAATCAAATCCCTATTCATTAAAAGTGCTTTTGGAGAATTGTGATATGTCCAAAATGTTTTTAACATTTAAATTAAAAATATTTTTTAGTTTGACCTCAAAAGCCGCCCTTAACAATTAAACGAATTCGGAATCAAAATTCCATTTGTTGCAAGATCAACAATGCTCTAATATGTTTTGTTCCACTGTTCGGATCATTGAGGAAATTGTCCATGTACAAAAAACAAAATTAAACTAAGTTTCATAATAATTTTGTTGAGCCCTGTATTTTCTTCAAGGGAATTTTTTTTATTGGTTTGGCTTTTATGGTACTCTCTTTATCACCATATTTAAAATAACGCCTCACTGTTTAAATGACAAAAACGCAAATAAATGTAAGAAATTTGTTCCTAAAAACTCCGATTATATTATTGTCTCCAACACAATCTCTTATCCATTCACTACTATAAATTGTACTTTTTTCAAATTTTTAATTAGCTTTAATTTACTTTTTGTTCACAATAATTAACAGTAACAAATTAGTCAACTTTTTGTTTTTTCAAGATGGTCAAGTTGTTTAATAGTTTTTCCACTTTTTCTTCCCACAAACAATTAGAGTGTTAACTAGAAGTTGTGGAGCGGTATACTTGAAAAAGGGTGAGCAAAAATAATACACCAATTTATAAAATGGCCAATTAATTTGGGACAGTATAAGAAAGGAAAAATGGGCATTTAATATGGGATGGAGGGAATAATTTGGCAAAATCACAATTTAATATGGTGGCTTCAGATATTAACTAATCAAAATCATATACATAATTTTGTATCTATTTTTAGTATAAGCTTCATATTTATGTATTGCGATAAATTTACGTCAAATTACAATTTGCGAAGCATATCAATTTAATAGGTCTGGTTAGAATTTATAGTAAGGCGACCCACATATTACACATTTCTAAAAAAATTATCAATGAAACTAACAATCAAAAAGTCAACATAAACATTTGCAATATATATCGATTAAATATACAAATATTCTTTAGTCTCATCCAAATTACTATTGAGCTAATTATTTGTATTTCTACAATAATCAACTTTTTCTATACAAAGATAAATATATTAGATCGAATGTGATAGCCTAACGTGTGTCGCCCCTATCGTGACTCCTTTTTTAAAGTTTACACTATCATCGCGTTGGAGCCCCATACGCCAGTTTTATTCCTTCCTCAAGTAAAGCAACAACGCAACAAGTCCCGACCGATTCTTTCTTGAATGTGGAATCATTAAGATCGTACCCAACGTGAAAAGTTGTCCGTTACACCTTTTTCTCTAAATAAGTCTTCATCTCCTTTTTTCGAGTCCTACCCTTTCTCCAAAAGTTGATCTATTTAAGATATTTTTTATCTTCAAAAGGTCTGTTTAAATATGAATAATATAATTAGCGTAAATTTAACAAATTATTATAAAAATGAGTCTTGTAACATATGAACGACAAATTTATGTTCATATTAAATGTCGAAAAAGTTGGCAAACATATAGATGAAGAAGGGAACTAACAAAAGGACCCACATATTATTATTCTATCTTATCGAATTCTAAAATGGACACAATATCCCACTTCGTCATCATATTAATGTCATTTCCCTTACAAAATAACTTTTAAGAGTCATGTCTATGTATTGGTGAGAGTTTTTTTGCTAAATTACTGAAACAATCGTGAATTGTATTTAACCTTGCAATTAGGATTGTGGATATATATTGAATAAAATAAAATTTTAAAGAAATTATTTTTGTGCAGCATAATATTGAGTTGAATAAATCTATGTGGTGTTTATATATTTATTTTGCAAGTAAGTAATTAAACTAGTTGGCAAGCCCAAGTGCTAAGCCAATTGGGAGAGACCAACAGAAGGAGTTTAAGAAGCCCAAGTCAAATGTTATATTGAGGCTCAATCTAAGTTACATTTCAAGTTAGAGCAAGCCCAACAATAAGCCCAATGAGAAGTCCCAAAGTATAGCCCAACTTAAAAAGTCCAAGCGTTGGGTTTTTACAGTGGGTGGCAATCAAAAAAAAAAAAGATGGAAGGCGGGGTGGGGAACCCGGCCATCTGGTTGACCAAGGGCTAACTTTCCAAACATGGAAAGTCTATCCACTTCCCATCAAGCTCAAATGGCTCTTATATCAACCCCCATCCCAATCCCCATAAATAGTGAAGACCTTTGTTGATCCATTTTGTCCACGCTTAACCTTGCCTCTATCTAAATAAAGTAAGATGATTATAAGGTAATCTAGGTGGAGCTTAATTAGAAATAAGAGAAGATAAGGAGTTGGACCATGTGAAGACCAAACTAGAGAGGATGCTTTAAAAATTCATTCAAAGTTCCTCTATAAAAACCTAACCCATCATCATTCTCAACCCTTCTTCATTTCACCAAGTAAGAAAGCTATAGAGCAAGAGTAAGAGAGAGCTAGAGAGGAGAGAGACTTTGGATAGAGCGAAGGAAAAGACGAAGAAAAAGCTATCAAGCTTTGATCAAGGAGGAAGAACAAAAAAAGGCTAGAACTACGTTTCATAAGAAAGGTATACTTAAATCCTGAACCTTAAAACCAAGTTTAAGCTTTAATTTATGCTTGATGGTTGTGGAAATTTGATGATTGTGAAGAGGATCATGGTGGATATCCGAAGAATATCAGGTGGTTTGTGAAAGGAGATTATGTGATTTACCATATGGTAATCCAAAGCATTAAAATGAAAGAAGAATAGAAAGTAAGAACCAAAAGTAAGTAAAAATTAAAGATATAGTTGTAAACTGTTATTTCGAACAAGCATAACTCTTTTGGCCGTACCAGCTTATTTTTGAGTTCAGAAAAGAGAGGTGGTCTGCATTTACGAGACCATAAAACGAACCCAAGTGGAATGAAATTAAAATCTGCTAATAAAACAATTATGGCAATTTTTCTAGTAAAGAATGTCATTTTGAAAACCCTAATGTCTAGCAGTATTTTCGAGCCACTAGTTTTTGCTAGAAGATGATGTTGAGAAAATTAAGGCTTTTCGAGGTTTGATAGATTTATATGAACCCAGTGAGTACGCAGCCCTAAGAATGAGCTCATTCCAACATTGGATGAGTGGATTTAAGAAGCGTCAAAGTAAGAGATCACAAAGAACCAAAAATGTTGAAAAGCAGGAGCAAAAGAATCTGGGGACCGGCTCGCAGCGCTAAGCCTTGCAGTAGCCTCAACGCAGCAGCACTGACTGGCCTTGAGGCGCAACGTGGGCGCGCTATTAGGGGCGCGGAGCGTTGTGGGCACAAGTCCTGAGTGCAGACGGGCACTGCGCGGGAGAAGACTGGCATGGGCCTCGGGCAATGGCGTTGGTGCGGGTCGTCCGCATTAGACCTTAACAACCAAGCTCAAATTACTGTACTAACCGCTGCGACGCCATGCCAAGATAATCGAAATGGTCTGTTTACGTTGTTCCGATATATAAAAGACGAACATCGTAGAATAAGAATTAAATAAAATAAACCAATGATTAGTTGTTAAGGTGAACTAAATGGATGCATTGACCTAAAATAAATTATGTACGTCCATACGAAGAAAAGATTTAACCGTATTCTATAAAGAGCGTATCAGGCCAAAGTTTCCTAACGTCTCGCAAGTTACTTACTCCTGTCTGATTTACGTAATTGAACAAGTATTGTTTAATGATTTACAAAATTTTCTAATTAAAATTTGGGTGAGTGTATTTTTTTATATATGAAGTATGAAAAGAGAAAATAGGAAAATACATATTAAATGCCAATAGAAAATGACCTATAATTTGTTGTAATAAACCTATTGAAATTGGTGATGTAATATTAGATAAAACAACAATAATGGTAGTTATTTTTATTGGAACGACGGTTTGGGAGTTATAAACAGGCCCCAGAATTTTGCCACAGTTTGTAACTGATTTTGGAGAGTTTGTAACAAATACACATAACACCTATTCAAACACTATAAATAATGCACATGAAGCATTCCAGAGAAAATAAATTGGAAACAATCATTTCCTTATTCTTTCTTCTTTTTCGCTGCCAAGATCTTCTAACCATATTTGTATTACTGCAGAATCCAACAAATACAAAGCTTAGTAAACAAAAATCCATAAATTCAAGACTTGTCCGTAGGATATTCTTAATCTTCAAATAGTGCAAATTGAAGAATATCACACTAACTACAATGCATCTTATAGGAAATACGCTGGAACCATTTTGCAACAATTAATGGAGCGAATTAAGTCATAAGGAGTAGCGACCTGATCGTGACTTGAAAATCATTTTTAATCAATCATTTACCAATTCTATCACTCATAAAAAATATTTTATCTACAAAACTTAAGGCTTAACTTTATTTATAAATTTATTTCAATGGCTTCACCACTTTCATCCTTGAAAAGGATATGGCTATGGATTATCATCCAGCTTAGAGCACTTTGATAGAGAAAATTTTTATCGTTGACAGAAAAAGGGAATTTTTTTTCTTATTAACATCTTTAAAGGTCTATTATGTCATCACCACACCAAGGACGGATATCGCAAATGACGAACCACTGGCCCGAGACTCGTGAATGGCCAAAATGGGAACAAGATGAAGAAATATTTCGATGGTGCAACATATTAAATGCAATGTCCAATAACCTTTTGTATGCATACCATAATGAGTCGACTTCCAAAAAATTATGGACACAATTGCCCAGGAGAGGTACATGAAGGAAGACCGAACAAGTAAGAGATTTATTATTTTACAAATTTAATAATTATAGAATGGTTGACTCTCGTATTGTTTTTATGTGAACAGTTTAGTGAAATAAAAACTATTCGTTATCAATAGCACTCAACACAAGTTACACATGGATGAGGAAATAATAGATACCTCTATAGTAGATAAAATTGCCACACACTTGGTAAAAATTATTCAGGAATAATCACAAACACCAAAAAGAGAGTCCTTACTCTTGAGGAGTTTTAGGAAAACATCTACTTCTTTGAGGAGGACATGCGAAAAGAAAGCAAGGAAGTGAAATGTCCAAAATTACTGTTTGTGGAGGAAGATATGACTTAACATGTCTTTAGATTCACATAAGAGAAAGAGGACTTCATGCTAGCATGAACAAGGAAGTATAAACACAACAATAAGAACCAAGCAAAAAAAGACAGGTCCTTAATTCAATTATGGGCAAATTGTTGGGACAACATAAAGATAGAATTATCGTTTCCTTAATAAAAAATGAACAAACAACAAGAAAAATATGAAATGTAGTTTATCCTCAAGGCAAATGTGTCTTTTAAGATAGTGATGCATGGTGGATAGATATTCAGGTTCCTACAAAATATGTAATGCAAAGACAAAAGTTTTTTTAAAACCTATGAACCGGAATTAAATTGTGTTGTCCAATACATGGGGAAATTCAATTCAACTAATCCAGTCCCACGGAACAGGAAATGTGCAAATAGAGTTCATATATAATAAAAATTCTTACTCTCACAAATGTATATTCGATGTTTCCTAAAATTCGGAAGAACTTGGTTTCATGGCAGCCGTTCTTAAACAAAAATGGATTCAAACATAATATTTGTGAGGGCTGATAAATTTGTATTGTCAAAGGGAGGTGCATTTTTTGGAGAAGGGATTATTTGTACGAGGGGATGATCAAACTTAATATTTGTTAGTTTTCCGCAGGGACATAATAATGATCGAAGAAAGGGGGGAGGAGGTTGAATAGATCCTTTTTAAAATCCATTTTTCCCTATGATTACTGAAGTATAACAATTATGATTCATAGAATCACATCAAGCATAGCGGTAATATACTTTAATAACCCCTTCAAAGATAAAAACATAATCTCAGTTCAATGAACAAATCTACGATAAGTTGATAGCAGATATAACAGTTATTTGGTACATAATGTAAAAGACATAAACTAAATAACACTAGAGGTTTTTAAGTGGTGTTTCAGAGACAGAACAACTCCTAACCACTCTGCTACTTCAACAAGTAGGAATCCACTAACTAATTTATTCAACTAACACAAGGACGCTCCGCCCTCCACAAGTCCTGCAGACATGAGTTATTTTTAGTTAGTCCCCACGGACAAGGATCCTCTGACCCTCTTTAAGCCCAGCAGACTTGGAACTCCAGTTCAGTAAGAACTCTTCAAAGCTAGTAGCCATGGAACTCTGTAGACAAAGACCCCGCATCCGTTAGAAACTCTTGTACCCTTCTGTACTTAGCAAGTCCAACAGACTTTGACTTTGGGTTCGTCTCTTAAGACACGGTCGCTCCGCCCTCTTTTGGTGTGTTGTTTTGTCGTTGGGATGATGCTTCTAATATGAACTTTGATCTCCTATCATCTTCAAGTACTTAGCCGCTGATTGTGATTCATCTTCTGGATGCTGCTGAAGTTGGTCGTTGATAGTTCTACTTTCTTCAGGTATTCAGTACAAGATGCAGATAAGCACCTTACCTTCCATATACTACTTAAGCTCTTCAGATACACCTTGACAAATATTCTAGAACTTACAAGTCAAGAACACTTGTTGTCTCGTATACATAACCCATTCTGATCTTCATCTTATCAGCTTCCAGTGTTCATGGATTGAATCATATAGTTGCTTTTTTAGATTTGTTTTTCAGCTTTTAGTTACTCTTCGTCTTGGCTTCAAGGTACATTCGACTCTTAGATCATATGTCAGGCACTTATGGCATACCCTCTGATGTTTTAGTGAAACTTTCAGCAGATTTTGTTCAATCTGTGTTCTTGCTCCCGTTCACAACACACTTACAATCTTGATAGCATTTTTGCCATATATCGATTCCGTAATCTTTTTCGTTGTGGAAATCTTTGTCAATGATAGCTTTCCCGTTGCAAAATTTCCCGTTGGAGATTCCCTTTCTTGCAGACTTTTTTAATGTTCCAATGAATATTTTACTCCTTGAAGTCTGCTTAGTGATAGCTGAGTCCAACTTCCTTAAACCGGAACCAAGGTAGAGGCTCATGTGGTGCTGACATTTTGATGCAGTAAATATGGCTGTTTGAACCCATGCACTAGAAGATTGGTTCCCTATTTTGCTCATTTAAAAGTAATCAGCCGCTCATGCTAAGGTGATAATTACCCTAAGTGCTCAGATGTCTTCAATCCTTGTTAGCACTGTACTTTACTCTAAGCGATCAAACTGGGTTGTAGCATGTTGCACTCCTGATCGTAGAGTTATCTGCTCGATTCATAATTTGGCCTTATAATCATGCAATGAATGTGCACTGCCTTGGAGCTCGTAGAGTATCTAATTGCACCTGCTTTACGCTTTAATGTTTTTCTATACTAATCTGTCAGTTGTGTTTCTTGTGCTATGTGAATCTCCATTGAGCTTTACGTTCTCAGAGCATAGGTTTATGATTCTAGTTGATCTTTTGCTACAGCTAGCTTAACATAGAGTGACTGCTCTGTGTTCTTCAGGTGTTAGCTCTGCCAGACTCTTTCTTATCATAGAGGACTGCTCTAATGATCTTTATATACTATTCTTCAATCTTGTAGAGGAATGTTCTAAACTACGTTACTTAGATATATTGTCTCTGCTATTTATGTTATAGAGGACTGCTCTATGATCATCTTGATGTTTTAGCACTTTCATTTGAAAGAGGATTACCTACTACTATCCTTCAGACATTATCTCTGTTGTGCTTCGTTTAGAGGCTGCCAGAGTATCTTTATTTTTATCTTTGTGCTCAGATCTACGATTACTTGATCAGGCTGATGCTTTCCCACTCTACGATACATGTCTAAGTTGCAAGCCGTATGTAGTCTTGATGGGATCATAGAGTGTATATTTGAGCTGCATTGTTATCTCTGTTAGGACTTGATGCTTCGGATGCACTCTGAGATCTTCGTTTGTCTGATAGCTCATGAACATCTTACTTAGTAGTCTTTATGTAGATTGCTATTTTAACTTTGAGTGCTCAGGCAGAGGTTACTCTACGTTGTTGCTTGATTGTAGATTGTTCATATAAGTCGTAGAGTGACTAACTGTATTGACTCTACGAACCCAAGAACAAAAGCTCTACGATGCCGAATGAGCTCTGTGACAGGCCAAACTTTACTCTACGTTTGCCTTGCAAGCTCTGCGATGACATACTCAACTCTATGTCTGTTCTTTGATCACACCAGAGTTGCTCTACGATGCCGAGATGAAATTTTTACAACTGACCGAGCCTTACTCTACCGTTTTCCTGTTAAACACTGCGCACCTTTAAGCAAGACTGAACACCAAGTTGGCTGACTGCTCTAACGATCCTTCACTGGATGCTTTATGATTACTTGTGTAGTACTCAACGATCACAGATCTAGCCTTTGCTTATAACATATATCATTACAGCTCATAAGATCAACCTAACAAGTTTGATCTTTTTCTATTCTATGTCTTTTGTACAACAACTTTATTAAAGGACTTTACCCAACACTCAATGTTACAAGATATGTTTAGATCAGATAGATGTTAATTCAGCTTAGATCAACCTACACATATTTGATTCTTTTCCATTCTAAGTTCTTGTACATATATATTATCCATGAAGGACTTTACAAGGCTTTATTAGCCATGAATGTTCTTCATATCATTTTGTCATCAATTAAAATCACATATAATTAATAATCGCCTAATCTCAATGCAGATCTTATAACAATCTTCCCCTATGCAGAATGGACTTAAACGTCTCATCTCAGATTCCCAACAATCTCCCCCTATTTGATGATGACAAAAACACTTGTAACAATAACATTCAATTCAAGCAATACATGCAGATGTAAGTAAGAATGTGGACTTAAGATACAGAAAGTAACTGAAATGCTAGATTAGGAGATAATGAATACAAATGATATACATTCAAAAACAAAAATTCATAAGATTAATATGTCAGCCAACACAAGATATATATCAAATTTTAACAAGGAGGATCCTAGTATTTAACATAGATCTTGCATATAGCAGATTGATACCTCCTTGCCCCTTGTTTAAAAAAAGTACCTTCTCTCCATCGATTCATGCTTAAGATACCTTGTGGTTGCTTATTGGTTTGATGCTATCCTTCTGGATCTTCCTCTGGTTCTTGCTCCTCCTCGGATCTTGCTGCTTTTCCTTCAACTTCTTCTTCTGGCTCCCCCCTTAGTTGAAGACATCTTATCTTTGATCAACAGTTTCAGCTTCTGATTCCTTCATAACAGCTCTGCTCCTCTTGCTCCTTTTTTTATGCTTCATCTTTTTCTCAACCCTTTTTGTCATCAATCCTTTGGAAGAGATACTGAACATGAAGTAATGAGCTTTTTCTGAGAAGAGACTGAATAGAGCAATCAATCTTCTTCTGTAAGAGATTTCAGAGCATCAGTTTTACTGTTGCTCAATGGATTTGGCTAAATCTGATCATCGTTGATCGAAGTTTGATGGACACAACATATTTATGAATGAAGCTTGCAGTTTTCTGTAGAATTCATATGATCTTCTTCTCCTAAGTCATCTTCTTTGCTGCAGCAGTAACTAAGGTGATGTATCCAAGTAACTCTTCAGAGTTCTTCACCAACTCTTTATCATTCAAGGGATCTTCTAGGTTATGGTGTACTTAGCGTTGGGTTTCAACTCTTGAAGATGTTTTCAAGAAGTGGTGACAAGAATGTCAAAGAATATCTTTGTTGGATTAGGAAGGAATATCATTAGGTATATCAGTGGTAGGATCATTTGAAGTGAGACTGAATTCCTACAGTCGATAGAGTTAGAAGGCTCTACGACTATTGGCTCTATGTCTTTGGATTTGTTTCTAACCATTATCAAAATTTTATAAGGAGATAGTAAGGAATGTATATACTATCCGCATGAACGTAAGACATTAAGAAATGTTGAAGAATCCTTGATCAGCATTGTTGGAAATGATTGAACTCTTAGAAAATTCCGAGAGATCCATCAACAGATTGGGAACGTGTGAATAGCCACCGCTGATGAAAGCTCTTATTTATACACAAGTGATATGGCCTTTAAACAGGGCATCCATGGGTAAGAACCATGTTAACTACTGAATATTAGAATCGTAAAGCACAGTTTATGTTCGAAACATCCAAATAGTCAAACAGATCCTCTATAGTCAATGTGACTACTTTGATTTGTTCATTGCCATGATCTATCCAATTACTTTCCAACACAACTCCAGGCTTAACAGTTGCTTCTTAACACTATCCTTCTTCGAATCTTTGAAGATGCAAGCGGTTAGAGGTGGATCAGATTGGGCTTATCTGATTCATAAATCTCAGAATCAGAATCCTATTGTGCTTCAATCCCTCCTCCATTAATTCCTTTCCTCTCCAGACATTATGTCTTTGGACTTGGTTCTTTAATAGTCACTTTCTTTGAATCATCAACTGGCAATCATCAGACCATATCTTCCATCAGCTCTCATTAACACCATCTTCTGTTGCTCCATCAGTAGTCTCCTTCAGTGGATATATGTCTACATCCTTTCTTTCTGACACTGATTACACCGGTCTTTGTAGTTTCTTCATCATCCCCCTCATCATCATCAACCAAGATCAATAATCTTGAGTGGAAATTCCTTCTTCACTTCTATGGCCTGGGAATTTCATCATTTGCCTATTAATCGTTCACTTCATGTCTTCTTTTTGAAGGCTTGATAATAGGTGCCTCATATGTTTCCTTCTCTTCTTCAGATTCATCTCTAGAGATAGAAGGAACCTTCAATGGGGCTTTCACAAACTTTCAACTTCTTCTTGATTGACTTTGAAGGAATTGGAACACAGGGGCGAGATTTCATCAGATTGCGATGACTCATTCTTACAGTGTACTTACTTACTTTTTACCCTTTGTCAGTCCTTGAAGTGCCCTTGCTGCTACTACAAGACATTCTTTATTTCTTATTCACCATGAGGTTCCTTTTCCAGTTGTCAAACAATTTAGGAGACATGACTTTGTTGACATTTAGGCGGTTTTCACCCCCTCATCATCCCCAATCTAGCTTTCCAGCTTCTTCTTTAGTAGTATGCTTAAGAATCATTCCTTAAAATACCTTTAAGATAGGTTTTTCTGAAGCCTCCATTTTCCCCTGATATCCTTGGCTACCCAATCAGACAGCCATAGCCCTAAAGTTTATCTTTTTCTTCATGACAATGGCAGACCTGGTTTTTTAATATAAGAACACTTATAGAGTACATGAGTGAATATCTTTGTATAAGCTACATTTTCCCTGCAATCCTCTGCCAAGAAACTCAAATTACTCTAGGGAATCCTTTTTTCTTCA